>JADLZK010013304.1:0-116020 GCA_015847255.1 Hyparrhenia diplandra
AAAAATAGGATAAAATGATTTAATTATGCATTTTGTGAGCATTTCAATTTAGGTAAATAATAAAATTTTGTGAAACTAAAATAAAATATAAGGTAGATACATGATTGGGCACTCATCTTTTTTGCATTTTTTAATGAGTGCTTGTTTCAAAAGTTCAGAAAAGGATTTCAAAAGCTTTTGAAATTTGCTTTGAAATGAAATTTTATAAAAGGAAAAGGCTTTTCCTCTCCCTTTCTCCTTTTTCTCATTTTCGGCCTTTGTTCCCGCTTTTTGGCTGGGTTTAGCCCGGCAGGACCCAGCCCAAAGATCGGCACGCGGCAGCTCGCCTTCCCCGCTGGGCCTTGGCCCAACAAAGAAGCAGCCCCATCAAAGCTGCGGCGGCGCAGAAGCCCCCGCTTCGGCCCGACGACGTGTGGGACCCGCCGGCCGGCGCCCCAGCCTACTGGTCGCCCCCAACCTCCCCGGTCGGACTTGAGTTCCACCCGGCCGCCGCACCATCTCGCGACGTGGGCCCACGCAGCGCCCAACCCAAGGATGACCGGGGCCCATAAAGCTCGCCTCCGCCGCCCCGTGCCCCTCGAACCCTAGAGCCAAGCCGCCACCTCGGTACCCCGAGACCCTAACCTAATCGAATCCGCCACCACCTCGAGCACGAGCGCCGCCACCTCGATCTCCCTATCCGTGCGCCTCCGTCGCCGATATCACCGCCCCGAGTTCCGCGACGAGGTGAGCTTCACACCGTGCCTTTTGCGCCCGCTCTCTCCCTCTCTCGCACCGCTCCGCGAAAGAATGGCGCCGCCGCCGCCAATAGCCCGCGCGCCCGCCGATCCGATCGGCGTCTCCAATGGTCGAAGTCGCCGTAGTGCCCGTGGCCGAGTTAGCATGACCAAACCGCACACCCCCGCTTCTTTCCCAAACCGCGGACCCACCGGAACGCCATTCGGCGAACTCAAAGAACTCCGCGCCCGTCGCCGCCGCATAGATCGCCGCCCCGGCGACCTTAACCCCGTCGGGCACGTCCCCCCGCCGCCGATCCCGATCCAACGGCCCGGATCAGATCCGGGATACCGGCCAACTCCTCAACCCGCCCGCCTTTATCCGACGCGGCAACCACGTCGGCGCCGTGTAGCGCCATGTCGCCGCCACTAGAGACGCCACGTCGGCGCCATGCGAGCGCCGACCAGCCAACTTGGTCAACACCCGAGTCCGCCCCGCCGTTTTGCAAGTAAAGCCCCTGTTGTTTCCCTGTTTTTGCGTCAAGATCCTTTTGGTTCAAAAGTATTTAAAGAAAAAAGCCCCCGTGACCGCTGCATTTCACGAAGTTAGCCCTCGGTGGCTACGGTTAATCCTGATCTAGCCCCCGTTTTCTCTCGATGTGCCCCGAACCTTGTTTTGGCCATAACTTGCGCGTTTTTAAACCGTTTTGACCCGTTCAAGTTGCGTTAGGTTCGTAACGACGCAAACTTAAAGCGTTAGCGATGATGTTAACCGTGTTTTGAACTTTTCAAATTTGAAGTTTGATTTAATTTGTTTTACTAAAGGAAATCTTGTTTAATTCATAACTTTCACGTTCTAGCTCCGATTTTCGTGATCTACGCGTCTGTGTGATCGTAGTGAGACGTAGATTTGTTTTCTAAACCTTTTATCTTGTTTTCATATTGTTGGTGTAATGTTCTAATATAGTTCTATTGTTTGCTTTGTGTATGATTTCTCGGATGCTTGTGTGGTGAATTATGACGATGTCCAGTCGGTGAGTTTTACGTTGGTGGCCTAGAAGAATAAGTTGGTGATCAAGTGGTCAGTGAGCAGTTCGTGGAAGATCGGGAATTATTTGAAGACCGGGATCCTCGGGAGTTCTTTAAAGTATTAAATAAGAAGAAGAAATTTGAGTTTAAGGCAAGTATAGCATGGGACTATCCTTGTTACCTAAACACTTTATAATCATGATTCATATGCATGTGTCCACCTTGACAAACTTAGAGATTATAACATAGTTATTGTTATCTTGTACCTTGTTGCCTATGGGGATGTTTGCATATGGGTAGTATATTGCTAGTGCTCAACTTTATATAAACATGATATAATGATGGCTATGATATAAACAATGAATTGTATGAGATGATGTTTACCATGGACCATAGGGCAAGAGCTCATGCTTTTACATGATGCACTTGGCTCTCCATAAGGACTTATCCTTTGGCAAAAGTTGGGACTTCTGAAGATGTTTGTGGGGGCTATATGGCTCTGGCTTTAGTCGGTCAAAGGACCTTCTCTATCTTGTTGAGGTTCTAAAGGCGCAAGAGGGGCTATAATTGGTTTGATCCTGGCCCGCCAAGGGGTGCACCTTGGTTTATTGGTATTTTGTTAGTCACACCTTGGAGGGAGGATCCTACCAGTCCATAAAGGGAATCCTTAGCGGCCTTAACAGTTTAGAAAAACCTTTGAAAGGCTTCATAGTGGTTTCTTGTGTTTGGGCCTAATTAACCCATGCATTTGGAAAGCACGACTCATAGTGAAAGTGTACACCTCTGCAGAGAGTATAAACCTGTTATACTTGACCATGCTCACGGTCCACGGCGGCCGAGAAAAAACTCAAGGAATAGTGATCTATGGATGTTGAGATTGAGATAAGGTTGAGACATGGATTTAAGTTGAAGGTGACTACGATGATGACGTTGAAGATGATGATGGAGACTTATGACTTGTTTTTTAATTATGATGTGGGAATATTTGGGGCTTAAGCACAACTTTTTGCTTAATTAATGCTAAAATTTGACTCACTAAAATGCTTACCGCAGATTAAACCGGTGTGTCACCTTTGAGCTTCATAACTCCATGTTATATTTCTTTGAGTTCGACATGGACTCACCCTTGCTATTTTCCAATTAAACCAGGAGGGTTGCAAGATTGTTAGAGTTTTGAAGGAGTCAGGCTTGTGATCAACCAGTCGGTTTGTCCCGTGGCGAGGAGGCTTCATCCCAAGATCGGAGTGTCTTTTCCGTTGTTCGCGCTTTGAGGTTATCTTTTTTGTATTAAGTTTGTTATATATTAAGCATTACGTTTTGATATTTCCATTAATTGTAACTATATGTGAGGTTTGACTTCCTGGGCTCACATATAGTGTGTATCTGGTTTTGTTCTTAAAACCGGGTATGACAGCTCTGTTAAAGAAAAGAAATCCACAAAAGTTAGTGAAAATATTGCCTGATGTCATTTTCAGATGCAGGTGTAACCAACCAACCTCAACATAGTCATCCATATGGCCGCACCAGTAGCCTATGCCAAGCTATGAAGGAACAAGGCCGTAGTTCGCTTTAACACCACATTTGCACAACACAGGGCCAACCCTGCATTTTAGCTCTGCTTCTGTCATACCCGGTTTTCCGAGGAAGACCAGACTCGCCATATGTGTGCCCAGAAAGTCCACACATATAACATGGAACAGATAAATATCACAAAACAATGCTTTAAAACGTAGAAACAACTAAACAAACACTCACAATTATCAGAGTAACGCGGAAGGGTTGCTAAACTTCTCGGGCTCCAAACTCTTCAGGGACAGTTGACTGGGGGCTCCGTATGCCAAGAACTAGTATCTTCGTCCATTCTCCATGTGACTCTTGCCAAGAGACTAAGGTGGGGGAAATTACAAGAGTGAGTCCATGTCGAACTCAGCAAATATAGCAAGGCAATATCTTATCCATATACCATGATCATTATTACATAATAATGTAAAGCATAAACGATAAATTATGAGATGTTAAACAAACATAGGTCATCATCTTTAATGTAAAGGTTCCAAGGCCGCTCATGACCGTGAGCACGGATGATATACCAGTTTTACTCTATGCAGAGGTGTACACTTTCACTGTGAGCCATGAATTGCCCTACGTCTGAGGCCCGTCGACCTCTTGACCCACTACCGAGGTATATCTGCAGGGTTCACTATGAAGTCTTTCAAAGGTTCATCTAACATGTTAGGGACGCTAGGTATCTTCCGTCAGTCTGTGTGACACACCGCAGCGATCCACAGTCTATGACAGTTTCGTGTGATACAACCCTCCACGGGGATCCACAGTCTGTTTTACCCTAACGCCTTTCGGTAACCACTAACAAGTTAAACAAGGTCCTCATACTGAACTAAAACCAGAGCCCATTAGCCCTCACAGTTGTACTATTTTCCCGGAGACTCTAGTACAGACAAGTCCACATGTTGCTAATCAATTCACATTTACCATTCAGTGCATAAACATTAATCAAGTCATATGATCATGGTTTAAAGTTAACATATCCCAAAACTATACTTGCCTCAAATAGTGCTCAAACTTGTCCAACTTTCCTTCCGGATCATCCTTGTATAGCCTCTTCTAACGATCGTAACAATCATCACAACCATCATAGACAAACCTAGAAGCAATACATCATTCAGTATATATAAAACAAGACATAAAAGGTTTAAAACACGTAGGGCTTGTATCTATGATCGTTAGTGCAAAAACAACTAAACGAAGCTATGGTTTAAAAGACATCAAAGATCGAAGGTAGAAGCTAGAAGGTTTGATAAATGCAAGGAATGAAATAAACATGATGGATGCGGGCTATCTTGGAAGATTTATAGAGCACAAGGAAGTATAGATGAATTAATATTGATGACTATGGATTTGTGTAGAGGACACATGGAACTTATTTTGATAAGTGGCTGCACTAAGGTGAATGCTAGATCAAAGAAAACACTATATGGTGATTAGGTGCACTGGTTGAGCATGCCAAGTGGTGAATAGCGAAGGGTAGCGACAATTATGACCATGAAAAGGCAGGGCATTACTTAATATATGGGATTGAAACTGAGTAGGACGATGTGCAACTAATAAACGCACATACTTAGAAGAGGGCTCAGCGATTGATGCAATGGTTTAGCGGGAACGCGGTTGGAAAAACAAGGTAGCTGCTGTTTGGACAGCAGGGATAGCAGTTACTACGACACCAATATCTCAGCCACGGTTCATCTATGACCAATCTGATTTGCCAATACATGTGCAAGTATATGAGGCATGTTACTGTCGAAGGGTTTGAGTATTTGGATAGCGGATTAGCGGGGAACACCACAAGAATTTAGTGCTGCACAAGTGCTAGAACAGCAGAGTAGCAAGCGCGATTACAGATCAAAATATGATATGTACGCTACTCTGATGGGTGATAAAAATCACAGGGCTATGCACTACTATATGATATATTTGTGGGTTCAAGGAATTGACAATCAGAGTGGTTAATCATTGGGAATGTTCTCGCCAACCGGCTGCAGCACAGCTGCGGGGCAGCAGGGACAAGGAGCACAAAAAGGATTAAATCTCTTTGATCTTGGATCCTATGGACACGAGACTTATCAGAGGTGTGTGCAGGTATATAATAACACATGTATAAAATTAATTGCAAAACGGAGGTGCGGATTGCTGCAAACACGCTTGAGAACCAGCAACGCTGCTGTTCGCAATGGACAGTGACATGATCGCAAGGAACTTTGATGGAATTTGATCAAAACTGAAGATAGACACATGTATCGCTGGAAGGAACTTTAAAACAATATGGGGAGGTGATAGAGGTCCTCACATCATGGTTCGTAGCAGTTGGAGATGAGGTTTGATGGTAGCCGATGTCGACGATGGGGGAAGACAGGGTCTGCGACAAGCGGGGCAGCACCAAGACATACGGCAATTCGATGGGGCTTCTGCGATTCTCCTCGGAGACGATCTGTGATGTGTGGAGGAAATCAAGAGGTGGATGAGAGGGTCATGGACTGAAGAATCAGAGATGAGATGGGGAGGGGGCACGGGGAGAGGTGTGAGGTGGTGCGGCTGCGGTGTGCCTGCGTGAGGTCGAGGCTTTCCATAAGTGGGATAGAGAAGGGGAGCTGAGGGGAGAGGCGCCGGGCTCAGCATGTCGTTAATGGCGGGCGGATTCGGCGGGTCTTGCTTGACCGCGAGGAAGGAGGGAAGGGGCAGTGGTGATGCGGCAAAGGAGGAGCGGAGCTTGTTCGTGAGGAGGTCCAGGTCGTGCGGGGAGATAAATATGGGATCAAACCTTAGGCGCATCTTGAAAACATTTAAATTCATTTATCACTCAAAAAAAAAAAAATGATGCTAGGGCATGAATGCAACAAATATGTTTCTAGCCTTAGATTAATTTTATTTTAAATAAAAAATATTATTTTCCCTATATTTCATGAACACAAGAATGCATAATTAAATCATTTCAACTCTACTTTGAAAAATGCAAAATTCCGGGTGTTACAACTTCCCTCTTCCGCTTCTTCTCTTCTTTTGGCTCTAGTCAATGAGACTTCGGACCCCATAGGTGCTCTCTAAAAAAGCACCCGGGAATCCAAGGATTATGCATGCTCTTGTTCCCACACGAAAATTCATCCCAACAGTCTACCACAGCCCGGTCTCCGCAAAGGCATCGTGGCGGGGATTCCAATCTTCGATATTTTTCTATCTCCTTCTCCCTGTCAGTCATCGGTGGAGGGTTAGGGGGAGGTGGAACCCATCTCTTGAAGTGCTCACTGTTGACATCTCTTATAGCATAAAATATATAGGCTTTTAAAACTGAAATAAGAGCTTAAAATGAATATCGACATAGTATAGGGGCTTTACTGACATAATTCCACGAGTTTTGGTGATTTATATATTTTCAGGGATTAAACAGGAATATGCCCAAGAGTTTGCAAGCCCTACGATATAAAGACGTATCCGTGAAGCAATCCAACTTGAAACCCACGTAAGAACATTCCGAAGACACCGGAAGGCACGACCCCACATTTGGGGCCCACCGGCAAGTGTGTGCGGGGGCCGCCCTAGTAGCAGGCGGCGGCCGCGGCCATGGGGCCCACTGTCAGCCTCCCCTTCTACGTCGGTTCATAACCGCCATTGAGGAGCAATCCTGTCCATCTATCAAGGTCGGTTTGATCCAAGGGCTGTCGTGCAACGCCTAGGGCTATATAAGGAGACCCCCTGCCCCCAGGGTGAAGCCCTAATTCATTCCATTCATTATCTCCTGACCTGTTGGTCATCGAGGTGTCCCAATGTGAGGACAACCTCTCCACTAGAGAATTAGGGCTAGACTCTCCAATGTAGTAGATTAGCAACTAGGGAGTTAGGGAGAGCGGAGCTGCACTCCGGTTCTGGAGATGTCTTTAGGGTTTGGTATGTCTTGTATCCTTCCTTTGTAAGACCTATGCTTTATATATATTTATCTTCTCTATTACTTTCATACCTTTCATATATTTGGTTAGTATAGTTGTTATGTCATTGCATGGAATCTTCGCTCGCATCGAGTGCTCTAGTTATTCTAGTTAGCTAGAGTAGTAATCGCTAGTGTAGACATGGTGTCTATCCTATAGGTTACCTGAGATTGCACCCAACCCCATGGATTGTTTGTGGTAGCCCGTGGTGGTGACAGCCACGATGGCGATGTATTCCACCACGTTCGGGTTGGTGATTGTAGGACCTTGTCAGAGCTTCCTAGCCCCCTTCTCATCCCTTTCTGTGGCTAGTGTTCTGATGACCCAAAGTGCGATGGTATGATTGCTATCATAGAACCTAAGTAATAGAGAAGCACATAGGAACCTAGATCTCTCATTTGTCCTCTCAGCGTGTGCTACTACACATTTATCATTAGGAATTCTCTTGTGTTTCATATTGTTCATAACTCCTATCATAAAACATTTACCCCCTCACTTTAGTCTAGAGGTTTGCTAAGTTAGTAGATACTCCCTCCGTTCCAAATTGTAGTTCACTTTAGCTTTTCTAGATACATTGCTTTTGCATTGCACCTAGTTATACACTATGTCTAGATACATAGTAAAAGCAATGCATCTAGAAAAGCTAAAGTGAACTACAATTTGGAACGGAGGAAGTACATGATTTTGACTTATTAGATTCTTTAGCCAACGCTTCCCTGTGGATACGATACTCTAGAATACTCATCCTAGGGAAAAGCTACAATGGTAGGTGTTCTGTGCGCTTGCGGAATCCTTCATATTCTTTTAGCACTTAATAAATACCAACAAGCTTTTTGGCGCCATTGCCGGGGAAGCATTTGGCGATAAGATTTTAATAATGATCTTGATGTCTGCTAATTTAGTGTATCACTAGCTTTAGTAGGATTACCCTTGTTCTGTTGAGTTGTGGAATAGACAGGACAAAAGAAGTCGTTGCGACCTTCCGACAAGATTCCACAAGAAAAGAAAAAAAAACATTGAGGAACCCAGGGTGCCTGATCATTCAAGATTCATCAACATTGGAACCTTGCCATCTCAAAGGTATGCATTTAAATATATATTATTCTAACCATATGTAGATTGGAAAAGAAGTCGCCGTCACAAGAATTCAACGCACACATCTCGAAAGTGACGTACACATAGAAGCGCACACCAAGGTAAATATGATTAATAAAGGTGAGAAAGTCTTCTCATGGACTATAAATTGATTGAGTAGTTATCATTTAATTTGTTGCATTGCATTGCTTGTTTACTTTGATCTATGCATTCAATCCATCTAGTTTATGTTTTCTCATAGTATATCCATTGCATGTTTAATTCCTTGCATATATTCATGTCGTTTGCATCCGGAAGAAATATATATATATATATTTTTTAAAAAAATCTTCACCATGATCATACTTTTTCATCTCTTTTTGAATAAATCTCTTTAGTGTTTTCATGCTACCTTTGTTTGCTAAAGCATGTTTTGGTTTGGAAGTTTGGACACTCTTCCAAAGGCTTTTAAATTAAGCGTGGTGCTTATGTTAAATAGCCTTCCTTAATTGAATTAGACATGGAGTCTAGTTTGGTTATTGAACTAAGAATTGCTTGCGTAGACATTGGATATTTTGTTGGACTAACCCTTGCAGAAAACTCTTAAAACCAATTCAGGTAAGTCAAGAGATGAACTCATAATCAGAGATGAAGCAAGGCATATAATGAACTTCAACCTTGTGTAAAAGGAGACTCGATTCATTCATCATTGATGGAAGAATTGTAAGTATCAAATATCATTCACCTTGTCTTTTGCTACAAGTTACCTTTGCCTTGATCCATATACTAGAGTGCAGCCATGAACAAAAATTTTGTATAAGGCGAGATGAATAAAATCTGTGCTAAAAGATAAACAAAGATCCATCTTTTCATTAGCATAGAAGAAATCATATAAACCTTGGACACAACCCCTATTTCAACCTTGTTGTATTCCTTCGAGTATGTGTCCACTAATATTTTGTAGAAAAAGAGTCTATGCTATGTCTATTCGATGAAGAAGAGTGCCATACATCACGATCATGAAAAGTAATCACTCAACAGAAGTGGATGGACAAAGCAATGGGCCACAAGAACATCAAAGACAGGTAAGTGAATATAAATCACATATTTGTATACAACTTTTGTCTTATGTTCTCTAAAAAAAAAAGCGAGACTTTGACATCTTTGGTTTGCAATCCCTCTACTCACTATTACTTTGTCTCTCTAAGTTTGAATGGTTATAAATGTCATACATCAAAATTAAACTTAACATTTAATAAAATTTCCCATTAGAGAAAAAGTAATGGTGAACAAATGCTAATTAGAATATCCAACCGAAACTTTTTCTAGCATAGAAGCAACCTTTAGCTCTGTGACAATTCTACCCTCGTTTACAATTACTTGTACATTCCTTCGGGTATGTGTTGTCAACTAATACTGCAGGAATAAAATTATGAGAGGAGCAAAAAGGTCTGAGTGCAATTTAAAGAACAAGGAAGAAAGGACGATGCAATAAAGGAGACAAGTGAGGAACAAGATACACAATAGGCCAAGGAAGAATAGCTTCGAAAGGAAGAAAAGGACCACCACAAGGTGTTATGTCGTCACACTCCAATAAAAAGGTAACATCTTGAGGTAAGTTGTCATTAATTAAGCTTTACCTTAATCATGGCTTGTTCATAAATGAAGAATCAAACATGTTAGAGTAACAACCTTGCCTGATAGCTTTATGAGCTCAACTTGTTTTGTTTCTTTAAGTTGTTCCTATCACCACTCTCTTGAAACTCATAGTCCTAATCATGTACGCTAGAATGTTGCACACCTTGCTTTGGAAGAAGATAATCATGCCTTTGATATATCATGTATAGACAAGAAAACCCTTCCAAGAGTCAAGGAGTTTGTTTCTAACCACCTAAAGTTTTAACTGCAACATTCATGCTCAATCTTATGATCTTGTCACCCGAGTTAGGACTAACCAAAGTATATAAGAATCAACTCTATCTTGTTTAATGTGCCTATGGTTTTGGTTCTATTGGTGTTTTCCCACCAACAGAGCCCATGCACTTGATCTCTACCTTCACTTTGCAAGTAGGACACACTTTGAGCAAAAAAGGTGGAGAAGTCTATTAGTCTCTCTAAAATTCAACAATTGAATGTCTTACGAGCATGCACACTAAACAAGATGATGCCTACGTCCATGCTCATCTCCAACTCCCGAGACCAGCAAGGAACATGGGTGACACCATCCGAGTACGGCTATCAAAATGAAATAATAAACTCAAGGAAACAATGAGGTAAGAAGTCTTGTTCAGAGGACCTAAAACCCTAAACCCTCGCCGAAAGGTAAGATCGGTAGTTATCCATATTTAGTGCATAGCATATTTACTTCCTTGCATTGCATAATCATTTTCCTTTAGCATATTTCCATTACAACACTAGCATTGCATTAGAAAAGAATATAAAAATATTTGTTTGTTGCATACAAAAAAAAAAACTCTAAGCCCCATATGAGTAATTTTGTGGCGTGTAACAACCCATAAGGATATTTTTTTGTGGTGGCATAAAAATAAAATAAATATGCATGCATCATCATTCTTTATCTTGCATAGAAATAATAAAACCCCAAAAATATTTAATCTTGCTTTGAAAGATTCTCAGGCAAACAAAAGCAACATGGCTAACCCCTAACGCTTAATCAAGTTCCACTAGCTTTGTTGTCTATTTGAGTTCAGCAGGATCCCAAGGAAGAGAGACAAGACACACATGGCGTCCATCATTAAAGAAGATCAGCCCACCATCACTATCTACCTCTACTTCCGACCATCAAGAACATCAAAGACTATGTCAACATCTAGCTTGGGGAGTGCAACCCCCATGTATCCGAATAAGTATTCTCCTATCTTATTTAATATTAGCTAGATATGTTTATTTTATTAGAAAGATATAAAAAGATTCATAACTAAGGAAATCAAATAAAAAGAGTCTATATAGTCTTTATTAAAGAGTCTTTATTAAAGTGTGAGAATAAAATAAACTCTAAAGATAATCTCTAGGTTTGGAAATGATGAATAGTTGCTCCGTCGTAATTCCTTTCAAGTACCTACCTTTCAAGCTTAATTTCTCTCGAGCTTTTAATGCAACTGCTTTGACTTGAGATTTGCTCTGAACCTAAAACCTGTGGGTAGCAAATGCTTGCTCTAAAGTCTAGGTGATTGACGGATATGATATATGATGGTCTGAGCTGCTATTTATCTTACTCCTAGTGATACTAGAGTTCTGGAGATTTATCTTTTGAAAATCAAAAGTGCACATGAGTTCCTGTATGACAGAGTGTTGATTCCTACCACAGCCATATATACATGCTCTTTAGATAGGAAAACCCTTTTTGTTATATATAGGCTGCTTACTTTGTAGTGAGTTTGGTCAATTTTTGTTGACCCTTAGAAACTGTCATACTGCTACTCATGCACACACTCCACTTCATTCTATTCCACTTGCACTTATGCTACTTCTACCCTAGAAGTACGCGTCCACCAAACATCCACCATAGATCCACCAAAAAAAAAATGTTCTACTCCTACCCCAGGAGAGAACAACCAAAAATATTTCCCTCACATATCCACTTAGCTAACATCTCATAAAGCTCCTTTATCCTTGTTTCTATCTCTCTACAAGTTTATTGCAAAAAGAGGCTTAGGTTGTATAGTCGAAAAAAAAGAGAAAAGAAAGGGGAGATGAAAAATGGACAAGTGTCCTACGGGCGAGTAGAGCCTACCTCCCTAAAAAAGAGAAGAATAAAGGAGAGTTAAAAAAAATGGACAAGTGTCCGCAATAAAACAATGGGTACTTAGATGCCCACCTCTCCATGAAAAAAAAATATAGAGAGAGAGAAAAAGAAAAAAAAATATAGAAAGAGTATACAGCCCAGGTTCTCCCAAATACTTTCAAAGTCCTAAAGAGAGAGATATGTTTTCTACAGGAGCAAAGTAGAATTAGGCTTCACTTTATTCGCCTCATACACCTACCATCATTCCACTACACCATGCACATGCAGTATGAGTCGTGACTTTGGATCCATTGCTTGAACTTACAATATATGCTTAGTAAGTAGATTTAGTTTTCTCCCACCTATGAGCTCCACATATAAGCCTTAGATATAGGGTGAGAGAGAAGAAGGCGTAGTGTCCTACTGCCTTATTCCAAAAATACCACATATTATGAGAAAAGGCAACACGTCACTATTGCCTAAGTGAGGATCCACAAATACCACAAATGAGAGACTTGAAAGGGTCATACTAAGGAACTTTGAGTTTTATTTTGAAAACCTGCAAAAACTCCGGAATGATAGTTGAACAAAGAGTTTGAGACATGGTGCTTGACTTGATTGTTCTATCTTCCAATTGCCCGAGATCCTAAGAAAAGGCTATAAGCTCCATGGTTAAGGTAATAGGGTAAGTTGAAGGTTGAAAAAGTTTATTCTTATTCAGAGGAGAAATTTTGTTTGGAAGCATGTGTACTTTTGAGGCGTGAAAGCGTTGCAGCAACTCCTGATCTATTGCTAAGTTTGGCTTTGCTAGGGACTAGCAAAGGGTAAGCTTGGGGGAGCTTGTTGACATCTCTTATAGCATAAAATATATAGGATTTTAAAACTGAAATAAGAGCTTAAAATGAATATCGACATAGTATAGGGGCTTTACTGACATAATTCCACGAGTTTTGGTGATTTATATATTTTCAGGGATTAAACAGGAATATGCCCAAGAGTTTGCAAGCCCTACGATATAAAGACGTATCCGTGAAGCAATCCAACTTGAAACCCACGTAAGAACATTCCAGAAGACACCAGAAGGCACGACCCACAAGCTGGGGCCTACCTGGCAGTGTGCCAGGGCGGCCGCCCTAGTAGCAGGCGGCGGCCGCGGCCATGGCCATGAGGCCCACTGTCAGCCTCCCCTTCTACGTCGGTTCATAACCGCCATTGAGGAGCAATCATGTCCATCTATCAAGGTCGGTTTGATCCAAGGGCTGTCGTTCAACGCCTAGGGCTATATAAGGAGATCCCCTGTCCCCGGGGTGAAACCCTAATTCATTCCATTCATTATCTCCTGACCTGTTGGTCATCGAGGTGTCCCAATGTGAGGACAACCTCTCCACTAGAGAATTAGGGCTAGACTCTCCATTGTAGTAGATTAGCAACTAGGGAGTTAGGGAGAGCGGAGCTGCGCTCCGGTTCTGGAGATGTCTTTAGGGTTTGGTATGTCTTGTATCCTTCCTTTGTAAGACCTATGCTTTATATATATTTATCTTCTCTATTACTTTCATACCTTTCATATATTTGGTTAGTATAGTTGTTATGTCATTGCATGGGATCTTCGCTCGCATCGAGTGCTCTAGTTATTCTAGTTAGCTAGAGTAGTAATCGCTAGTGTAGACATGGTGTCTATCCTATAGGTTACCTGAGATTGCACCCAACCCCACGGATTGTTTGTGGTAGCCCCAGGTGGTGACAGCCCTGATGGCCGATGTATTCCACCATGTTCGGGTTGGTGATTGTAGGACCTTGTCAGAGCTTCCTAGCCCCCTTCTCATCCTTTTTTGTGGCTAGTGTTCTGATGTCCCAAAGTGCGATGGTATGATTGCTATCATAGAACCTAAGTAATAGAGAAGCACATAGGAACCTAGATCTCTCCCGCTGTCCTCTCAACGTGCTACTACACATTTATCATTAGGAATTCTCTTGTGTTTCATATTGTTCATAACTCCTATCATATAACATTTACCCCCTCACTTTAGTCTAGAGGTTTGCTAAGTTAGTAGATACATGATTTTGACTTATTAGATTCTTTAGCCAACGCTTCCCTGTGGATACGATACTCTAGAATACTCATCCTAGAAAAAAGCTACAATGGTAGGTGTTCTGTGCGCTTGCGGAATCCTTCATATTCTTTTAGCACTTAATAAATACCAACACTTACGTGCATGTCGACTTCTCCAAAGGTCCTCGAACAGGAGGTACCTTGGATCAAACTTATCAGGACCGTCAATCCACTGGAAAAAGAAGCACCTCTAGGCCTACAAAACAGATTTACATAAAAATATTAGTGAGCCAATAACAAAATGACAAAACCTACAATATCCATACAATTACTTACATTACATGAGCCGCACTCGTAGAAGCAACGTGCACCTGTCTTCGGATGCCTGGACTGGGAAACAACAGCGAGCCTTCCACAATCACAATTAGGGACTGGGAGGTCTGGAGGGACGTCGACATCCTTGCTAGACACATCGAGGGTACAATTCGGGAGGACGGCCCTTTTGTCCCCACTTTAATCCTTGCTAGACACATCGAGGGTACAATTCGGGAGGACGGCCATTTTGTCCCCACTTTAATTTTCGATAGTCATACATGGACATCGGGCTAGTAACAAAAAAATGCTGTGACAATTAATCAGCTAACAAATTAATACATAGCACTAAGCTTAAACCCTAACTAACTAATGTAACCATATGGTCCCGCCCCTAACAAATCACTAACCCTAGCTAATCTAGCTATAACTAAATAAACTACTATATGACATTTGCCCTTAATACATAGCACTAATAAAAAAAGCAGAGGGATTTACCTTGCTTACCAATGCACTGTGGTGGGGGAATTGGGTTGGGGAACGAGAAAGAGGGAGTGAGGGGCGGTGGGGCCCCGCCGCCGGAGGGAGGCGCGGCCGGCGGCAGCGCCGGTGACGGGGAGGTGCCGGGAGCGACGTGGCGCCCGCCTCCAAACTTGAAACGGCCGAGCGGGGAAGTGAGGCTGGGAGGGGAAGAGGAGACCGCATGGCGGGGCTCTTTGAGCCCTGTCGCGCCTTTGACGGAGCCGCGAGGCTATCACGCCGCCATGCAAGGCGCGACAGCCTCCGACCACGTCAGCATCACAGGGCGCGGCGGGTGCCTACGTGGCAGCCTTGTGGCACCTCCATGCAAGGCGCGACGTGTATTTGTGGCGCTTTGGCAGAGGCGCGACCATGCTAATCCTGTAATTTGTTTTAAAAAAGTGTCAACTTAGAAAAAGATTCTCCGGCTGCCGGTTTTGTCAAACCGTTGAACAGGACGAATAGCAAGTCTGCAGCAGCGGCGTCGAGCAAGACGCGGCGGTGGACCTGCGCGCCTATGTACATGCTCGAATAATAATATTCACCTTTTCAGCCTCGTCTGATTTGACGTATAATTTTAAGTCAGTCACTCGGTCAGGAAAAAATGCACATGCTCATACAGTCGAAGCAATATTCCACTTCCATCCTTTTCTGCGGCCTATGTATATCTGATTTCACACATAGTTCTGAGTTGCTCAGAGAATGAACACGTTCAAGTTTGTGGTAGTCTTTTACTCCTGATGAAGCTCTCACCTTTTGAAAAGACTAACCTGTAGTGCAAGAACCTCAGTACCAATTGTCAGTAGATATATAGGACTTTGTGGCTCATAGCTGATACAAGAACTTGCATGAGGAATATCACTTTGTGGGTGCCAGTCTTAAGCTAACTCTGCTGTTTTGGTTTCACAAGTACAGATATGCAAAGTGATGGTAATTTCCACTTGTAACCAGGCAACGCTGTTTCACTTACAGGTAAGAAATATATTGGGCATTAACCCTTAGAGGAGCACTGCCTTCATCTTCACAGTGCTTTCCATGTACAAACAAAGGCAATGCACAATACGCTTCTGTACAAATCTACGCATACCATGGTCTATCACCCAGAATTGGCTTAAAATTGACCTGCCCGGATGTCTCTATCAATGCGATCTGCATTAAGTGTTCCTGGCAGCTCTCTAAAATCTTCGTTGAATATGGAGTATGCACTGCATGAGGGTACAACAAACAGAAAGTTTAAAGTTTAAAGTCAGAAAACAGGAAGTTGTGACTTCACAATATACAATTCATAAACTTTTTCATCATCTAATAATACAACTAAATTTGTTACAACAAGATCTTTGCGTCTGGCAAACATCTATTTGGCTTATCAGCATGACAAGCCCAAACAAACTAAAGTGAACAAAATCAACTTATGAGTGGCATTGATAAAAAAAGACCGGCACCAATGAAAAAAGAGAACAGTTTATCTCCAGTTTCACAATACATCGATTTTGTTGATCATTATGAGAAGGCCAGACATAAATCACAGCTATTCTGGCAAAAACAAGCGCATAGTCCAGTAGCTGAGGGTGCAAATGCTTTGTACCCACTAACCAGCTGTTAACCAAAAGAAAGGAAACTTTTATGCTGCAGTACAGGCAGCAGTTTAGCTACTATTGCAGTCGGAGAACCTTTCTTTTAAGACATAAAACTTTGCTTTTCAAATAGGAAGACATAACCCCCACCCCCCACCCCCACCCAAGGAATGGAGCACAATTTAGTTGTATTACTTTTCTCCAGCACCACAACCAAAAAGAAGACCAAAGTATGCACAATGTATCATTACCCACGAAAAAAAAATCGGGCGCTATCAGGGATGGAAGAGTATGGAAATACTCTATCATCGAATAGCTGGGACTTTACAAAGTTGGATGCCGCTCTGCCCGCAAGAAAGGAGAGAGCTACTGGAGAACTATATCCAAAAAATCAAGACTATGGCAAAAGAGGTGTGCTGGCTCAACCTCTGAACTCAACCTCAAGTGGTGTAACTGAATACAAAGCAAGATCTGAAGCTTTTGAAGCACTGACAGTCAAGAAGGATGGGAGTGCTGGTGGTTACTGGTGGTCGACCCTGAATGAAACACTGGAAGCTAATTGATGTTGTCAGGCAATGGCCTCGGTGGTGATCAAGATGGCGTTTCTGATTCAAGATGCTAGAAAACTCTGTTTCTGTTTAGCTTTTTGGCTCCTGTTTTGAGCTTTGCTGTTACCTTTATGTTGCTTTCTGCCTCTGCTCTGGTTAGAGAGAGTGCTTTTGGAACATGCTCTGTAAACGCTTAAACTTGGTGGTCTTTTTCTAATAAAAGGCCGGGGCATAGGCCCTTGAACTCTAAAAAAAAATCGGGCGCTATGAAAAATAGTGTTTCCCTTTTTCTGGCTGCTATAGCAGCAGCTTCACACTATAGCGCGCTATTTGTTTGGAACCAGCAAACATAAAAATAATCATTTCCTCAATCACTCTTATAATCATATATTCATATCACATATGTAACTATCATGGCAGTTTGTATGTAGGTTGCTATTGCATCAATCAAAATAAGAAATTCAACACATAGACATAGGCACATAGCTACAAAATTACTGTGCAGAACTGGGATTTGGCTATTTTGGATCGGCCAGCTTTAGCGGCGCTATAGCGCGTATAGCGCAAAAAAGCACGATTGCACCGCGTCATTTAATTTACACCGCTATAGCAGCGCTATAGTGCGCTATTTTTTTTCGTGGATCATTACATATCATATCTCGATGCTAAATAACTGGGTTGTAAGCGCAAGCTATTGCATGGTACTGAACAACACAATGTTGGTAAAAACATAATAAAAGGCTTTCACTGTCAAGAACTTAACAATAACAAAAACTGAAGTTATAAGATGGCATACCTAACATCACCTTGTTGTCGTCTTCCCAGATTAAGAAGTATGATCAAGAAACCAGTACCAAGTATCTGAGAATACATCAAAAAGTAACATTTGCAAATGAATTGAAACGTAGAAACAAATTCCATAAATTTGGTCGTTCCAAACCCCAAAATTTTACTACACATAATAGTACTATCAAGGTTCGGCAAAATATCAGTATAACCTTGGCTGGAGCTAGAAATTGGTATGTTCAATTCTTCAATAACTATCTAGATGTGTTTTAAAAGATTAGATGCATTTCATTGTCAGGATGAGCATAATGTATATCACTGATAATAATTGGTAATAAGAGTTTCTAAGTACTGAAGAAGTTACTTACATATAAAGGTCCAACGTCGTACTTCTGAGCAATCGGCGCAAATAGGAACCACATTGCAATGATAATCCATGCTTTCATACTGAGAGAAAACAGCGCCATCAGAATGATATCTGAAGAAGTAGAATCTGTGTTACATTCAGCACACTGTCATTTCATTTTACTAGATGAGCACCATGCATACACATTACCAGGAAATCTCAACTTGTCTCTAAGAAACATAAAGATTTTCCTCTTCCACAAGGACGTTGTTTGCGGTATTTTGAACTTCTACAGAAATGGAAACAGAGAGGTGGACTTTTACAAATAACACAAAAAATATCTAACATTACAGGTCTTTTGAAAGTACTTAAACAAAATTGTACCAGTTCTTCCTCTTCTTCCTCCTCATTGTCATCGTCAAGGAGATGATTAGCTGGAGGCTTAGGCGCCACGGCCACTATTAGAGTATCTGCAGAAATCGCAAAAAATATATTAAAAAAAAAAACTCATATGAACAAACCTGTGTGTAAATGGATCATGACCAACTCAATTGGACAGCTGCATACTAGAGGACAACACGAATTTCATATAAGAAAAGACAAACTACTGAAAATGAATCGATATGCCAATGAAGACATAGGGGGATTCAGGATTAGGGTACCTACCCCCATCACGGAGATTGACATGGGCATCGTCTTGGTGCGGGAGCGTCTTCCCCCGCAGGACCAGGCGGAGTCGAATCTCTTCTGTGCCTGCTAGACGGCGTTCGCGCGCGATACGGCCGCGAAGCTCGGCGACCTGTAAGGAGACAAAGATCAGGGAGGAACTCATCAGCCTAGGCGAAGGTTAAAGGAGTGTCTCAAAAAAAAAAAAAAAAAAAAAAAAAAAAGAAAAGGCGAAGGTTAAAGGAGCTGGAGATGGTTTTACCGACCGAGAGAAGCGGAGGGAGGCGGAGGGTGGTTGGGCGGGACGGGCCGACGGCGCGCAGCGTCACCTCCACAGTCTCCGGCAGGTCGCCGGCGGCGGCCATAGTGGGCTGTGTCTCGTCAGGAAAGCACTCGCTGAGATTCGTGCCTCTTTGGCCGGGCTCCGAAGTTCTCCGGCTCCTGCACTGTAGCGGCACTGTAGCGTGCAGGAGCCGGAGCCCGAGAGCCTCAAAAACGAGCTTCGCCGGCTCTTCGCTACAGTAGTCGTTGTCAGTGAGAGAGAGGGGAGGGAGAGAGAATACCAGCTTCTCGCTACAGCCGTGCTACAGTGTCCAGACGAGGAGCCGGAGCCGGTGGCTCCTGCTGCCAAAGAGAGCTTGGGTCAAGAGCTTTTTTTTTTTTCCTGTTTTCTTTTTACAACCCGTTTAGTTATTTGGTTCATGCACTACAATTTTCATTGTTTCGAAACGTGATCCATATGCAGGTTTTGGAAATCATTTTTTTATTTTTTATTATATCTATCTAAAAAACTAAAAACAGTAAAGCTATATTAAACATTCCGAATGACTACATTTAGACATAAAAATGACTACATTTATACCACCAATTTAGATGACTGTATTTAAATTCGTTGACTGAAGAACACGTTGCCTTCTGAGCTCTCAAGGTCTAAGAGTTTGTCGAGGGTAAAATGTTGGTACAACTTCCAGTAAAACTACAATAATCTACTACATGTCATGATGCACGATCGTTTTTTTTTTTTTTTTTTTTTTTAGAATGACACAAGACAACGCAGACACTCATAATACGCACGCACACTTACCCCTATGAACACACGCACGCAAACCCTACCCCTATGAGCACCTCCGAAGGACTATCTACATGGCTGAAAAGCTTATTGAGTCTCCTTTCGAACCCAATAGAAGGGATTGCCATTTGTACTTCTCACGATAGAGCTATTGTCAAATTATTGAAGCACAGAAGATAAAAAGCCACGTGAGACCAGTCTATGAGCTCATTTCATGGAGGCCTTTTTTCGAATATTGCATCTCTTCATTTCCATTTCATGTTTCTACATATCTAGAGGGTTGTTTCTGGTATAAATATCTCTTTGCATCCAAACAGACACAAAGACTTTTGATGATCAGAATATAAATTCTTTGTTCAGATATGTGCTAACAAATTCAAAGGGTGATATCTACCTCTTTGCTCTTGTGTTTTCCTACATGGAGATTACACAAGCGACCGCGTCATCGGTACCTAATCTGTGCTCCTGGCCCATTGTTTCCAGGTTGCGTAGGTTGGTTTATCTGAGAGTGTGGTTGTGCGAATCTTTGATTCAGGCTGCAGTATAGAGACAATGGTTGGCTCCTTGTGCCTATCGTCAGGTCGCACTAGTTATCGTTGATTGCAGGAACCCGGGGCAGCATGCAACACTTCTGAATGCCATTGTGTAGACAACACCATGTGGTAGCGATAACTAATACCACACCGTGCACTGCCCAAACGTAACCTAGCATGATAGGTGTACGACCCTCCTACCACAAGATGGGTCGCATGACCCCAAAACCCATCCTCTTAGGGATGATGAATCAAGCAAGTGAGAGACTCAACCTAACCCCTTGAGGTAGGGTGAACACTCTCAAGGATGAAAAGATCGATCGTCGACCTAGGACGTTCACCATCCTCTACACCAATGCCATGATTACTTTTGCACCTCAATGGGTCACAATGTTAGCAAGTAAGCCTATGCCACGCAGCGGAGTTGGTAAACAACTACCAATTGCACAATGCTGCCACAACGGGCATAGTGGCACTGCGCCATGCCACACCTTGATGTAAGGAGCAAGCCCATGACGACCATACCTAGACGTGCAACGACATCAGGACAATGAACAAGACATGATGGATTGCCGACCAAGTTTTCTAGCTTCTCTCTTCTCCTCAGGCTAACGACCACTTGGGTCAAGAGAACCCAATTCTCATTATTGTAACCTAGTCCTCCCCAAACTCTATATAAGGGGAGTCAGGCCTCCCTTCCAAGGGGAGTGATCTCAAAATCATTTACACAACACGCTCATCTCCTACCTCGAATCCCTTTGTTTACACCCCTAACTCTATATAAGGGGAGCTCGACGGTATAAACATCATCACCCTACCTTGCATTACATTTATCTATCTATCTTCAGTAGCTTGGTAGTTCTTTAGCTTAGTTATATCTCTTGATCATTAGAGTAGAAATAGCAACCAAGCCATTATTTAACTAGAGATCATAGCAACTAGAATTATAGATAGGTGACTTGTAACCATTGTAGAGCTAAGTAAAATTGCATTTTGCCATTTGTTGTACTAATCAATTTTTTCTAGAGAGTTTGTATAATTTAATTAGGCTATTCACCCCAATCTATCCATACAAGGACCTTTCAAGGTCAGGCAAGGCGAAATCTCCCCTCCATGGGGTCAGCTGAGATGGGGATCTCACCCTTAATCATCCAGGCGAATTAAAATTCATGGCCATTTGCTCCCTTCCACCCGGTATTATTGATACCCCATAATAGGTTTCATGCTATGTCTACTTGATCTTGCTCGGTCTGTTCAATTGTGGCCTTATAATGCAATTTTATTCTCTAGTCCAATCATTGTTTTTGTTTCGATATTTCTTATTTATCCACTGTGACAATCAGATTGGTTCTTTGTGCAGAGTTTTGGCGTAGCAACTAGATTTCGGTTCATTCTCTTCTAAGGATTTCATAATTGGATGTTGAGCCCATTTCATTTGATGGGAGTTGTCGGAGTATTAGGCGCAACTTCCGAGAGTATCCATGTTTGGGCAATGGTGTTAGTGAGCCTCTTTATCTCTTTAATTTGGCATTTCGGTGTGGGTGATAAAGGTGTAAGACAGGGCACAGAGCATGAGAAGATAAGGATGGCAACGAGTAATAATGATATATTTCCACTGCTAGTAGTTTTCTCTGTATTTTACAAATAGGCATGTATTTTTAGATGTGGCTGAAAATTACAGGCACCCCTAAAAATAAGACCACCTATAGAAAGGAACTTTTTAGAGATGCCTAAAAAGCTAGGTTCTCCACCCTATTTGTAGAGATAGTGGTAAACCTGAACCGGTTCTAGAAAATGGAGGTGTCTCTAATAATCATTTTTATGGTGTTATTAGACTGTGGCCATAAATGTTAAAAGTTTTAGGATTTGGCCCAAAATTTTCAAATAGAAATCTCAAAAGGCCCACTCACACATGCATGGTATGGTGGGGGGCTTTAGTCCCACATTGCTAGTCTAGAAGGAGTGAGGCCAACTTAAATATGTGAGCTACCTCCTACTAGTTGAAGCTATTGGTGAGAGGAAAAAGGAAGAAACCCACGCACGCTTGCTTGCCTCACCAGGCGAAGCATGTGGGTGCATGACATGTGTGAATGCTCCAGTAATTTCCCGCCCTCGTGCTTGCAGGTTGCCACACAGAGAATTTATCTCTACCTTGTGCCATCATTCTGTGTTGTCGCCCCCATTAGCGGTAGGAGAGCAGGTTTCGAAGCCCACGGCTCCTCTTCGCCGCCTATTGACACAAAAAGCGCACTGTGCCTCACACACAGCAAGCCGGAAAGCGTGGCTTCAAACGGGTGCCCGGGCGGTTGGAATCTAGAAGTGTGCCAGTCAGTACCTTGTGCCATCATTCTGTGTTGTTGCCCCCATCTGCATGGGATAAGAATTCTCTTGTGTGTGATATTATTCATAACTTCTATCATCTATCATTTACCCCCTCACTTTAGTCTAGTGGTTTGCTAAGTTTGTAGATGCATGATTATGAGTTATTAGAATTCTTTAGCTAAAGCTTCCCTGTGGATACGATACTCTAGAATACTCTCCTAGGGAAAAGCTACAATGGTATTATCTGCGCTTGCGGAATCCTTCATATTCTTTTAGCACTTAAAAAATACCAACATTCATCTGCCGCATTCACCGCTCGCACGCACGCCTCCTGCAACTCCCTTCATCTCCTGCAACATGTGCGCCTAAGGGTGTCCTCATTGACTAGCTATTATGACGTGGATAGGGAAAAATTAGAAGAGAGTAGTTACTAGCAACAAACAAATAACCTATCTATTTCATGTATTCCAAGAATCAGAGAGACAAGCACATGGGTCCACTGGAACAAGAAAATATAAAATAGTCATTCTTTTGTGTCTCATCTCCGCGTGAGAATAAGTGGCGGAGCCAGAAATTATATATAAGGGGACCCAACTATAAAACTCCAACTTCTAAAAATGAACACAACTCAATTGGTTAAGTTTCTTATTGTGACCTTTTAGGCTAATTCATCGACTTAACATGGGTGCCCGCATTTTTATTTTATATGTATTCTAAGATTTAAGATGCTATTTTTTTTTCGGTGTTAGGCAAAGCATGCCCGTTGATAGCAAGGATATACGATGATTTCCTAAATCTCATCATGGTCTAGTGTGCTAGTCTTTCATATGTGTTTACAGGGAAATTTTATCATCGAATGTCTTTTAGATGTGTTCATATGAGTTATTTTAATTTAATATAGTTGTGCTTAGTATGGTTTTATAATCTATAGGATATTAATATGTATGTATGATAACAGTTTTGTTATATTCACTATCTTAAATGTAAATACAAATTATGAACATACTTAAAAAATTTGGTGCGACGTTTGGGGGGGGGGGGGGCATGGCCCCTACCAGGCCTCCCTTGGCTCCGCCATTGGTGAGAATGGCAATGCCATGCAAATGAAATCCCGTGAGCGGCAAACGGCAAACCGTGCCATGCAAAAAAAAAAAAAAAAAAAACAGTGAGTCATGCAAAATCCACCCGCAACAAAAAAAAAAAGTGTGCCAACTACCGTCGTATTTAATAGGTGTAGGGACGGAAAAATACTCTCTAATTAATCACTCCTCAGTAAGCACAATCATATCCTAAACGACAACTAATTCAGGTATGGAGCGAGTAGTGTGGTTGGGGAGGTACAATGAGTAATTTTGTTTCGTCGTTGCTCTCACCTTGGTAGTGCAGATTACATTTTTTTTTTCCTAAGACGGAGGGAGTATTTTGAATATCTTGGTAGTTAAAAATAGAAAACGAGAATAATGCTCTAAAGGTGTATATAGAACATATGTTGGAGAATACAATGATTCAGAAAATAACTTTCCTGAATGATAATTTAGAGACTAAACCATACAAAGATTCTCAAAGGTGCTGTACGGAGTTACATGGTACGCATCCTGAGACTTCTGGGCTGTGGCTTCCTTGCATGTTGTCTACGTGTACGCGAAGTCGCATTTAATAATTTTGCCTTGCCAGCAACCAGATCTGATCATGGAGTGTGTACAATGTACAAACGCAATTTATAATGCTGATTTTGTACTTAACAGCTAACCCATTAAACTTTGATCATCTGTACAAACCGGTACGTACGAGAATAACATGGTAGTAGACTAGTACTCAATACCGTAGTAGAGCTTCCAGCTATGACACCACTTACCAAGTTCAAATATGGCGCAAGACAACATACTGGATGCAGGTATGGGCGGAGATGAGGCTTTGGCATGCCGTGATGCGGTGAACTTGGCTTAACAGGCTTGCTTCCAATGTATTCATCTTGAAACTGATTGTCTGGGACTTACCCAACTGTGGGAAAACCTGAGAAGCAACAGTCCATCCTTGCTCCGGACCTATCTGAGTTAGATGATACTAGACTTGCCTTTTCGAAGTTTTCTTTCAAATTTGCTAGTAGATCTTGTAATAAAGATGCTCATGAGTTAACTAAGCAGGCCACCGGTACAACTCAGTCGGAAGTGTGTCATGTTACTCCAGCATGTATCCCTGATTTGATTTTGTATGACACTATGAATGAGAAGGCAAGTTTATCGTAAAAAAAAGTTCCAAGTTCAAATCCTAGTTCTTGAAAATAAAGGGATAAGCTCTCTCTAGCAAGCGGACCCCCAGGCCCCAGCGTCGCTCTCGCGGGGGCGACTTGGGCGGCACCGCGCCCGCCGCGCCGAGCCCCCCCCCCTCCCGGCCTCCCTACGGCGGCCGCCACCCCCGCTCGCAATGACGGCGGCCCGGCGGTGTGTGTGTGCCAAGGCGTCTGCCGCCCTCCCTCCTTCCCCCCGCCCCCTGCGCTGCCCCCCACTCCTCCTCCACCCGAACCGAACCCTACGGTGGCGGCGGCCGGCGACCTTCCGACGACCTGGGCGAGATAGGCGGCGATCCGGGCCCTTGGGCCCCGGATCCGCCGTTTTTTAGTCCTCCTTCCCGGGTCCTCGCTGCGGCGGCCACGCTCCAGCCGCCCTGCGGTGGCGGCCTCCGATGGCCTAGGCAGGCGGGGGCGGCGGATCCGGCCCTGGACCCCGGATCGACATTCCCCGAGTACTGGCGGCGGTCGTGCTCCCTCGGGGCTGGTGGCCGCCGGCCATGGCGGTTCATTGCCCTAGGGTCTTCGGTGGCCAAGTGTGCCTCGGTGATGCGGCGGTTGACACACGCATTTAAGGCGAACGACGATGACGCCTTGGCGCCCACATCCTTCCTTGGAAGCATCGGTTCTGATCAGTGTGTCTCCTTGCCAACGACTAGTTTGGGCACTCTCCAACGTCGCCATGGTGGCGATGTTGGTCGGGTTCACTTGATGTTGCACCTGCACCGCCATGGTGATGGGGTGGGTGGCGACG
The DNA here is from genome assembly GCA_015847255.1 of Hyparrhenia diplandra. Taxonomy (NCBI): domain Eukaryota; kingdom Viridiplantae; phylum Streptophyta; class Magnoliopsida; order Poales; family Poaceae; genus Hyparrhenia; species Hyparrhenia diplandra. Next base: position 25,823 of record JADLZK010013304.1, read on the forward strand.
ATTGTCTCTTCACCTTCGGTGAGATGCGGGTGAAAACCCATCCCACATGGGATGGCGTCAACGGCGCCTCTGGCATCGTGTCCTTCCTGAAGGCGACGTCGAGCATCTCTTCCGTTCTGCTGCACTTGGTTGGCTTGAGGGCAGGCATTTGTCGTTGGTTGCTTTGCTCGTCGTGCTTGGCCTAATTGTGCTTATTGCTGCTTTGTACTCGGTTAGTCCTAGTTGGTGTTTGTTATTGTCGTAGTCATATCGGTGCTCCTCGCTCGCGGTCCTGGTTCTTTGTGACTCGGAGGGTGTCTTCATGTCCGTGCTCCTCCGTGGTTCTGCCTAAGTGACTCGGAGGTCTGTCTTCATGTAAGTGCTTCTCGCCTGCGGTCCTAGTCCTCAATGACTCGGAGGAGCACTCGGAATCATCTGTTCATCGATGGCAACGATCGGCGGCTATCTTGGTGTTGAGTTTTCTTCATTATTAGGCTTGGCTTGTGGAGTTGTTAGGTGGAGGGTCTCCCGCCCCTCACGTTTCTTGCTTTCGTTTGTATTTCGGGGCTTCGTTGGTAATCCATGTATTATATGCATACCCGGCTGTATCAGATATGTGTAGGTCTATTGACCATTCCTTTCTGCTTAATAAAAGACGGGCCATATCTTCGAAAAAAGCTCTCTCTAGCAAACTTACCGGAAAACTAGTAGAGAAGCTCACATTGATGAGAAAATGCTTTGGTCACAGAAGATGCCAAATTCGTCATTGAAAACCTTCGGTGACGAATTAGTGACGAATTTGAAAACATCATAGAACGAGCGTCACATTTGATGCACCATGACGAAATCATGAAATTTCGTCATAGAAGTGTTTTCCCATGACGAACAAACATTTGTCATGGAACGACTCATCTTCTATGACTAAAACAAAACGTCACTGATTTTGTCATGGAAGTGACTACCACGTGGCGCCACCTTTAAAGTCCCACCCGGGCCCACTTACATCTAGCACTCGGGCCAATTACATCTAGCAACTCTCTAATAAACAAGATTATCCTCAAACACCAACACAAGTTTTTTTTTGACACACTTTGTTCTCACTCATGCGCATCCAGGAAGAACTTCCCAGTCGGTCACCCATCCCCAAATTTCTATAAGCCAAGCACGCTTAACTTTAGAGTTCTTTGGATTGGGGCTTCCTAGAAAGAAGTTGGAACTTGTTGTAATGAGTATTCTATCAATCTTATTAAGCTCTAAGCCAGGATATCACATGCTCTCCCCCTTAGGAGACCTTGGTGGGACCACGGTGGGGGCGCCCACCTGTGGTGGCCCACCAATTTTGTTCTATGGGACCAACGTCGGCATGAAATGTCAGGCAGTCATAGGGTCACTACGGCGTGGGTCCAAGGTAGTGGGGCCCACCTATGGTCTCCACTTATGCAGTTAGTGAGATCGTGGTGGTAAGGCGCATATTGACGTGGAAGGAACGTGGTCGTAGGACTGTGCCCAAGTATGGCGGCCCACCGATTCTATCCAGAGAACCAAGCTGGTGGGGCCCACAATGACGTGAGTGCCATGTGGTAGTGGGACCACTACATCATCGGACCATGGTGGTGGGGTCCATGTCACCACGTGGATTTGCGATGTCACATTGTTATGTGGACAGTGGTGGGGGGACTGTGGTGGTAGGGCCTCGATTGACATGGAACGCCACGTGGGAGCGGGACCAGTATAGTGTGGGACCACTATAGTGGGGTCCTCGTCGATGCTGGTGGGACCATGGAGGTGGGGTCCGTGTTTACTGGAATGCCACGTGGCTTACAACGTGGGACTGTTGTGGTGGGGTCCACATCGCCATGTCGACAGTGGTGGGACCATGGTACCAACATGTGGGACCTAGGGTCGGACCCACACATGTGGGACCCATATTGGTGTTGAAGCATGGACATTATTGTTTTGTGACGATGAGTATGTTGTTTTGTGACGAAAGTTACATTCATCATTGGTTCCCCATCGGATATAGGCGGAATGATTATCTATGAGGAATAAGTTTATTATTTTGTGACGCTCTATTGCTTTTTCGTCATTATTTTTAGCGGCTTGGCTCCGTCACCCATGATTTGTGACGAATTTACAAACTTCGTCACTGAAAACTACACTTGCATGACGAAATTTCAAATCGTCACAAGGAAATCGTCATAGAAGATCAAATTTCTACTAGTAGCAAACTTACTAAGGACAGCTCCAGCAATTGACTTTTAAGCTAGATCTATTTTTTTTAATAGAAGAAAGACTAATATATTTTAAATCACTCGTAGGAATTGCTTTCCAAAGTGTGCAGTGTTTGTCAACCACCCCTAGTAATTGATTTATATATAATATGTTGTCATGACCCGGGAGATAGGGCCTGAAGGGACAGGGCCCACGAGGCTCGAGGGGAGCCAAAGACGGCGCCACAGGCGTGGTGCGCGCCGCCGCCCTCCGCCTCCCCTCCGCGGATTCTTCAAACAATTAATTCAGAAATAAAGAAGGAATTTCATTAGGATTATCTTAGGCTTTTTGGTGTGCAAGGGAATATCCCATCTATAAGGAAGACCCCTATTAGGAAAATAAATAGGATATGCTTGTAAAAAGGTATTACAATCTATAAGGAAACCTTTTCGAGGGATTGCTTGAGATACAAGTCTCACTAAGGGCTATAAAAGTAAGGGGGTCTGTAATCTTTCAGGGGTAACAAGCAATAAAGAAAATTTATCCCAACGCTTCCTCCTCTCCCCCGCGCGCGCCCCTCCTCCCCACGCGCCGCCACCGCCGCCCTCCCCCACGTCGCCCCCCTACCGCCACGCCGCCGCCCCCCTCCTCCGCCGCCAACTCCACCACCGCCGCCCCCCCGCCGAAAGGGAGCGCTGCCCCTAAGGGTGCGTCAAGGCCACGTGTCATGCCCGATCGATCCTGGTTTGTGACATATATAGGTGACAGAAGTTTTGGCCTATGCTTGAAAATTGATTTTCAGATTTCCAATGGATGGTTGCCTACCGACCCTACAAATGATCCATTTCTACAAGCCCTTTGGTACAAAAATGATGCCTAACAAACGCGGCTAAAATTTGGTTCTTTTAGCAGTTTAATCCGATTATGACGGGATTATTAGGACACAAAAACTAAAAGGCTAGCTTGATCGTTTGCTTAGGGCAAAAGCTAGAGAGGAACAACATCTGCCAGCTTCAAACTTTGTGGCCACGTTGTTCTCACATGTTGATCTGCTGACCAAACTCCTGTGACTTCCCTGAACCTTTTCTCCTGGTGGCCAAATGCGTCCACCAACTAATACAGATAGAAGACTTAGCATTGTATTTTGTTTTTGAACATACTAAAGGCACTATTTCTTTTTAGAAAAAATGCATCGCAACCGCCGGGACATGTGACCATTTACCAACAAGTTACTATGGCCCTATTTGGATTCAGGGGCTAGAGTTAGTTTTGACTAGTTTGGCCTTAACTAGCTCAAAAGTACCCAAACAGGAGGGCTAGAGCAAGTTTTTTTGCAACTAGCCCACCTAAAAAAACTATCCCCTTAAAGAGGTGTTTATTTGAGCTAGTTTAGTTGGGCCCACTCAAATCACCTCTATCCTACCGCACGGGAACTGATCGCTTCCTTCTCGGTACGCCCGACCGGTTCCTACGCCCGCGACTTTTCTTTGATCCATAGCGCCGCCACCACCGCGCAGTCTTCTGATGAGGAGGTGAGATTTCCCACCCTGCTGATTGTGAATTGGGGCCACGCCTAGGTACACTCGATGCTATGTACTATGCGGAGCACTAAAAGGTCCTAATGGCTAGAGGAGGGGTGAATAGCTGTTGGTAAAAGTTAAGCCCACAGAAATATTTATGATTTGTATAATCCACAAGTGCACGGATACCGGTGAGCACTTCACCGGGAGATGGGTTTTAATATCGAATCCATGAGGAGAAAGGTTTACGAATAGTGAAGATATAACTAAGGCCTGAGAATCTCAACAAGGAAGGAAGCTGATAAATCTTTAAGAAGACGGCTATGGTTGTCTAATTGATATCCTTATAAGGCTCGTGAATATTTCTTATGGGAACATTACTCAAGGAGAATGACACTAACAAAGAGTGCAAACTCCTAGCAAAAGGTTCTACCGAGGCCTATCCAAAGGGAGGTGGAATACAAAGAGTTAACGCAGCTATAAGTCACCTATGTTAGTTACCACAATCCGGAAGGTAGGGTGCATCTACGAGCTATCTAGTCCAAGCACTACGCTCACACTAGGGGTAGCAACTTCAATCCAAGAGCGACAAGAATCAAAGTACTCTAAAAGAGTCGCAAACCACAATAATAATATAAACAAGTAAACTTACTCAAATAAGAAGTTGATCCACCGTAGTTATCTTAGGAACAAGCTCCAATGGAGGCTTGATCCCAGAGGTACAAGCGAAGAGGAGACACCGACAGGTTCGGAGCTTCCCCTTAACTTCTCCTTCCACTCAATCTCTATTCTTCGAACAAGACTAGATTTAGCTACTCTCGCAGGGAGCTATGAACTAGTCTCTCAACTTGATAATCTTCTCTCTCAACTAGATCTAGAGCTCTTGAATTAGAGGCTAGGGCATAGGCCGTTGATCGGGTTGAGTGATGGAGTAATGAACTAATGAACCATCATTGCCACTGGTGGGGCCGGGGGCATGCTTATATAGCCGGGGTCGATGAACCGTAGCCCTTGGATGAAACCGACCTTGATAGATGGATAGGATTGATCCTCAATGGCGGTTATGAACCGACCTTGAACAGAGGCTGGCGGGGGGGGTCCCACAGGGCGGCCGCCGCCAGGGGCCCAAAGCGGCCGCCGCCTGTCCACGGCAGTGGGCCCGAGCCCTTGTCCTACTAGCTTCCCGGAGTCTTCTAGGGTCTTCTTACGTGGGTTTCAAGTTGGGTTGCTTCACGGTTCGTCTTTCATCGTATGGGGTGCAAAACTCACGGGCTTTTACGTTAATCCACGAAAAATATATAATTCACCAAAACTCGTGGAAATTGTTAGTAAAGCCCCTAGTTCTACATAAATACTCATTTATACCCTTATTTTAGTTTTAATTGAGCTATAAAAATATACTATAAGATGTGTCAACAAGCTCCCCCACACTTAGGCTTTTACTCGTCTCGAGAAAAGGATGGATATAGCAAAGCTGTAAGTCAAGACATCAAACATAAAACAATCTCATGGTCTTAACTATTTTGCAGGATTCATTGTGTTTACCAAGGATTTTGAGGAGTTGGAGAACAGAATAGTTGACATAGAGTACCTTTTTCTTTCAATCGAATCAACTGGAGATTTTGCAATGATTTTTGTAAAGAAACATAGCTTACCGTCTTCTTTTGCGGTGCTCTCAAATCACTCATTGTATTTATATGTGGTATTTTTTTTTGGATCCTCACAAGGCACACATATGATTGTTGCTCTTAAAAACATCCTACTTCTAATAAAGCTTTGTTTGGTGTTTCAGGTATGTCAAGGATGTAGCATACTTACCTTGCATGTATATGCAATGTCAAAGCCGGATCCGAGGAGAGACAGTCCCTTAGATCAAGATGTGTGAATGTGTGGTTATCTAATTCTACTATGCTCTTGTAGACTTCTCTCTTTTTGAAAGATGGATACTATGCAAGTAAGGTCATGGGCTACCTTTATTTGTTCTTTCTCTTTCTTTCTCTCTTTTTTTTTTGTTGGAGAGGTGGGCTCTGCTCGCCCCAGACTTTTGTCTTTTATTTCCTCTCTGAAAGATGTGGGTTCTACTCACCCTCGGACACTTGTCCATTTTTCATCTCTTCTCTTCTCTCTTTTTTTTTTACTTTTGCATAGCCCATGCCTTGTCTCACATTTGTATCAATACTTTAATATGGAGAGATCAAAACTTGGAGCATATAACAGATAAAAGCAACATATATATGTGAGTGTACGTGTTCTTGATCATGGGAGCATAGTAAGTCTCTCAACTCGGGTCACAAGACTTGACAACGCTCAATACAAAATAAGTAGCTTGTGGCTGGTTTTTTTTTCAGCAAGTGTGGCTTTGGTAGGATAATTACCACAAAGAAGAGGCATAGCTATTATTTTTAATATTTTCGAAATAAATTCTCCAATAGACAAGATATCAAGAATTAGGCTCTCACCAATCTTCTATATCATGCTCTACAACAACTTTAAGTATCTTGGGTCCCTAATATATATTTTTTTAGTTCTCAACAATTTGGTTTTGACCATGAAAAAGAATTATGTGAGTCCAACTTGAACTAAGCATATCAATCTTTTTCTTTTTTTATATTGATTTATTAGATATTACTGAGCTCTCGGTTTTGTGCGAAACGTGCAGCAAGCAAAAGTTACGTGAATTGGAAAGATCGGAGAACAAACCGATACGTGGACGAGGGGAGGCGAAAAGGTGGCGTGGCGAGGCGGCCGTGCCATTTCGGTCGGGCGGCGGCGTGGGTCCCACGGGGGGGCTCCACCGTGATCTTCGTCGTGCGTGATCTTCGCTCGTATCTTTCGGTTTCTCGGTATTTTCAGGTTCTGTTTTCGTTCGTTTTGACGTTCGTCTTTGTCTCCCCACACTTTTCCCTTGTTACCTTTTATTCACAACATTGTGGAGACAAAGAAACTTTGCACGAAAATAAATGATAAATAAGAAAGATCAACTTCAAAAAAATAGAGTGCTTCTTTATTTATTCGACCATAATATATAGATTTAATCTAAGCAAGCAAACTGATCTAAGCAAACTTCTAAACGAACTAATTTAACCAATCATACTAACGAACTAATTGAAACACTCTATTAAATTACTAGGGCTCCTTCCCTAGTTGCGCTGGCGGCTCTCGAGAGATGCAAATCTCTTAGCTAGCGCTTGGTTCTCAGCTCTAAGGTCCTCCATGCGCCTATCTAGAGCGCTCACGCTTCTCGTCGTGGCACTCCAGTTGCGATGCTCCGTCAAAGTGAAGCTCCTCCAATCCGCGACTTCCTCGCGGAGGTCAGCTACTGTGAACTTGCTAAAACGACGCTTTGCATCACGTTCAGCGGCCTCCTGCGGCGGGATGAACTTCACTTGCGATGGCGAGGCGCGCACTCCATCAATGGAGACGCGGGGATGAGCGTAGCTCAGCCGGCGGATATTATTGAACCTGTCCCGTTTGACGCCCGTAAGTGTCTCGTTGGGACGAGGCGGCAACAATCTGGTGCCTTCTAGCACCAGGAACTTCTTCATAGCATCTTCACGGCGGGCGTTGAGAATTGTTCTCGCCATGAGAACAGCAGAGGATGGCTGTGGTGATGGTGGCTGTGGTGGTGGAATAGCGGCAAGGGGTGTAGGCTGTGCTGGCACAACGGCGAGAGCGGAGGATGGCGCTGACGATGGAGGTGGTTGTGGGGATATGGACCCCCTATCCCCTCATGGACCACTTTGGACCGCACCATCCAAGGAGGCCCGGCCCAAGACGAGAAGACGTGCGGCACACGCACGACTAAGATATTGTACCACATTGCTTATCAAGGCATGTAACCTTATCTACCGGACTATATAAGGTGGGCAAGGATCCCCTCAAAGATCATCAAATCCTAGATTAGATCACTCGATCTATCTTGTAATGATATTCTCAATCAATCAATAACAATCTAAGCAGGACGTAGGTTTTACGCCATCAAGGCGGCCGAACCTAGGTAAAACCCGTGTGTTTTGTCCTTCGCTCGTTCTGCTTAACATCCTGTTAGTCGTCTAGCGCACCTCTACCACTCAATCTACTAGCTGTGTACCCCCTGCTAGACTATCGCAGATAAACCGACGACAGTGGTGGCGTGGTGATCTTGGTTGGGTCATACACCACCATTCGCATCTCCGGGTTGGCCATGGTAGCAACGGAGGTCTTGGGTCGTCGGTCTTGGTAGAGGTAGATGGGAATAGGCTTTAAGGTAGAATGGTTCGGTTTATATATCGGGAATGACTTGGTAGGGGAGTTAGGATGACGGTTATCGGGACGTCGACGCGAAGAATCGCACCAAAAGGTTCGGTATTCGGTAGGATATCCTAGGGAAGATACGTGGGAAGATGCGGGACGCGTGGCGGCCACGTAGCGGGCGGCCGCCGCCAGCCCCACAGCCCAACTTTCTTCTACGGTCTTCTAAGGTTAATTCTAGTCTAATGCTCATACTTTTGGGCCGAAAAACTGACACTATGCGAACAAGGCCTAATGGTTAGTTAAAGTAAAGAATTCTAAAACATCTAATTCCTCGGGTTCTTTATTGGGCTCATAAAAGATTTTGAGACGTTGGCCATTTACCTTGAATAACTTACCTTCGTTATCTTGAAGAGTGACTGCTCCATGTGATGACGAATTCACCACCTTGAAGGGTCCTTCCCATTTGCTCCGAAGTTTTCCATGCCCGAATAATTTAACCCTAGAATTAAAAAGTAATACCTGATCGCCTGGAGTGAAGTTCTTCTTTTTAATTCTCTTATCGTGCCACCTCTTTGTTCTTTCTTTGTAGATCTTGGCATTGTGATAAGCTTTCTCTCGCCATTTGTCGAGTTCTGATAATTGCATCTTTCGTTTTACTCCCGTGGCTTCTAAATCCATGTTCCATCTCTTGATTGCCCAGTGAGCCTTAAACTCTAGCTCAACAGGCAAGTGACAGGTTTTGCCATAAACAAGTTGGTATGGTGACATTCCAATTGGTGTTTTGTAGGCTATCCTGTATGCCCATAATGCTTCTGGAAGTCTATCCTTCCACTTTGTTCCCATCTCTTCTACTGTTTTCTGCAAGATATTCTTGATTTGTTTATTTGATGTTTCTGCTTGCCCACTCGTTTGAGGGTGATAAGGTGTAGCGACATTGTGACGAACTCCGTGCTTCGCTAAATATCTCTTGAATCTACTATCAATGAAGTGGGATCCTCCGTCGTTGATTACCATTCTTGGCACTCCAAGTCTTGGAAATATTATTTCTTCAAACATCTTCACCGAGCTTACGTTATCTGCAGATCTACATGGCATAGCTTCTACCCATTTTGATACATAGTCAACTGCCACTAGTATATGTTCATAATTTCCGGATTTTGGAAATGGTCCCATGCAATCAATTCCCCATACATCAAAGAGTTCTATCTGGAGGTTGGTTGTAAGAGGCATGACATCTCTTGCATTGATATTCCCATGCCTTTGACAGGCTCCACATCTTCGAATAAAATCTTTGGTATCTTGATACATGGTTGGCCAGAAAAATCCTGCTTGCCAAATCTTCGCGTGTGTTCTGAATGCCCCATAATGCCCTCCATATGGTGATGAGTGACATCTTTCAATGATCTGGATTCCTTCTTCTGTAGGCACACATCTTCTAAGTAGCCCGTCTGAGCAAACCCTGAAGAGGTATGGTTCATCCCAAAGGTGATAACGACTATCATAAATAAGTTTCCTCTTATCAACCCCCCGGTGGTACATAACCCGCAACCATAAAATTAACAATATCTGCGTACCGGGGATCGGTGCAGTTATCCGATAAAGAGTATCATCCCCGAAGTGAGTCATTAATGGGCAATTCATTGGGTTTTTCAAAATGCATTCTAGATAAATGATCGGCAACAGAATTTTCTACTCTCTTTTTATCTTTTATTTCTAAATCAAATTCTTGGAGTAACAAAATCCATCTTATTAAACGAGGTTTAGCATCTTTCTTGATGAGCAAGTATTTTAAAGCAGCATGATCAGTATAAGCAATTACTTTAGCTCCTACCAAGTAAGATCTAAATTTATCAATGGCATAAATAATAGCTAGCAATTCTTTTTCAGTAGTGGCATAATTAAGTTGTGGCCCAGTCAAAGTTTTGCTGGCATATGCAATGGCATGATGCTTTCTATCTTTGGTTTGCCCTAACACCGCCCCTCACAAAGATAAATCGGCATCACACATGATTTCAAAAGGTAAAGACCAATCGGGGGTTGAATGATAGGTGCGAGAAATGAGGGCCTTTTTCAAAGTTTCAAAAGCTTTCAAACAAGCATCATCAAATTCAAAAGGGACATCCTTGGCTAACAAGCTGGTGAGTGGTCTAGCAATATGTGAAAAATCTTTTATAAATCTTCGATAAAAACCAGCATGACCAAGAAAACTTCTAATCCCTTTGACATTTATAGGGGGAGGCAATTGTTCTATCACTTCAAGTTTAGCTTTATCTACCTCTATTCCCCTTTTTCGACACTAGGTGTCCAAGCACTATTCCTTCTCTAACCATAAAGTGACATTTTTCCCAATTTAGAACTAAGTGTTTTTCTTCACATCTTTGCAAAACCCTATCTAAGTTTCTAAGACAATTATCGAAAGTTTTTCCATATACGTAAAAAATCATCCATAAAAACTTCCACAATTTCTTCAATCATATCGGAGAATATAGACATCATACATCTCTCGAAAAGAAGTCGGAGCATTACATAACCCAAAAGACATTCTTCTGTAGGCATAAGTTCCATATGGGCATGTAAAAGTGGTTTTGCTTTGATCACCGGGATGGATCGGAATCTGGTGATATCCCGAATATCCATCAAGAAAGCAAAAGAAAGAGTGGTTTGTCAATCGCTCTAACATCTCATCAATGAAGGGCAATGGAAAATGATCTTTTCTTGTGGCTTTGTTTAATTTTCCATAATCTATGCACATTCGCCATCCCGTGGATCTGTTCTTTGAGGGATTAATTCATTTTTATCATTTTTAACAACTGTCATGCCTCCTTTTTTAGGCACAACTTGCATGGGCTTACCCACTCGCTATGTGGCACAAGATAAATAATCCCAGCGTGCAATAATTTTAGCACCTCTTTCTTAACTACCGCTTTCATCGCATTGTTAAGTCTACATTGGGGTTCTCTAGAAGGTGGAATATCTGGATCTGTTGGAATACGATGAGTGCAGAGTGTAGGGTTAATTCCCTTGAGGTCTTCGAGTGAATAGCCAAAAACAGATCGATGATGTTCTAAGACAGTTATCAATCTAAGAGTCTCCTCTGGAGTGAGTTTATCGCTTATAATCACAGGGGACTCTGAATCATTATGGAGGAAAGCATAAGTAAGACCAGGTGGTAGAGGTTTAAGCTCTATTGGAGGTCTAGGAGGGTTTTCAAATTCATTCAAAGGTTCTGTTGTGGTGGGATTATCATCTTCTTCTTCTACAAAGAATTCAATATAATCCTCGTGAACAGGATTCTACAAAATGTTCTACCGATGCCTCCTTAATTTCCTCCATAGGATCAGTTTCGGACAAGATTCTATTTTCGAATTGATGGCTTGGGCAATAGGCAATGAGAGTTTTAATTCCTTACCTAAGCGTATACCTAATTCTCCTGTTTGTCCTTCTGAAATAAGCCTTTCAATAGGTTGTCCGATCAACACATCAATTTCCATGATGTCAAAGATATGAAAGCTTAAGTGTACCATGGTACCCTTAACATGGATTGGTAGGACGTAAAGAATTCCTGAACTTTGGACAATTTGTCCTGATGGGCTTTGTAGCAATTTATTTGTGGGACTTAATGGCATGTCTATGAGGAGATCATTAGCAAAAGACAATGACATGATGTTTATCCCAACAACTGGATTATAAAGGGCGTCGAAAGAGTCTTTATGAATTTGGCAATGAATAGGTATAGAAGGTGAATCCAAACGGACTACATCAGAGGAAAGCTCTGATTCTTCTAACCATTCGCTGCTTACAATTGAAACAAGCTCTTTAGTGGTCCTTCGTAAAAGTGTTTTATCAGAAGGGTCTATAAGTAAACGTTTGGCCTTCTAAAGTATCTTTTCAGTTTTGTATTTCGAGGTATCTCTATAATCGGAAAATAAATCATCCTCGATATCAAGTAGGAAATCAGATATTGGAGTGTCCTCCGTTTCTGATGATTCTGATGGCTCTGGATCAGTTGGTGGATTGGCTAAAGGTTGCAACGAGTTTGGTATGAAATCGTCCTCAACAAATCCTATCTCTTATTCTTCTTCTTCTTCTTCTTCTTCTTCTTCTTCTTCTTCTTCTTCTTCTTCTTCTTCTTCTTCTTCTTCTTTCTTCTAAGGAGTTCTCTGCAATAGGATCTTTATTATTCTCCGCAATTATGGTCAAGAGTTTTCTAGCTTGTATAGGTGGGAGATGGATAAAAGATCCATTCGCTGAGGTATTCAATTCTTTTCTAGATTTTCTGTTCAGACCAACATAAAAATGTTGAAGTAAAACTGGGTCTGGCATGGCTAAGTCTGGTCCGGATTTGGAAAGAAGTTCAAGACGTTCCCAGAAGGCACTCAAAGATTCATTATCCCTTTGTGTAGAGGATAGGATCGAGAGCCCGAAGTTGACTACTTTGGACATGGGGTAAAAAATCTAGGCAAAATTCAACTAGTAACTTTCCCCGGTTGCCTTCCATCTTCTCCTTGTTAGGTGTCGTACCCTTTGGCGAGCCTTCCCTTTCAAAGAGAATGGAAAGAGCTTCCAGCGGATAGTTTCATTGGACATGCCTTTTATGTGAAGGCAGTCACATGTTTCTTTGAAGGTCTGGAGATGGTGATAAGGGTTTTCGTCTATTGTACCTGAGAACATATGATTTTGGACCATCTCTATTAACCTAGGACGCAACTCGTAGTCATTGGTATTGATTGGTTTAGATGATGGCAACGGGCTACGAGAGTGTTCCGTGGGTGCCATGTATTTGTAAAGAGGGATGGTATCCATATATAAAAGAAAGAAAAAAGATAAATTCTACGCTACGATAGTTTACAAGACTTAGTTATACTCACGTTTTCTTAAACAACCGTTCTCCCTGGCAACGGCGCCAGAAATGCTTGTTGGTAAAAGATAAGCCCACAGAAATATTTATGATTTGTATAATCCGCAAGCGCACGGATACCGGTGAGCACTTCACCCGGGAGATGGGTTTTAATATCGAATCCACGAGGAGAAAGGTTTACGAATAGTGAAGATATAACTAAGGCCTGAGAATCTCAACAAGGAAGGAAGCTGATAAATCTTTAAGAAGACGGCTATGGTTGTCTAATTGATATCCTTGTAAGGCTTGTGAATATTTCTTATGGGAACATTACTCAAGGAGAATGACACTAACAAAGAGTGCAAACTCCTAGCAAAAGGTTCTACCGAGGCCTATCCAACGGGAGGTGGAATACAAAGAGTTAACGCAGCTATAAGTCACCTACGTTAGTTACCACAATCCGGAAGGTAGGGTGCATCTACGAGCTATCTAGTCCAAGCTCCACGCTCACACTAGGGGTAGCAACTTCAATCCAAGAGCGACAAGAATCGAAGTACTCTAAAAGAGTCGCAAACCACAAGAATAATATAAACAAGTAAACTTACTCAAATAAGAAGTTGATCCACCGTAGTTGTCTTAGGAACAAGCTCCAATGGAGGCTTTATCCCGGAGGTACAAGCGAAGAGGAGACACCGACAGGTTCGGAGCTTCCCCTTAACTTCTCCTTCCACTCAATCTCTATTCTTCGAACAAGACTAGATTTAGCTACTCTCGTAGGGAGCTATGAACTAGTCTCTCAACTTGATAATCTTCTCTCTCAACTAGATCTAGAGCTCTTCTAATTAGAGGCTAGGGCATAGGCTGTTGATCACGTTGAGCTGATGGAGTAATGAACTAATGAACCATCATTGCCCTGGCTGGGGCCAGGGGGCATGCTTATATAGCCGGGGTCAATGAACCGTAGCCCTTGGATGAAACTGACCTTGATAGATGGATAGGATTGATCCTCAATGGCGGTTATGAACCGACCTTGAACAGGAGGCTGACAGGAGGGTCCCACAGGGCGGCCGCCGCCAGGGCCCAAGGCGGCCGCCGCCTGTCCCTGACAGGTGGGCCCAGCCCTTGTCCTGCTGGCTTCTGGAGTCTTCTAGGGTCTTCTTACATGGGTTTCAAGTTGGGTTGCTTCACGGTTACGTCTTTCATCGTATGGGGTGCAAAACTCTGGGCTTTTACCTGTTAATCCCTGAAAAATATATAATTCACCAAAACTCGTGAAAATTGTTAGTAAAGCCCCTAGTTCTACATAAATAGTCATTTATACCCTTATTTTAGTTTTAATTGAGCTATAAAAATGTACTATAAGATGTGTCAACAATAGCCTATAAAAATTTCTTCAATAACACTAAGACAAGTGGTTAGACAATTATGAGGCGTAGCAATTTAGCGGTGCTACAAGTCTAATTATGCAAGACACCTAGCAATTCTAGTGATTCTAATGTCTCTAGATACACACAAGAGCTAGGTTGCTAATTTACTCCTAGGTGAACAAGATAAGGTAGCTAATTCTACCTCTAGGATCTACACAAGGCTAATCAACTATAACAAGCTACACAAGCTACCTAGTGAAAGTAATGCAAGTGAACTAGGATACAATGCCACCGTTGTAGTGTCGAGGTTGTCGCCAATCACCGTGTACAACAATGTGAAATCTACAACGAGCACTGGACAAGAGACACGATGATTTTTCACCGAGGTTCACGTGCTTGCCGACACGCCACGTCCTCGTTGTGGCGATACACCCATTTGATGGTTGCTAAGCTTAATGGCACGGTGCCAAATCCCCAGTAGGAGCTCAAGCACAACAATCACAAGAGGGGATCCACAAGCCACGAGCAATCCACTAGTGCTCCTTTCGCGAATCTCTCGCGGGGTAAAGAATGACCCCTCACAAGTCCACCGGTGTGGCCTTGAACAAGCTCCAATCGAGCTCAACACTGCCTCAACCTCCAAGCCGCTAGGGAACCAAGCAAATTTGTCACGCCTCACTTTCAATGGGTCGTTAATCACATGTGTTTGCGCCAGGATCACGCCACAAACACGTCTGTTAGTCGCAGATAATGATATACAGAAATAATAATAATCCGAGCTTAATAAATATAGGATAGAAAGGGGCTTACAGTGGCGATGAAGGGTCACCAATTCGGGTTACAATATCAGAGTTGGCCAATCGAGAAGCAGTGGATTAACTATGACACTGCTGTTAGGTCCTAGATGGCTAGAGGGGGGGTGAATAGCCTATAAAAATTTTCTACAAGCTCAACTAAACAAACCGATTAGTATAAAACACGGCGTAAAGCGGTTTGCACTAGCTCTATTGTCTTGCAAGCCTCTAGTGACAATTCTAAATAAATTCTATGATCTCTATGTCACACAAGAGCTATGTCACTACTCTAACTAGTGAGCAATCCTAGTGAACCTTATGCTAGCAAGAACAACCTACACAAGCAAGTGCTAGCTCTCTACTCAAAGTAAACTAGGAAAGTAATACAAGAGTGAGAAGCTTGTTATACCGACTTGTAGAGGCTATGAACCAATCACCGGGAAGAGGATAAACCAATCAACACACTGAGACTATGAACCAATCACCAAGACAAGAGACACGTCGATGTGTTGACCCGAAGTTCGCTTATTGTACACCGACAAGTTACTCTCCGGTTGTGCCGACCAACACGAGGATGGTGTTTGAGCTAGGCGGTGCCCTTGCTAGCCTCAACACACCACTCACAAGTGAGGTACCCAAGACACGAGCAATGTATTCCTTGCACTTTGTCTTCCCGACGAGGAGTGCGTGATCCTCTCACAATTTCGCCCGGAGGTGGCCAAGAAACAATCTCCTCTTCTTGCCAACAACTCCACCAAATCACCAAGCCGGCTAGGAGCGGTGTCTCCAAGAGAAACGGGAAACCAACCGGCTCACAACGATCCCCAAGTGCCTCTAGATGCAAGAACTCGATGCGAATGCACTTGGATCAACTCTTCTCTCAAGAATGAAGCACAAATCGAGAATGAGAGAGGAGGAGGCTTGCTTGTTTGCTCTAGCTTGTTAGGAATGATTCAAATGACCAAGAGAGAGAGCAAGAGGCAGCCAAGGGGGTATAAATACCCCACACCACGAAATGTGGCCGTTGGGAGGAAACCCACGGTTTTACGCGGCTGGCCGGACATCGGACCGGACTCACCGGTGAGTCCGGTCGGTGGGTCCGATCACAACCGATAACCCCGAGCGGTGGTTGAACCCCGGCGGGCCGGGTCCGGTCAGCAGCGTCCGGTCGTGCTTCTGGTCAGCACCGGAAGCATCCGGCCGGCCCTCGGCCGAAACCCCGGTTTACACCCTTACTGGAATTCTGACCGGACCCACTGACCGGTGCGTTCGGTCGGATTGTTCGTGCTTCCGGTCATGTGCGTCCGGTCACAACTGAGCTGCGAATTTTCGTCGTTTCGTCGTCGTTCCTTCGCCTTTGCTCCAAACCGTCTTCCGTCACTTATTTCTTGTTGCCGACACGTCGAAGAACACCTCGACACCATGTGTTAGCATTTTCAAAACCATTTTCGACAAGCGCGGAGTTAGCTCTTTAGGTTAGAATGCATGCAAATGAATTTTGAACCTAAAGGCACATGAGGACCGATATGTACGATAAGTTTCCCCTCTTTATAGTACGGCTTATCGATCCTATAACCACTCATACCCTCTATGGTGTCTTGAGTGTGAAATCAAAAGCCCTATGGTTATACCTTTGCCTTGGGGTCAATTGATCTCCAAACCTCACGAGTTGCATGCTTGATCATCTTTTGGATCACCTCGATCCATCCTCCATGATCACCATGCACCAACTCTGGCAGGACCAATCTCCAATCTAGTCAAACACTTAGCATCGAGAGATTAGTCCTTAGGTGTCACTAATTATCCAAAACCAAACTAGAGATCTTCAACTGCCCCGTGCTCCACAGGCAACTTGTGCATGGATGAATTCTGGGCTTCAACGTCCTTCTCCTAAGCAAACATCTCACAAACTCCTACGGTACGCTGGTCCTCTACCATGTCGTCGATCTTACCTTCACATGTGCCAATATCTGTAAAAATAGAGGGGTGAGTACAAACGTACTTAGCAAGTCCCAACCAGGGGGGGTTGTAATTATTAAGGGTTTGGGCCCTAGCAGAGTCTCTAAAACTGCTCTCGCTAGTTCCCGGGTTATCTCATGTCATCACTGTCATGGCACCACAGGTTAGTCATCATCAATGTGTATATTCTAATCATAGATGTTCAAGCCTAGCACTTGCCCATTCCAAGGACGTGGCTATTCGAATAGATTCAATTAACTCTGCAGAGGTTGTACACTTTCCCCACATGATAGGCGTTGTCTACACCATGGCCTATGGTTCGACAGGCCTAACGAGATCCGTACCCGCTTGGGTGCTACCCTAGGTATGTTGGTATAATCATCACCACAACTTCTCAGAGGTTGGAAAGGATGACGCATCATCCTAGACAATATGGTGATACCAAATCACCCATGGCTTTACAGGTAATACCTCATTACCCAACCTATACTGTCAAACACCATACTTATTTCATAAATCATTAATCTATACATTCACGGCGTCACCACACCCAAAATTAACATACGAGGAGGATCACATAGCAACCACGCCAACCGGACCATGGGGCCACTCTCCCCATGTCTGCTCCTGATAGGTCGTTTGCCTACACCGGCCACCTTGGTTCCAAATTATACCTCAACCCAAAGGGGTGTGGAATCAAGCCGCCCCATCCCGGCGTGTGGCTGTACGTAATATCACACTAGGTAGAAGGTCTATGAACCGGTCCTTAGGGCGGTGAGTATCTCTCCGCGGGACTCACTCCCGAGTGTGATTGGTCCACCTCCATGTAGACTATCACCACTCACCTTTTGGTTGGGTTCATCTTATCATCATTATTTATATTAGTTAACAATCATGGCTATTATCGTATGTCCGCATCATCTCATCAACAACTGGGCACCTAGCCCCTCAAATAACTCGAGCACTCAGCTCCTCAAATAACATTGGGCACACACATCATCACAATCGAGCACCTAGCTCATCATCATCACATCTCAAAAGCGCATACGATAATAGCCCATGATCTCTTCTCAATTAATCATCATTATTATTACTTAATTAAAGGTCATGATTAGGGGGGGTAAGGACTTTCCTGGGAGGTTCTTACAGATCGGCATGGCGTCGAACGTCTCCTAGCGTACTTCGGACGGAAGCTCCTAATCGGGTCGATGTAGAACTACGGCGCGTACGTCAATAACATAGCTTGAACTAGAGCAACCAAAACAAGCATAGAACATTATGGTGGCAATAGGTTAGATGCATAGAGCTAGATTTTATATGAATTATGGAAGTCGTTTCACGCGAAACGGAGTTGATTTGCATGAGATACGAATTTTATAATATTAATCCCTAATTAAATCAATAGGGTAATATTATAATATAATTTTATCATGTAACAAAAATGGAATTAATTACATGATAAAATTATATAATTCAAATAATGAATTTACAAATTTTTCGGGAATTTTTTCGACACGGGAGAGTATA
This sequence comes from Hyparrhenia diplandra, assembly GCA_015847255.1. NCBI lineage: Eukaryota > Viridiplantae > Streptophyta > Magnoliopsida > Poales > Poaceae > Hyparrhenia > Hyparrhenia diplandra. Next base: position 44,250 of record JADLZK010013304.1, read on the forward strand.
CTTATAATCTTCTGTGTACAAGCATCGGGTGTACATAGCAATTGACATAGTGTACACAGAAAAGCCTCCTGCACACGTGGGTGCCACGTGGGTCCAGGTGGACGCCACAGTGGCTGCCACGTGGGCGCCACGTGTATTACAGAGTGCCTCGGTGGCACGGGATGGCGTCGGGACGGAGTAGAGCGGAAGGCGGCGTGGCGGCCTTCCATTGGCGGTGCGAACGCCGCATCGTGCTCGGCGGTGGAGCGAACGGCGTCGCTCGGGGAAGTCCTCGTCCTATCGGGATGCGCGAGCGTGGCGCTCCACCGGAATCTTGCCGGAGTTGCTCGGCGTTGCCCCGTTGCGCCGTGAGTGGTGCCTCGGAGCCCCTTCGTTGCTCTGGTCCTGTTGGGGTCACCAGGGCGGCTCTGGCGACCCATATCTACGACGGCGGCGCACCCTGGCGGCTCAGCGTCGGCGGCGCTCGCCGACAGTGTTACACAGAGGAGGATAGGGGACACTAGTTAGGTGAATCGAAAGGGGACGCATCTAATTGACTCGCCTGGCACCCGATTTGGCCTAAGCAGCAGCATCCAAGCAGGACAGGAGGGGCGGCTCCGATGGCGGCGGCGGTCTCCAACTTGGGCAAAACTCGAAGAACACCGTGAGGAAGGGAGGAGAGGGGAAAAGAACATGCGCACTGCGCGTTGCTCGTCGTAGCGGAGCCCTGGAGTCGCTGGGCTCGGCCGATTGAGCTCTCGGCACCGCTATTTGTAGGCGCGGCCGCGGGGTGCTCTGCGGCGAGATATTTTCCCCCGTCCCCGATCTTTTCCGGCAGGCGGTCATGCGTCGTGGACTTCCAGCTGTGCTTAAGCCATGCCGTGCTCGCCGATACACGTGCTCCACGCCCCCGGTGAGCTCGCTCGCCGTCCTGTTGAGTCAAGGTGGCCGACGGATAGCTCGGCATGGTCGACTCTTCCACTGTGGGTATGCACTGCAGCGGTGTGACGAGCTGGCGGTCGGTTCCAGTTGGTCCATGCAGCCGCTGTGTCCGCATCCTTGTCATTTACTCCGACGATGTCGGCGTGTGGTGTGTGGTCACATCGGTTCCCGTGTGCAAGGTCCCTGTTGGTGCTGTGCGCGGCTATGGCCAGGTGGTGAGCTGGCTTGCTCGACGTGACCGCTCGAGAGGGCAGTACGCGGGGTTCCTGTGCCCTCGTCATCGTCACTGGCAGCGAGCGCACGGCGGGAGGCAGCAGGGTCCCAATGAAACTGTGCTCGTCGACTCGTGGATGGAGGAAGGAGACGAAGCCGACCTCCCGGCCCCACACGCTAGTGAGATAGGAGAGGGGAAGACCGAGCGGGCTCAGCTACATGGCTACGGGGCCGGCCCGTTCGTGGGAAAAGGAGGAGGATGGAAGTTGGGTTGGGGCCGGGGAGAAGGAAAGGAGAGGAGTGAGCTGGCTTGGGGCGAAAAGATTAAGCCCACGGCTCTTTCCTATTTTTCCTTTCTTCTTTTTCCTTTTCATTTCTCTATTCTTTCTCCTTCTTTCTTATTTTCCTTTCCCATTATTTTATGTGTGTAAATATATATGGTACACATTTATACAAGCACTCATATATATCATCATGATTCTCATTCATGAAAATATTTATTTAATTGTACTTGTATAAATCTGTGTATATATTTATGGGCACACACATTTTCCGACCTCTCGTTATTTCATGTGTAATATATATTATAAATATTTATACAAGCACATTTATATTCCCATGACCTTCATGGTTGAGAATATTTATTTATTATGCTCATAAAATATTCATACATATATATTTCTAGTACACATGTGTCTTGGTACACGCGTGTGTGTCGGTATTTATTATTCGGAGAGAGAATTAAGTAAATCATTACTCATGCAATACTTCCATAAATAAAATCTAGAACTTACCTTGCATCCTTTGCGACCATAAAGTTCAACGAGCAACAAGCAATCCAAAGGGAAGCTATTTCCTACATGGTGGGATTTTGAATGCGGAAATTAAATCAAGTTTTAGTTGTAATTGAAAAGTTCAAATTTTTGAATTTTAAAAAAAAACACGGGTGGGGTTTTGGTTTAGCGGAAATTAAATCAAGTTTTAGTTGTAATTCGAAAAGTTCAAATTTTTAGTGAATTTTAAAATGATGCAAAAAGTCGTTGGTCTTCAAATGGTGGTTTCACACGTTGACCCGACAGAGCCGCGTGTTACAAAATTCCCAAGAGAAGCAAAATCCCACTCTCCGGCCATGCGCCCCGGTCAAAGCTCCTCCAAGGATGAAGTGCCTCTAGATGCAATCAACAATGCAATGCACTTCAATCTCTCTCAATCTCACCCAAAGAATCAAAGTTAAGTTAGAATGAAAAGATGAGTGGAGGGAGTATCTCAAGCTCACAAGAGTGTAGGAGTGTTCAAATGTGCAAGAGAGAGCTCTAGAAACCGGCCATACAAGTATATATAGAGCCTCCCACGAAATAGAGTCGTTGGTCTTCAAATGGTGGTTTTACACATATATATGGATAGCGTTGATCAAAGGAGATGCGAAATTTGACCTTTGACCGACCGGACTCACCGGTGCGTCCGGTCAAATAAATAGAAGAACCATGGAAAGTCCTCTTCCGGCCCCCCGGCGACAACGAGCTCGAGCATCCGGTGGTGACCGGACTCTCCGCCACCATGCGTCCGGTCAAAGCCCACGAAACCAGCCAAGGCCGTTCATGAATGCACATGTCGGTTTAATCGGAGTCGGTCATGGACCCGCCGACTCCTAACCAAGTGAAGGACACTCGGTTAGACGTCCAGCGTCCGGTCACCCTTTCCTGCGAATTTCAGCATCTTGTTGTCGCCTTTGCTTCAACCTTGCCTCGCCTCTTGCCATAAGTTGCCAACACGTCGAAGATGATCTCAATATCACGTATGTTAGCAAGTCGCAATCGATTAGGCAAGAACAAAGTTAGTGCTCTCTAGTCTAAATGCAATATGCAAGTCAAATGGACCTAGAAGCACTTCCTCAAGCAACAAATAAAGACATCTAAGAACAAAACACCAATCATAGCAAAAGGATTAGTCGCGGCATTCCCTCTTGATAGTCGGCCATCTATCCTAAATGTGATCACACTCTCTATAGTGTCTTGATCACCAAAAGAAAACCCTATCAAGTTATACTTTTGCCTTGATCTCTGGGATCCTTCTAATCGACAACCGAGCTTGACGATCCATCATGTCCATCATCATCGTCCATGTTCATGATCATCATGCTCCACATCATCCATGCAATCCTATCTCTCAAGTCACACTTAGAGCAAAGGATTAGCATAACAAGGTGTCATCAATTTCCAAAACCAAGCATGAGATTTTAATCTCCCCTTTTTGGTAATTGATGACAACCATGGAATCACAAAGATATGAAATAAATTCAAATTGAACTTGAATTGCTTGTCCATAGCAATTTGGTCATGAATCGAAGTTGGACAAACATTTCAAGGTTTGGTTTTGGTAATAGTAGCTCCCCCTACATATGTGTTTCCTTGTGTTTGGATCAGTTGTACACATATATATGGATAGAAATTTAGGGAGAGATAATATTATCAAAGGAGATGCTAAGGTTTAGAAATTAAGGACCTTTGAAGCGTGATAATACCAATGACTTTGGGAAAGATCAAGAGTCCTTAGCATCTTTGTAGCTAGACATTCATCAAAAACTCAACATACCCCATGAGATCAACATTATATGTTGGCATAAATGTGAGCAATGTCTAGATACATCCTATGCATGCTAGTTGGTCAATACATCATTCAGTTTTCAAAGACTAGCATATACCAAGCAATCATGTATATTGAATTTAAATTGCTCAATGCAGTATTTCATCATGATCATGCACATACAAATGCACAAATAGTATATGAGCTTGCTCCCCCTATTTGTGTGATCCCTTGTCAACATCTTTGTGACTTATTTCTCCCTCTTTGTCAACAATCACCAAAAAAGGTGTAAATGAGAGAAATCAAGTCAATCAAAGGATCAAATGTGGTCTCATCTAGATCACTTGCCATAACATGTATTTAAGTTTGAACCAAGGACAAGCTTTTTCACACCTCATGAAAATAAGGGTTATCTTGTACCATGTTAAAATACACATCATGAGCTCATTTTCTAGAATCAACACTAGGATTGCAAGCCCACAAACATGTCATATGCCACCACTAGATCATATAAGCATAGAAAGCAATAGTGATGCCACACATACATTGAAAACATTTGATTTTCTGTGAATGAGCCTATGTCCTGAGTTATGTCTAGATGCACTAAACAAGTCCTTAGCACAGTATGAATGTCATGTCAAACAACTTTTACCTTGCTTGTTGTTGAAGGAGAGGCATGTCATATATGTGGGGGGTGCATCAACTCAAGTTAGAGAAGTCAATAATGTTCAATTCTTCTTTTAGCATACAAAACCTCTTCTCATCAAGTGGCTTGGTGAATATGTCGGCTAGTTGAACTTCGGTGCCAATGCCCATAATACAAATGTCACCCTTTTGTTGATGATCTCTAATGAAGTGATGTCTTATGTCAATGTGCTTGGTTCATGGATGTTGAACCAGATTTTGTGTCATCTTTCTTGCACTTTCATTGTCACAAAACAATGGTACTTTGTCAAATTTGAATCTAAAATCCCTCAATGTAGACCTCATCCAAAGCAATTGAGTGCAACAACTTCCCCGCACTAATGTATTATTCGGCCGGTAGAGAGAGCAACACTATTTTGCTTCTTTGAAGACCATGATACTAGTGACCTCCCAAGGAATTGACATGTGCCACTTGTGCTCATTCTATTGATTTTGCATCCTCCATAATCGGAATCCGAATATCCAATTAGCTCAAATTTGGATCTCTTTGGATACCAAAGTCCAACATCTTGTGTGCCCTTCAAGTACCTCAAAATGCTCTTAGTTGCCTTGAGGTGACTCTCTCTAGGAGATGATTGATATCTTGCACACATGCCCACACTAAATGCTATCTCCGGTCTTGATGCAGTTGCATAAAGTAAACTTCCAATCATTGACCGATATTGCTTTATTGCCACTACGTCCGGTCGCCCTTTCCTACGAATTTCAGCATCTTGTTGTCGCCTTTGCTTCAACCTTGCTTCGCCTCTTGCCATAAGTTGCCAACACGTCGAAGATGATCTCAATATCACGTATGTTAGCAAGTCGTGATCGATTAGGCAAGAACGAAGTTAGTGCTCTCTAGTCTAAATGCAATATGCAAGTCAAGTGGACCTAGAAGCACTTCCTCAAATGATTAGTCGCGGCATTCCCTCTTGATAGTCGGCCATCTATCCTAAATGTGATCACACTCTCTATAGTGTCTTGATCACCAAAAGAAAACCCTATCAAGTTATACCTTTGCCTTGATCACCGGGTTCCTTCCAACCGACAACCGAGCTTGACGATCCATCATGTCCATCATCATCGTCCATGTTCATGATCATCATGCTTCACATCATCCATGCAATCCTATATCTCAAGTCACACTTAGAGCAAAGGATTAGCATAACAAGGTGTCATCAATTTCCAAAACCAAACATGAGATTTCAAGTACAATCTGTATTTCTTTTGCTGTTGATTTGTTCCGCCCTCCATCATCCATGGAATGATGGCTTGCCGTAGTTTTTTTGGCCAGTGCAGGCAGCGGTAGGATAGCGACGCCACCGGGCGCATGTACGGTGATTTTTTTTAAAGCTGCTACTTTCAAAGTTCAGAGTTTCAGAGTAGACGGAGCGGTGACTGGATGGACACATTCGTAGCAAATGGCATGATCAGTAGCACATCGATATAATATTTGTCAATCATTGTACTAGTTGAATATAACATTTGTCAATCAAATATGAAATTTCAACACAAGCAAAACATTATCAGTAGCACATTGATACTTCTCATTTGGTTGATTGAGGACTTGTAAGTTCGTAAGTTCGCATGACACGCTTGATAAACAATTTATTTGTGTCATTTGTTAGTGAAAAGAGGCCACACTGGAGGCTACCACACTAAATCCGGATAGAGATATGGTTAAATGGGTTAAATGATTAGATAACCATCTTTATTGTTAAACTAGCCCTAGTATCCAAACACGTTTTGGGCTAGAGATAGTTTAAGGCTAGTTTATAAACTAGCTCTAGCTCTAGCTCTAGCCGAGATAGAGGGATCCAAACAGGGCCTATATATATAATCAAGAACCATTATAAAATAACAATTCTGAAAAAATAATTTATAGTAAAACGAACCCCTTATTAGCCGCATGTCATGTCCCGAATCGGCCTTGCCTTGGACGGGCTAAAGGCGGCCCAACCGGCCACAGTCGGCCGGGGGAGGGGGCGGGCGCGCGGCGGGGGGGGGTGTTGCCCGCCGCGCCACCCTCTCCCTTATCCACGTCGTCATCGCCGGATGAAATTAGGACTTTTGGTGTGAAGGAGATATTCCAACTCTATAATAAGGAAATCTCCTATTAGAAAAAAAATAAGGATTGCTTGTAAAATTTATTCCAACTCTATAAGGAAACCTTTAGATATTGTTTGAGTTACAAGTCCCATAGGAGGGTCATATAAATAGGGATGATGTAATCTCTTAGGGTCAAGCAACAAAGAATAATTCCCGATCTCCCAGCCTTAACCGCCGCCGCCGCCCCCCTCCTCCTCACGCACGCGCTGCCCTAGGACAGCCGCCGCCACCGGTGGCCTTGTCACCGCTGCCCCCTCCAATACGGTTTGTGACGGTGGTTTTCGGAGACCGGGGCGATTCCCACCACCGATGGCTTCCGAGATGCAAGAGTTCTCCAAGGCCCTCAAGGACCTCCTCGACGACAACTATGCCAAGATCGAACGCCGCTTCGACGAGATTGAGTCCCGCCTACACCGCATGGAGTACCTCTATGTCGAATTCAAGATTCATCTACCTCCTCTCCGCCCCGCGCCGACGATGACAACACCGAGGGCGGCACTGCGCCGCCACCACCGCCACGGGTCGGGGGGCGCCCCAAAGGCGCTACTCTAGGTGCCACCTCCGTCCCCCCCCCGCCGCCACCGACGAACCCGCCATCCTCCAACTGGAACATGACATCGACATCACCCCGGATGCCCTTCCAACCGTCATCAACATCATCGGCGACAACAACTCTACTCCGGCCACTGCTTTCCCCCACCAACAACTGCACACGCGCTGGAGCTAGGGGCGGCACAGCTGGCGGCACCCGCGACGCCCCTACCGTAGGTTACCGGACCACCCGCCCTGCGTTACGTGGCACGATTCGAGGTACTCAAGTACGACGGCAGCGACAACCCTAACCTCTAGATCAGCAAGATGGTGATGCTCTTCCAACTCCAACCCGAGATCGACCCGGAGTTTCATGCACGGTTATGCTGCTTTCCTTCTGATAGGCATGGTCGAGTTGTGGTACAACAATCTGTCCAGGAGGAGACCGTTGGTCGAGTGGGATGCCTTCACACGCTACTTGCGGCACGACTTCGAGCCACCCATCGACAACAACACCACGGGTGATCTTGCACCGCCCAAGCAGGAGGGTGAGCTGAATGACTACATCGATGCCTTCAAGGCCTATGCTACACGCATGGACCTTCCGAGCCTGCTCCACCGCGTCACCCTCTTCATCAGCGAACTAAGCACCCCTCTTCATGAGGCACTCAGGTGGGAGGAGCCACGTATGATGCATGAGGCCATTGACCTCGAGTGTCAATACAATGCTAAGCCACAAGACGAGCCACCAGCAGTTGTGGCTGACGACGTCGGCATCAACAACGGCAACGGCGACGTCGTCAACATCGACACCGATATCGATAGGGTATTGGAGGGCAGGGCGCTAGGGCGGCCGCGCCTAGCCCGACCATGGAGGCAATTGACGACAGAGTGGAGATCGACCTCCTCACCGAGCTACGCCTAGGAGCCGTGACGAACCAGGAGCTCGCAATTATAGAAGGCGCCATCGAGCTACAGGCGACAGCGCTGGAGTGGACCCTCTACAGCGGCATCGTGAGGTACTTCCACCGCTACTATGTTCTAGCAGCTTTCACCCTGCTACTGGACCTCCTTCTCGAGCATGGAGTTCCATTGCATGGCGTAGCAGTGGGCTTTCATCTCTCAACGACCCCTCCAGAGAAGCAGGCCTTCCGCCGAGCATCTTGCTCATGATGTTGTGCCCAAACGTCAAGCTGGATGATGTTACGGTGCTCCTCTTCGACGACAACAACAAGGAATTCATCCACGTTGGCAGCGTGAGTGTGGACACGTCGGACGTGCAACCCCCTTAGCTTAGGCCGCCCGTCAAGACCGCCAGCGACCTCCTGTATGGTCGCCTACTTCGTCTCAGCTCGACACCAGTCACGTCGACATGTCACGTCTTCTGCAGGCACATCCATGCCCAGGTACACGTTCCAATGACATACTCCATTCAGCATCCTCCAGCTACCCGCCAAATGATCGAGTTGTCAGGTGTCCTGAGCGGCACCTTCATGAGGGCAGCGTGGGTCGCTAGGCCCTTCATGCAGCCCCCGCTCAGCTACAAGTTCAGCATCTACTTCGGCGACCTGCACTTTGACTTCACCTTCGACGACGACGCCTCCCTTGCCAATGAGTTCAACGACAAGATGGGACAACTCAAGCTCATCTACGGTCCCTACGTCGCGACCTCCCCAGTCGGCATTGCCTTCGCACCCACCTAGTGGGTTAGCCGGCGCGTGGACGCGTCGCCTCGTCGAACGGTGGGGAGATGTCATGCCCCGAGGGTGGCGAGCCCTTGGCGGGCTAAATGCGCCCAACCGCCCGCGGTCGGCCCGGGGGGGGCGGGTGCGCGGGCGGGGGCGGGCTACCGCCGCCGCCACCTCCTCCGTATCTACGTCGTCATCGCTTCGGATGAAATTAGGACTTTTTGGTGTGAAGGAGATATTCCAACTCTATAAGAAAATCTCCTATTAGGAAATAAATAAGGATTGCTTGTAAAGGTATTCCAACTCTATAAGGAAACCTTTGAGATTGCTTGAGTTACAAGTCCCATAGGAGGGCCATATAAATAGGGAGGATGTAATCTCTTAGCGGCAAGCAACAATGAATAATTCTCGGTCTCCTAGCCTCAACCCCCCCCCCCCTCCTCACACACGCACTTTGCCCTAGGGCAGCCACATAAAGCGCCGCCGTCGCCCCCAAGGCCGCCGCCAGCCTTGTCACCGCCGCCCCCATCCAACACGGCTGTGACACCGCAGCACAGATTGTTAGCCAAGCAGAGCCTTTAGTGATGCTCGACCATGCATATATTATAATATGATGTGATTTTGGCCCTGTTTGGCATAGCTTAGCTTCACCAGTAAAGCAGTTTTTATTAAGAATTTCATGAGTAACTTTCTACATGAAACTGAAGTATTTTGGAAAACCATTTATGGATGAAAGAAAGAAATGAGGGAGAGAACTAGAATAAACTACTTTTTTTCAACTCTCTCCAGCTCCATTCCTTTGTGAGAAGGGAAGAAAAACAAGCTCACCTATGAAGCTGTTTTGAAAAATAGGGTTTGAAAAAAAAACTCACAACATCTTGTGAAGTTAATGTGAGCTCCACCAAACAAACCATTTATAATCCAATAGGAAGTTGTGTAGCCATCTCTACTCTGCTTGTTCTCTACAAAATGTAAGTTGCACTACATCCATATCTAAGTTGTTTTTTTTAATCATCGTGCTCTTGTTATGCCCTTTACTTATGAGTAAGCTCACCACCGTCTCCATTCCCTTCATAACTCATCCATACTCAGTTAAATGATAATTATCGATGATGGAAGGGCTAACATGATCTATAGTTTTAACCTGTGCCTAACATGATGGCTCTAATAATCTAAGTAGATAATATAGTTAGTTGCTAATAATTAGTTCTTTGGATCCAAACAGGTGTAGCTAATAGTTCAGTTAACTATTAGCTAAATACTCAACTAACAACTATTTTACTAGTTGAACCAAAGTACTCTTTCCGTTCTAAATTGTAGTTCACTTTGCCTTTTCTAGATATATTGATTTTGCTATGCTCCTAGTTATACACTAGGTCTAGATACATAGTAAAAGAAATAGATCTAGAAAAGCCAAAGTGAACCACAATTTAAAACGGAGAGAGTAGCTAATAACAGGTTAATGATAGTTGGGACCTATTACCTAACTAATTATTAGCAACTAATAGATCCAAACAGCCCTAGGTCAAAGAAGAATCCTCCATAGAAAATATGCTTATCTCTAGATTTAGGAAGACTATCCTCGGTGATCACCCCTCATACAAATTGTAGTCAACGGTCCTTTTAAATTAAATAGCATTGCTTTGACGAAACATTATGAGTTGTCTAATAGAGAATAATATGTTCGCTGATGAGCATAGCTAGATTTATGGAACCACAACGGAAAATATAGCGATTACACGGTTGATGATATGACAGTTTTAGGTCCCGTTTGGTACAGCTCAACTTCATTGTTAAGTGTTTTTCTTTTTGCAAAATAGTTTCATGAGCAGCTTTCATTGCAGCTGAACTGTTTTGGAACAAGTGTTGACAAAATAGCTTGACATGATGGAGCAATGCATAAATTACTATAATATGCGAGATGAAGCTAGGATAAGCTATTTTTTCAGCTTTATATTAACTCTTCCCTTTGTGAGGGGAGATTAAAAAAAAGTAAAAACTGATTAAACCGGCCCTTAATCTTTGACAACTGATGACAAGTCAACGAATGGGGTCACGAGTAACTAAAGCAGCAGCAGCAAGGATTTTAAAATAAACTGGCAGAAAATCAAAGCACAATGAATGTCACGAGGCCTTTGGTTGCCGTCATAGTTTGTTGCACATTATGTGCCTCAGCAATGCGCGACTGGGTTCGTTTCAATGGACCACCGATATGTCGTACACCAATAAGGCCGGTCAGTTTTGAGGACCACACCTCGCTGTTGTGTCGTGTTTGGGGTGGGCATCATCATCATGGTTTTGTTGCTCGCATTTCTCTCGAATTTGCATATTTTGTCTGAGAAGATAAACACAGCCAAGAGATAGTCTAGCTACAGCACACAGCACTTAGCACAATCTAGTTGCTGATGTACGTATATATTTTTTACATTATAGATTATAGTTCTCAGTTTTCAGGATCCGATGAGCATGATCAGCAAGTGTACTGAAACACCTGCAAGCGTATTCATGAGAGAGGAAAACGTGCACCGTACTGGCAAACAAGCTCATAAAGTCTGCCCTGTTACACATGCGCACAAGTCAAGATCGGCCCTTGAGTGCCGGATCAAATTCGACTTCAATGGTTAGAATTCACTGGTAAATCCAGGCTCTTGGAATTTATTTGCCTCCAATTAATCCCAGTTTTTTTTTCTTCAGTGAATCATTGGTCGCTTATTCCAATTAGTAGTACGTATAAATTTGGTCCTGTACTTTGTGAAATAAAGGTAGAATAGTGGCTATATACATACCTCTAATCCTTTTTTTATAAGATGTATACCTCTACTTGACAGAAGCTCACATGGAAGCGAATCAGATTGGAAGGTGACTTCTGCTGGGAAGCAAAGCTCTGACCTTTTTTTTTTCATCTTTTCATTTCATCCCGGCTGGAAATTATTAGATAAAGGGGGGAAAAGTTAACATTCCTTGCCGCCCCATCCATCCAACAAACCCTTTTTCAATAAGAGTGGGGAGAGCAGAGAACATGCAACAATTTTGGTTGCTTGGTTGATCAGATGCATGTGAGGGGAGGGTCATGTTGGGTCATGGCATATTTAGTGGTCATGTGCATGCTGGGCTGTGTACGAGCTGTTCCTGTGCCCATTCAACCTCTCTTGACCAGCTGTCAAAGGATAGGATAGATAGGATAGGAGATGCTTCTCAATTCTCTCCGTACCCTTGCTGCTCAAACATGCATGCTTTAAAGAAAGGAGCACGGAGCACTGAGAGCACTGCACTCTTGTTCACTTTGCTACAGGTGCCAGTGCCATGGGGTACTATGGTGCGGTGCGCTGGGCTGGGCATTTTACCCTCCACATGCACATGCACCCACCCATTTATGCTTTACTTGCCACCTTAGTTATTCCACCTTTGAAAGAAAGGGTGTGGAAATTTCCATGTGTACAGCACTCCAGCAGGTAGCGGTGATGTGTGTATGCAATATTATTTTTCTTTATTTCAAAAAACTCATACATGAAAGAAACAATGAGTAAAAATTGTTCAGTAGAGACTGGTCTATTTCGACGAGCGTGCAGGTTGTGGATTACATGCTCTCTTTGGAAATCTTTTTCCCCTAATCTAAGGCCACGTTTGGTACGGCGAAGAAAAGCGCTTCCCTTCGAAGCTGCACAAACAGAGAAAAAGCATGGTCAAGAGAAGCAGGTCTGATCCGTATTGTGGTTTTGAAGACAGATGGAAGCGATAGAGAGAAGCATGACCAAGAGTTGCTAGTTTTAGCATATTTTCGCCATGAACAACTTATAAGTTATATACCAAACAAACCTTAAGTTTTCTCAGTAGTGCTCATCTTCTGATGTTATATCCTCTTCCCCCTCTGTCATAGCTTTCTATTCATGGTGCCATCGAGTTAAAGTTGTGGTTCTGATAGAGTTCTTACAAACATTAATCCCAGATTGACATAATGTGGCGTGGAGAAATGGCGCACCACAATAGAAAAGTTTTTAGAAAACAGTCTCTCTGATTAACAGAAATGGGCACATGTTGAGTCAACCATCACAAAATGGTCAAGTGACCTCTAGGCAAATACTCGCCTCTGAAAATCATTTACTGAGGTGGGCATCTTAGTCGACCGCCTCTACAAATCAACAATTAAGATACGGTCGTCTTATGACACTTGTCACTATAAATTGATTTTTCAGTCTATGAAATTGGACATCAATAGAAGTGGTCATCTAAGTAGTCTCTGAAATAGGTTTCCTCTAGATTTAAACGGGTGTTTTTCTAACTCACCATCCCGCGTGGCTAGGACAACGGGTTAGTAAAACACCTGTTTGACCTAGATGAGACCCATTACAATTTCAGAGAGCTAAATATGAATTTTGGGATACTGGGAACTTTAGATGACACCCCCAAACAACTTTGAGGAATGCCGCTGAATTTTAGCTAAATGAACGTCAATTATATAATTATAATTTGTAATGTTCATTACAGGAACAATACCTGATATATGCAGCTCATGGAACTAAAACATTGGTGCGTCGCTAATTGCACTTACTAGAAAATCAGCAGTCCACATTGTAGCATTTGCACACCATTTTAAGTATATGACTCTCATAACTGTTTGTATTTTTAAGAAGAATCGTGCGATTGATGGAACTTTCACACTCTGCTGGCACAAACGCACGGTGAACTGTGCATATGGCTTAACGCTCATTTGTACCACCTTTGAGGCATGTTGAATTTCTTTTTGTCTCCAGCAGCTATGATGTTTGTACACTTCTCTTCCTGAAACATTTTGCAAAACGCAAGATTATGGTCAGTATTATGTAAAAAGTTGTTCAAGAATAAGTTTGTTTTAGAGAAAAGAAAACGTTCTGGTCTCTGCGCAGCCACACAAGGCCAATTCTTAGAAAAGTTTTCAGCATAATTGCTGATCAACAAATGGAAGTAAAAATTCAGCGGCGTAGATTGTTATTGGCTATTGCTTCTCCAACTAACTTAGACATTCGAAATAAGTTACCAAGCTATTTTCTTACAAGAATTTAAAGCTTTTATGAAGACCTGGCACACGAAAGAAATGACTGTTGACTGATGTATCCTTGTTTAATTTTCCAGGAGGAAACTATCCTAGGTGTTGTTTGGTCTAGGACGGGCAATGGCAACAGTGAATCAATTCCAGCGCCAACTAGGAAGGAGGTGGCGAGTGGGGGAAGCTGCAAGCTGGCCTGGCGCATGGTTGCATTCCAACAGAGCGGTAATGTAAAGTGGAAGAGCTCATTTCGTCTTAGTGAAACACGGGCTGTAAAACCCATTCTCGAAAAGAAAGATGTATCCCTCTGTTTTCATAATTTCTATCTTTTGGAAAAGGTTTTGGTTAAAATTTCAATGAACTCTGATTAACAATGAGTTTCAAGACGATAGGGTAACATGTATATACCTAAGTCTGCGTTCGGATGTCAACATTGGGAGGCTTGACATTGAATTGGGTTCAATACCAATGGTATTGTATTGAGTCACAATTCGAATGCAATTGTTTGGATGGCTGTTGTATTCCCTTTTGGAATCGTAAGAAGTAATAAACTCAATGCATGTTTGGATGTGCAAAAGGAACAAATTGGAATTTGCTCAGCCATGGAGCCGCTGCACTCATGGAAAGAGAGGAGGGCCACAGCTTGCCAGCCCGCCAATGGAGGGAGGGAAGGGTGACGCGACTCCCTGACCAAGGAAGGGGGTGGGCGGCGCGGCTCGCCTGCCCGTCGACGGAGGGAAGGGAACGTGGCGCGACGCGCCTGCGGAGGTAGGAGGGAGGGTAGCGCGTCTTGCCAGAGCAAGGGAGGGCAGCGTGACTCGTCAGCGGAGGGAGGGGAGGGCGACGCGACTCGCCGACAAAGGGAGGGGGGCGCGGCTCGCATCATCGTCGGAGGAAGGAAGGAGAATAGGGCACCTCGCCGGCAGGAGAGGAGAGGGGCGGCGCAGCTTGCTAGCCTGTGGCAGGATGGACGGGTGGGTGAGAGAGGCAAGGGAGACGAGAAGAGGGAATGCCACCCAATTCAGAGGGGCACGACTCCATATTGAAACTGGGGGAGCGGGGTTGGGATGAATAACGGTTGGCATTGAGCTCGAATTCCAATTCCGAATTCCACCGCAACCAAACAACCGGCATTCGCAGCTCACAATTCCTATTCGTAATTCCGACCCTCAATGTCTACTTCCAAACGCAGCATAAGAGTAAATAGAAAATCGTAGTAAAAGTTATGTTTTTAGACCCTATCAATACTCAAAACGATAGAATTATAAAATCAAAGGTAAATACATAAACAATGGTAATAAACGAATTCAAGAATTATTGTACTGATCATCATATCCTATCAAATGATTGACCACGTTCTTCTCTTTTTACCATTTTTTTTGTAAACAGTTACATTTGGATTTGGCTTATTGCCACACAAATCAAGTAATGATAAGTAGTCCTTAGTCAGACAGGAAAACTTTATGAGAACTAAGTGTAGCTTATCTGATTTCTTTTTGTGGAATCTGTTCTTTTGAGTTTGTGATTCAAGCGCGCGGGTGTTTGTTTGTTTTTCAGAATCTGATAGTAGTAGCTAGGCAGGGAGGTGTCTTTGATGACTTCAATATCAAGATATGTCGGCTCATTTTTTTATATAGGTATTCATAAAAATAAAGTGTGTATGCGTGTCTCTATTGTTGAAAAAAAAAAGACCAAAGAAGTTCGATGTGACGTGACTATGGTCTATTCGTATTTTGAAATGCATGTAATTTTGGAACTGAGGCAACACACACTACGTACTACGTACTCTACTCACCCACGTGGACACGTGCACACTATATTTATACCCAACAAATTGTATCAGTGGACCAAGATTTAAGCAACTCTTGTTATGTATGGTACAAGATAGATTAGGGAAGTGCTGCTGCATTTGGAGATCAAATCCTCAATTAATTTGCTCATAGAAAGAACTACTTGATGGAAAGGTTCTGCACTAGATGCTGATCAGACATCAAGATTAAGTTGCCGTGTGTGGCTATAAACTAGGCAAAACTGGTGTTTGACTGGAATGATTTTTTTTTTCTTGAAGCTAGCTAGTATCACTTGTCACTTAACTTGTAGAAACAAGCAAATAGTAGTGCATACAAACAACTATACACCTGTACTTTTCCTTATATTTACGCATTAAGACAAACATGAACTACTACTGTATGGGTTTTTTCTATTGGGCTTGTGGAGCAAATTGATATATCTTCCTCATAACAGATTTAATAGCAATACCATGTGCCTCTCTGAACTTTAATCTTATCTCTTCCATGACTATTCTCTTTATATATTTCTCTCATGTCTCTAATAGACTTTTTAAGTTTCATTTCTCTACTCTAATGGTTTCTCTTTATTTTCCTTATGTGAAATAAATTCATAAAAGAACTACTATATATTAAATATAAAGAGCCATGTAGCATCTCCATTAGTAGAGGGTGAGAATGGTGATTTGGAGAGTGAAAAAGACATATTGGAGGCTGATTTTCCTTTTTTTTTTTTTTGCATCGGTTTGTTTTCTTAGTTGTTGGATAAAGTGCAATGTAGAGAGCCTTTTAGAGACCCACTAGGTCACTACAGTTATTATTTCTTAGGGGCAATTATTTATTCCCTAGAGAGAACTTTTCTAATTCTAAAATGGTCATCAGTGTCTCACTGACACATGGGTAAGTAGTTCAAATCTCCTCTAGGTTGACAAATAATTATGTTCCTAGTGGATTTGGCTATGATGGTCATCATTTGTGAATGTGACAAAATTAGGATATCGTATTCTGTAATGAAATATTTTGTTCCATGATAGGCCTAGTCCATCATTCTTTGATACTTGAAAGCATAATAAGCAAGTAAAATAATTAATACTCTATCCCAAATTGTAAGTCATTCTAAAAATCTTAAAGAGTCAAGGCATCTTAAGTTTGACTAAATTTATATGATAAGATAATAACATTTAGGATGGTAAATGAGTATTGTTGGATCATTCGTTAATAGTATCATTCGTTAATTGACCAAATTCGTTAAGAAGATGTTTTAACTCTCCAAGATTCATGGAATGGCTTACAATTTTGAATGGAGCGAGTAAAATTTTTTTCCTGTCATAGCTAGTACACTCCATTCTGGACGCAGACAACCAATGAAATTATATTTTGCCGCCTAACAAATACCGTCAGTAATAAAAAAAAATGATGTTATATACTTGATCCAGGAAATTTCTGGTTGTACACTGTCCTTTTAAATGACAATTTCAGAAGCTAGTAGCATAGTGGAGTATTCCCATCCACATACGAGATTACCAGGTAATATAGTAATGTCTATGACTAGGTTTACTAAAAATCATATAAGAAAGAGCAAAGCAACAGAGAAAAAGAAGCGGTTAAGAAAAAGAAGTGCACAGAGGTCGGTCGGTCGGTCATCTAGCCCATGCTGCAGCTGCAGGCTGTATTCTGGTACAGCTAACTTTAGGCAGTTCACAACCAAATCTCACCAACAAGTTTGCCCTTGGATGGAATATATATAACTTTACTGCACAAAAAGCATAGGCGAAATCCAAAGTGAAATAAAAAAAATAGTAAATTGTTCTTGAAGGCACATGGGACTGGCTAACCACCAGCTGCACCTCAGACGACGTGAAAGGGATCCAGCACTTTTGATAAAACAATATGATAAATCAGATAATGTGATGTGTGCGATCGAGAGGGCCACCTGCCCTGCATAAACTACGGGATAAGTCGCTATTAGGGGAGGTGAAGAGTTGGCATCAGCAACGTAACTCTCCCCGGACCAAATGTGGTGTGGCTGCCTGTGTGGAAACCCATCACACGCCTACGCCCCTCCTCCGCCTCCTCCCCGGTATATGGCACTAATGGCAGCAGAATTGACGCCTCATCAGCCTCCGATCGATCCAGTTAGGAGTGTTGTTTCAGGTACTATATGTACGCCCCATATGAGCGAGTGACGTCGCCATGCTCATGTGTCTCGATGAGTGGAGGTGAAGCTTATTACGAGGGTGGTTCAAATCAGGAAAGGAGGAGACGGGGACAGCGTTTGTTGACAATTCAAGGGAAAAAGTTACATGAAACAAGATTCTTCCTCTATATCCATCTAACGGCACGAGTTAATGCTTTTCGGCACCCAAATTTCATGTCTACTTTAAGCTAGCCTCGGTCAAGTTGGCTTTTAGCAATGTTAAATGGAAGTATAAACAAGGCAATGATATGACGATATGTTTTCCTCAGTTCTTATCTTATATGTGAATTTAAAATATTTAGATAATGTAAAATATTTATATAATTATGGAAGGCAATTAAGACCAAAGTTCAATCCCAAAAACAATACTTGTCAAACTTGATGAGCACAACAAAATTAGATTTAAGCATAACATGGATGGCTGCAATTAACTAATTAATCCTAGCTATCTATAGCCCCATGCAAGTGATAAACTATCCTCAAAAACTGTAACTTGGTACCAAAGTTGTGCTTCGAAAAATCACAAGTTTTAGTGGGACAGTCTTACTATCGACTTGTTTGGTTTTTTATCCTAATCATGTGGTTTTCGAAGCCTGTTTCCATTTGAAAACTAGGCTGGATCATATGCTTTTTTTATTTACCCTTAGAATAAAACTTGTTGCAAAAGTTTTTTTGTTTTTGGATTTTGGGGATAACTGATAGATCATAATAATCTAGAAAATAGCATGCTAAAAATATGGTTCCTGTGAGGAGGAGATTAGACTATGTCCTTTAGTGAACGAGCCGAGGCATCCAATGTTGGTTTCTGTTTTGGTGAATGATAGAGATAGGGCAGTGGTGAAGCTACGGACGGAGGTCCAAGTTAGGAGAAGATGGGGACAGTGCTTTCCTAGCAATTGAGGGCCAAAGTTACATGAAACAAGGATTGTTGGATCTAACAGCTGAAGTTACTGCTTTTAATGCATATGTTTGTTACCAATGTCTTGTGTACTTCATAGCTTGTCAATCATCGTCAAAATGGCATTTAGCTCCCTCAAGAAGTAGTTGGGCAAAAGATCTAGCTAGTTAAATAATAATAAACTTTAGATTATTAATTCATTTGGGGAAAACTGCTGTCATATTTGAATTCAAGCTAATTAAGCTACAAAGAGCAACTAAAAGTAGTGTAAACAACTTTTTTTTTTTTTTGAGAAAAGTAGTGTAAACAACTCTGACACCCTGGACGATACTGCTACATATTGTGATAATTCAGTCAGGGAAAATAATTTGCCACGTTATTTTAGTAGTATTTGGAAGGGGAAAAGATCACGTTTAGACTGAGGCGAAATAGAATACATTTAGGAGCGAATGTGTAAGTCGCCAGTCGGTGGTCGACCGGACCATGGTGGATTATATTGATGGTGCCCATCACTTCCTGGTTGAACTAACAAATCAGTGCTGACATTTGCGATGCATAAATAAGTAAGATACAGGTGACGTTTCCAAACAATACGTAGAATGCATACAAAATTGATTTTCAAGTTGACGGCAATTATATATTTATGTTAAGTAATTAGTATTATAAAAAAAAATTTAAACATATTTTTTAATAAATTTATTTAAAAGACATAAACATTGTATATGTTTTTTTACAAATAGTTAAAGTTGAGAAAGTTTAACCTCGGCAGGTTGCAAAGGGGGCGAGTAACCTTCCAGTACGCGTGACTTCACATGCAGTGCGGTGGTTGTCTTGGCGCCCTGTTGTTTTCCCGTTTACTGTACACGTTGCCCTTGTTGTCCGTTACAATTTACAATCAGCAGACTACTAGCAGAGAGCAGGTGCCAGTTCTGATTCTGAGTTCTGGCTCCTGACTGACTGACTGACTGACAGGCACTGAATCGGAGCAACAGTTGTTTGTTTTCATTTTACTATTTCTTGATTGAGATGACAATGTCCGAGCAATGCAAGCGACTGTTACGTTGAAGGATCATTACAGATGGAGTAATACATAGTATACGTACACGTCTTGCTTGACAGGAAGCGGTGGGTAAAAAGATAAATTCGCAGATAGAATTTGCGTCAAGAGAGAGAGAGAGGTGGTTAGGTCAGATCGGTCAATTGTGCACGGTAGGAGTATACACAAAGTAGGGTAGGGTGGGGCTTGCTTGGGTCACTAACAACCAAGAAGATGCCACGTCCTTGTTGCAGCGGACGAGCAGTGGAACTCTCTAGCCAGCCACTCTTCTTTTTCTCGATCGGGCCGTTCACCCCTTTTTAGGCGATGAGAAGACATCACAGGAGAAAACACCACCATAAACATAAACTAAAAGCAAGAAAAGCGAGAGCCGCAGCTGCAGGCAGTGATTATCTCTCGCTCGCTGGTCGCTGCACTTGCTCAACCCGGAAAAGCGGACCGCCGCAGCTGCAGGCAGTGATTATCTCTCGCTCGCTGGTCGCTGCACTTGCTCAACCCAAGGCAAGGCGAGTGAGCGGCACCGGCAGGGGCACCCCACGGCTCTCGCTCCTTCACCTACACACTCATCTCCCTCACCTTGCCTTCCTTGCTTTGTCCTCCTCCGTCTGCGTCTGCGTCTCCGTCTCCATTTCCAACCACCACCAAACACCAGGCCAAAGGATCCCCCTCCTCTCGCCTCGCCTGCCGTCCCAACTAAGAGCACCAGCAGCACAGCAGGGAGGGAGATTCAGCAAGATCCGAGCAGGAGGGGCAAGCAGCATTTGTAGCCTCACCTCAATTGCTGCCAGGCTGCGGTTGGATTTGGATCGGCGAGGCAAGGTTGTGGTTGCAGAAGTGACGGTGAAGTTTTCCGCCTGAGGCTACCAACATCTCCACCTGAATTCATCTCCTGCTCCATCTCTATCTACCCTGCACGAACAGAGGGAGGCAGGGGGGAATTGCAGTGTAACCCAAGGAAAGGAAGCATGATGGTGTGGCAGGCGGAGGAGGAGGAGGATTGATCCATCCATCTATCTCTCTATCCGTCGGTGGCGGCGGACTGGTGGTAGTGGCTGCTGTTACTCGCCACTCACCATCCACCTCCTTTAGTCCTTTGCTTCACTCCTCCTCTTTCTATCCTCCCCTGTCTTATTGCCCTCCCTCTTCTGTTCTTGGTGCCGCTTGCATTGAGAGAAAGAGGAAGTCAGTGGTCGCTAATTGTATGGTCGTCGGTGGGCACGATGACCATGGAGCATGGCGAGGATTGCTGCGTCAAGGTGGCGGTCCACGTGCGCCCGCTCATCGGCGACGAGAAGCTGCAGGGCTGTAAGGACTGCGTCGCCGTCGTGCCGGGCAAACCACAGGTATGTATATCATCAGTTGTGCCCTTAGCTTTTTGGACTGCGATTTCTTCTTGTTTCGTTTCTGGGGATGAATTTCTGAATTCTGTTTACTCAAAATTTTTTTCTGAATTCTGCTTTGGGCTCTTTCGGTTTGGCCCTGTCTGTCTCTTCCCTGCGCGGCCCAGCGTATTCCTTGTCTATCTGTTTGTGTGCATGACCGAATTCAGACTCTGGATTGACCCCTGCCAATCAATATTTTTAGAAATCTGGTTGTTCTGGTATTTTCCTCTGTTTTCTAGTACATTTTTCAGAGACATTTTGACACTGTCTTGCAGAGTTTCAGGATTTTTTTTTCCTAATCTATCTTGCACCGGTCAGTCTGTTTCGCCAACAAGAGCACAGCAGAGCAGAGATAGACGACCATGTCGACACCTTCCCCCCATTCCTGGACAAATCAAGATCTCTCTCTCCTCTCTACTAGTATTATGTGTGCATAAACCGAGGAGGAATGAAATCTAGGTTGCTTCTTCCGTTCTACTAGGTCCTTCCGCAGCCTCTGACAGAGATGCCCAGAATTTTTCTTCTTTCCTCTCGCTTTCTTTTCATTAATTCAGTTTTAGGAAGAAGAAGAAAAAAAAGTGTCGGCAGGGTCAAATCTTGCACATTTTTGGTGCGAACTCGTGCCCAATCTTGCTCATGTTCTTGCTTTCCTCTGTGTAGCTAGGCAGGAGTCCTGTCAGCATCGCGCAGCAATATTATATCACACAACTCTGATTTGTCATTATTTTTTTTGACCAACTTTTGTTGATCGGACTCTCCACTTCTCTCCGCCATTGCTTCCGTTTTCTTTCTTCACCAAAATTTAGTCATTTTAGTGAAAAAAGTGTAATACTTACTAATCTCCCTGTAAGTGGATGAGTAACCATGAGATCTGTTGGTTTTTACACTTGTTTTGGGTTCTCTAGATGCTGTCTCCATTTCCAGCTGCCAGCCAGCCAGGCAGCCTTGTTACGGCTACCTTTCTTTCTTGGGTTCCTCACAATACCAATGATGATGATCTCTTTGTTGTTTTTTTAACGATGGATCGTTTTTGGCCGATGCATTTTGTGGTGAAGATGAAAAGGAACTTTCATCCCTTGCCTCCCGTACCCATACCCATACCAATGATGATGATGATACGCAGCAGCAGCACATGCATGTGTCATGCACATGCATGTGTCAATGGCTTCAATGGCTTTGTTGCTTTTTACCAATTACCAATTGGGTTTCTCATGCTCATCATCATTAGACAGACAGACAGGCTGCCATTTGATTTGACCACCATCTCCATGTATTTTGTTTTGGATCGTGTATAGGTCCAGATCGGCAGCCACTCCTTCACCTTCGACCATGTTTACGGCAGCACAGGCACGCCGTCGGCGGCCATGTTCGACGAGTGCGTGGCGCCGCTGGTCGACGGCCTCTTCCAGGGCTACAACGCGACCGTGCTCGCGTACGGCCAGGTTCGTATCCTTCTATCTACTGTATCTATCTTTTTCTTCGACCACCACGCATGCCCTCGGTCGGTCCTCCCCTCCCTCAATCATTTGGCTCGCATCCCATGTGCCATTGATGCGGCTGAAAAGCTTGGACCACCGAGTTGGGGCCTAGCACACGGCAAAAAGCCAGCAGCACAACATGTGGTGTGGTGCTGGGAGCGGAGCACCAATTACCTGCTTCTCCAGCTGTTTGTGGCACGATGATGATGGGGTCGACTGTGACTATGCTCCCAGAACCCCCAAATGGTCATCATTTCAGTTACAGCCCTGTTTGGATATATAGAGGGCATTTGGACCCTAATCAATCCACCAAATCATCATCACGCTTAGCTTTAATATATATTGTGTTTTCTTTATTTTGCCCTCGCCAGACGGGATCAGGGAAGACGTATACCATGGGGACTGCCTGCAAGGAGGGATCGCATATCGGTATCATCCCACGAGCCATGGCTGCACTGTTTGACAAGATTGAGAACCTGAAAAGCCAAGTGGAGTTCCAGTTACGCGTATCCTTCATCGAGGTATAATAATTGTTCCATATTCTTACATGTGAATAAAATGTCAAATCAGTTCTATTGAGATCTTATATGTGGAATATGTTGAACTTGAACTTTGTTGTGCATTTGTTTTTCGCAGATTCTGAAAGAAGAGGTGAGGGATCTGCTTGACCCTACTGCTGCTACTGTGGGCAAACTTGAGAATGGCAATGGGCACGCAAAACTGTCTGTGCCAGGGAAACCCCTGTGCAGATCCGAGAGGCGTCAAATGGAGTCATAACGCTAGCTGGATCGACTGAAGTGCATGTCAGCACTCAAAAGGAAATGTGTGCATGCCTTGAACAGGGTTCCCTGAGTCGTGCAACTGGAAGTACCAACATGAACAACCAGTCAAGGTGGGCTACAGCATCTTAACCTCACTATCTTTTGTACAGAGGAGAATATTTACCAAGTATAATGAATGGCAATAAGCAAATCATTAAACCTATCAGATTCATAATTGATGCATGAAATAGTGTGCAGCGACAAATTCTTGCCTTTTATGTTTAACGTGTTAAGAACATTCCTTGATGTTCTATTACTATATTGTGCTGTTTTTGATGAACCTTATACTCTCGTTTCGCCATGTAATAGTCGTTCCCATGCCATCTTCACAATCACATTGGAGCAGATGCGCAAAACAGATCCCATCATGACTGCAGATGGAATGCCTATTGAAGAGATGAATGAAGACTATCTCTGTGCCAAACTGCATTTAGTAGATCTTGCTGGATCAGAACGGGCTAAGTTTAACAGGTTCAGATGGCCTGCGCTTCAAGGAAGGTATGCTTGCTTCTTGTTTATCCAAACTCTTATCGTACATTTACTTTTGCTCCGAATTAAAGGCTATTTATACTTTGTGATATTAGGTGTTCACATTAACCGAGGACTTCTTGCCCTTGGCAATGTCATAAGTGCTCTTGGAGATGAGAAAAAAAGGAAAGAAGGTGCTCATGTTCCTTATCGGGACAGCAAACTCACTCGTCTTTTGCAGGTATAATTTTTGGTCGCCTGTAAATGCAAAAGTTCTTGATTTCATTGAGCGCATTAGAGTAGTGTTCAGAAAAATAGCTATGGTCAACTCATTTTTCACTCTTTCAGCAGTTAATTTTTTCCAATCTAATAGAAAGATATTTTCGTCCCCAGCATGTTCATGGAATTCATATTACTAACTACATGCTATTGGTATTTTCATCCGTAGTGTGCAAGGAATTCATATTACTGACTACTCCTCTATCATCTGCTTTGTCTATTACAGGACTCCTTAGGTGGAAATAGCAAGACTGTCATGATAGGTAATTTATCTTGTCAGAGATTGCTCTATTTTTCTTTCCTTCTACCTAGAATTTGCTAATATAAGTGACATTGAAAATAGCAGTCCAAGAATATTTGTTTTAACTTCAAAAAGGACTACTTGTTTCAGCTTGCACTCACCTGACATATTTCTTTTTCTCCTGCAGCTTGCATAAGTCCAGCAGATATTAATGCTGAAGAGACATTAAACACTTTGAAATATGCTAACCGAGCACGTAATATCCAAAATAAACCAATTGTGAGTCTGTTACTTCTTGTCTCCTCAGAAACCAAATTAACATGTTCCTAGTTGTTTTCATATCCAGCATATATCTTGATCTCTGTTCTCATTCAATGTCTGAATTCTCAGGTAAATAGAAATCCTATTGCTGATGAGATGAAAAGAATGCGCCAGCAGATTGAATATTTACAGGCAGAGCTTGTTTCGGCTCGAGGAGGAGTCGCATCAGACGATGTTCAGGTAAATATCCTCAACAAACTTAAAAGAAATTCAATAGCAATAAGAATCACAATAACAAGACTTCAATTTTCAGGGTCTCAGAGAGAGGATTTCATGGCTTGAACAAACAAATGAAGACCTTTGCAGGGAACTATATGATGTTCGCAGCCGGTGTCAAAATGATCCATGTGAACCTGAAATACAAGTATGTCAGAGAGTCCTTGTGCACTCTTTTATATGTCGAACATTTAAGCAACCACTTGAGTTGCACGTCTAGTTTTTCTCCACGAAATTTCTCTCAAGTCACATAGTGCTTGAGCCAGACCATAACAAATTCTTCCCTTTGTTCCAGAAAACTTTAAATGGCTTTACAAAAGCGAAGGGCTCAAAAGAAGCTTGCAAAGCACAGATCCATTTGATGTCCCGATGACTGACTCAGTAAGAGGTAATTTCTTGGTACCTCTATGATTTCTTCATCATAGTATTCAGAGGTATTGCTTCCTTTTCACCATGGCTCTTAACATAAAGGAGATGCCATTACATGTTCTTTGTGGAGTTATATTAATTTCTGCATATCCATTGATGTTCCCTGCCTGCTGCAGGCAACCCTAAGGATATTATTGAAGATGAAGTGGCTAAAGAATGGGAACACACAATGCTGCAGGATAGCATGGGCAAGGAGTTGAATGAATTAAACCGACAACTTGAGCAAAAGGAGGTATTGGATATCTAACAATAAGAAATATATTCATGATTGTAAATTTCTAGTCAATGTACATTTGATTAAAGGTCCTTGTGCTTCTTATTGCAATATATTTTTAGCATTGTTTCTGGAGGACTATTGTCACCTCCACATTACCACATATTGTGCCATCGTGTCATGTATATAATCAAAGAACTTGGCCAATCTAGGAGAACTAGGTGGTATTATTTTTTTTTTTAAAGGAGAACTATGTGGTATCGCAAGCAAGAAGAATTAAGCACCTAAATTCAAGCAGAAGAGGAATCAAACTAGGGAGGTGAGGGTGTAAATTCACACATCCAACCAACATGTTGCAGTCTCGTGTATGATCTTACAGCATCTGACAGCTGTAGGGTTCCTATCAAACCAGTAAAGCAAAACTTTGAAGGCTGAAAGTACAAAGTTAATTTCTTAGAAGTACAAACTCTTAGGATTGTTAGTCATTACACTGTTAGACTTCTCTTTATTTTGTTTATGCTCGGTGCTTTTGTGCAGCGGTGGAATTGAGTTCATGATTATTTTATCAACATGATGTAATAATTGTGAATTAATAAAATCATGCCTTTATCAGATTTTTTGCTAGAAGTGAAAAAAAGGAATTACACTAATGTATTCATCTAAACTGTTATGCTTACAATGATTATGTAAATGTGCAAAACTCTGACTTTGAAAGGCATCATTAACTGCACCATTTATATTCTTGTAAGTTGCTCCCTTTGGGCTACGACCATTTTATAAGTTGCAGTTTGGCATGCACTGTTTCTCAAGTTACACATTGACAATTAATTCATTTTATAGTATATTGTTATCATTATAAGATTATGATTATTGGATAGAAAATTTGATTAGAAATCTAATTGCATCAACAATGTATTACAATAGTTAAAAATTATTGGCCAAATGTTTGGTAAATTTCTAGTTGTGAAACTGAAGTTCATTGTTGTGGTTTCCAAGAAACTTATCTAGATTTATCAAACGCCTGCAGTCTGAGATGAAAATGTACGGATGTGATACTGTTGCACTTAAGCAGCACTTCGGAAAGAAACTTATGGAGCTTGAAGAAGAGAAAAGGGCAGTACAGGTGTGTTAAATTATTTTATTGTACTATAGAAGATCACAATAGAATGGTATCATGCATATGAATACTTTTGATCTTACAAAGGAAATTCTGAATAATTTCAGCAAGAGAGGGACAGATTGTTGGCTGAAGTTGAAAGCCTAAATGCTGATGGCCAAACACATAAACTCCGAGATGCGCAGCTGCAGAAACTAAAATCCCTTGAAGCCCAGGTGAATAACATTTCACATTACATTTGAAAATTTTTACCTTCTTTGATACTTCTTACTCAACAAAACATTGGCTTCAGATTTTAGACCTAAAAAAAAAAAGCAAGAGAACCAAGTTCAGCTTTTGAAGGAAAAGCAAAAGAGTGATGAAGCTGCTAAGAAACTGCAAGAAGAAATTCATTTTATAAAAGCACAAAAGGTTCCCTTCCTTTTCTCATCTCTTATATAATTTTGATTTATCACTTGTCTCATTCTTCATACATGATAATAATATGAAATCATTTGCATTAATCCAATTGTTTGTTATCAGGTTCAACTACAACACAAAATTAAACAGGAAGCAGAACAGTTCAGGCAATGGAAAGCTACCCGTGAGAAGGAACTTCTTCAGGTATGAACTATCAATTTTAGTTATTATTGTATATAACCTCTTATATAGTATTCACTAAAATTACTGTATGTGAGGCTTTATACTCTAATAGTAGTCACCAAAACTAAACGCAAAATGATAATTCAGAAATGTATAATCAATCAACTCAAGATTGAGGTTAAACTGATGACTACTTCCTGATCCATGCTCGTATAGTCGTATTTATTTCCTACCACCCACTTTAACCTCCAGTAGTTGTATAATTCGTCAGATTTTTTACTTAAATTTTTCATAGCTGAAGTAAGACCATTTTAAGAAGCAAGATTCATTAATTCTGCCAATTTGTTCTATAAACAGTTACGCAAAGAGGGACGGAGAAATGAGTATGAACGCCACAAGCTTCAAGCACTTAATCAGCGGCAGAAATTGGTCAGTTTCTTTCCTAAAGTGATGACAAAAGAAATGTTCTTCTACGAAAATTACAATTGAAAACACATGAATCAAAAAAACTTATTTACATATTAGGCACTAGCCAATATCAGCTTCCTTCTAAACACTTTCCTTGCATTTTTCAATTTTTGAATTCTTCTATTCTAAAGCTCCCTTCTAAACATTTTTATTTTGCATTTCAATTTACACTAACAGCTAGAGTCGACAAAATTTTATTTGCAGGTTTTGCAAAGGAAGACTGAAGAGGCTGCTATGGCTACCAAAAGGCTGAAAGAGATACTAGAAGCTAGGAAATCTTCCGCCCGTGACAGTTCTGGTACCTTTCTCTTTATCATTCCATTATGTATTTGTGTATAATACATATAGTTTCAATCTAATGGTTCCATTGTTCTCCTTCCTTCTAAACATAGCTGGCACCAATGGTACATCTCCAGGCTCTAACGTAAGATTATCCATACCTAACATTCTAAGTTTATTTATACAATTTATACTTAAAGCCATTCTTGATATAACACAGATGAGTGAGAGATCGCTGCAAAAATGGTTTGATCAAGAGCTTGAAGTTATGGTGCATGTGCATGAAGTCCGAAATGAATACGAAAAGCAAAGCCAACTGTATGTAACTCTTATTTTTGCTGTCATTATGTGGACCTTTAGGCCTTATGCATTTTTCACACGAAATGTTTTTTTTTGTTTGTTATTGAAGGCGCTGCACTTGGTGAGGAGCTTGCCATTTTAAAACAAGAAGATATCCGAGCTGGTGGATCTAGCCCCCAAAGAGGGAAGAATGGAAACACTAGGTGATTGTTAGCTCCTCTTTTGTTTGATACTAAGTATCCATTGCTTGTATTTAATTCGCATAAGAAAAAAAACAGTATACCCATTACATGTAGCAAGATGTCCAATGCAGGTCCTCTTATTCGCTTTGAACATATTTAGTCTGCTTCTTATCTTAAGTGACAATTAGGGTATCCAAATACTAATGCATTTTTTATTTTTCTCAGGACAAATACCTTGTCACCAAATGCAAGACAAGCTAGGATAGCATCACTTGAGAGCATGGTGACAATCTCTTCAAATACTCTTGTTGCAATGGCTTCTCAACTCTCAGAAGCTGAAGAAAGAGAGCGTGCCTTCTCTGGGCGTAGTCGTTGGAATCAATTGCGGTCAATGGGGGAGGCAAAGAGCTTACTGCAGTATATCTTTAATGTTGCTGCTGATGCAAGGTTATCTTTTGTGATTTTTAGTTTTGGTTCCTCATTTCATATTATGAAATGACCTATCCCTCTCGAAGTTCTCAACTACTAAAGTTTGGAACTAAAAAATTGTCCCTTGAAAAAGAAATAGATGAAAATCCATTGCACTGATGCTTTTTCTTAGAAGCTGATACCACTTTAGGCCTTGTTTGAATGTATTCAATTTGACATCAATCCACATGTGTTGGGGTGGATTGAAGTGGAACTTTAATTAAATTACATCCCAAGCCACCCCAACACATGTGGTTTGATGTCAAACCGAATACGTCCATACAAGGCCTTAAAGTAGAATGGTTACCTGTTCTCTTTGTTTTGGTTCCGCACTTATTGGGGAAAAAAAAACTCAACCACGCGAAGAAGCCCATGGCTGTTTTGCAAAGCAAGTTCTTGTCATACTTTTGCCTTCAAAAATCAGTGCTAATCCTCTAAAATGTTAAAATATTTTTTCAGATGCCAAGTAAGGGAGAAGGAAGTGGAGATCAAGGAAATGAAGGAACAAATGACAGAGCTTGTGGGCATTCTTCGACACAGTGAATCACGCAGAAGAGAAATGGAAAAGCAACTGAAGCAAAGAGAACAGATAGCTCCAATGGCCACTACACCTCCGGTATGATTTCTCCCAGCATTGTGCATGATTTCAACCAATGTTGAAGTGCAATGAATATGTACAAAGCGCAAGAAAATCATTGCTTGTCTTAGTAATAGACGAGAAAACTGATAGATAAACTGATTCACTTTGACCTTAACAGTATAATAAAAATCAACAATGAACATATGACATTCAAGTTACTAATTTCACTGCTTACAGAAAAGTGGAAATGGCACGACAAAGCACTCCGCTGATGACCCCAACACACCATTGTCCCCTGTTGCTGTTCCTGCACAGAAGCAGCTTAAGTATTCTGCAGGAATTGTAAATAGCCCCAGCAAAGGGATTGCTGCGATTAAAAAAGAGCAACTTAAGGTATCATGTTGTATCTCATCATCATTGCCATCTGTTTCTTTTTAATACCTTCATTGACAATTTTTGAATGCAGATGGTTCCTATTGCACAGTTGTCTGTGGGGAGGAAAATTTCAATAGCTGGGCAATCAGGAAAGCTCTGGAGGTGGAAAAGGAGCCATCACCAGTGGTTGCTGCAGTTCAAGTGGAAGTGGCAGAAGCCGTGGAAGTTGTCTGAGATGATCCGAAACAGTGATGAAACAATCACGAGGATTAGGCCCAGACCTCAACTTCTTCCACATAAACCTCATAAGTGACGTGAAACGGATTTGTTTTTGTCTCACCATGAACTGACACGGTTTGCAAACCTACACAGCTAACAACCTGCACAAGGTAACAATGCAGTTAATACTCCATGAGATCTCCTTCGTGCTTGTTTTTACTGGGCCACGGGATCGACAAGTATGTGTTGATTGAGTGACTGTTGTCTATGGATGTAAATTCCCTGTGCGTATAAAGTGAAACTTAGAGAAAAAAAAAGTAGTTAGTGGGTGAGTGAGCAGAGTGAATGCGCATTCTTTCATGCAAATACTGAGCACAATGCTTAATGTTTCAGCCTTCACTGACGGTGACATGTCAATAGTTGGTGTTCGTCTTCATAAAGGAATCTGTCAAAGGAAGGCGCCTTGTAAAGTCTTTCTTGTGCTGTTGTGTGATAGTTTTGTGTGAATGGTATTAACTGAAAGTTGACTGGTTTTTGTGCTCGAGTGATAGTCTATTTTGTCCTCTTCTTTTGTTTGTTGATACTAAAGATGAGAGAAGTCAAGTGACATTGATTTGGTTTGCTAGGAGTATTGTGATGTAACGCAGATACTTGTTTATCAATCCACCCTTTTAATCTATATATTGTGCACTACGGATTGCAGACCAAATGCGAAATCAGGACTTTCATCTTCCATGTGCAATGTACCTCTAAAATTTCAGTCAGAAAACAGCAGTTCTGTTTCTTTTTTTTTTTTTTTTTTAGAAAAGGGCAGTTCTGTTTCTTGCATCATATTATATATATCCTTGAAACATAGCGTGGGTCTGCACGTCGATGCATCATACCGTGATACGTGTGCGTCTTCTATTCTTTGTTATTTATACGTGTGCGTCTTCTGTTCTTTGTTATTTGCACCGACTAACTATAAACAAATCCGACGTGCTCCTCTCTTCCCAATACCAGCCAGCACTATCTGAGCAGGTCATGGTGTCGCGCTTGAACGTCCAACACGTGTTTTGCTACGTGTTCCATTCTTGGCGCCACGTCGCCACCTCGCTTTGCGCCTTACAAATTAAGTTCTCGCCGCATCTCAGCACTAACCTCGCAGCACGGAGTTGGAGTGGAACGGAGCGGGAGGGAGATCGAGCACGCAAACGCGATGGCCAAGAGCGGCACGGAGGAGTGGCGCCGCAACGCCGACACGCACAAGATGAGCCCGGAGGAGGTGCGTGCGGCAGGGGTGGAGGCGTCCATGCGCCCGCCGGGCCGGGGCCCCGGAGAGGTGCTTCACCAGCGCGGCCGGCTGCCGTACGGTCCCGGCACCATGGCGCTGGTTGGGTTCGGAATCGTCGGCGTCATCGGCTACCTTGTGTTGTACCAGAAGGCCAGGCCCGGCACGCCCGCCACCGAGGTGGCCAAGGTCTCTGTCGGCCACGGGGACCCCGCCGCCGGCCGTAACCCGGAGAAGCATCCTGAGGGCTCGCGTGAAGCCAAGTAGCTCTGTCCGTGATAGCTGTGACAGGATGTAATAGCATACTCCGTATAGCTAGTTGTTCTGTTTGTTTGTGTTCAGCGCTGTTGCTCTGCTTGTGTCGAGGAGCGGCATTTCGCTTTGCGAAAGACTATGTCGTGGTAGATCCAACTGAATAAGATTTTTCCATCGCTCAAGAATAAAGAGACAACTCTTGATTTCAGTTGAAAATGACACTAGAAACAAATATTTTATCTTTTTTTTTCTTTGTGAGTGTCACTCTTCTTGGTTATTGTTTTCTCTTTGCACGTAGATGATAAAAAGAAAAATAAATTATAGCTTAAAATTACAAATATTATTATACTAGATCTATGTTCTGTGTTTGGTGCATTGCTATACGGTGCCAAAAATATTTTTAAAAATAAAAATATGGTAGAAGCTATGCCTCAAATTAAAGGCCAAAATCGCGATAGAATCACTTGGAGTACCGGAGAAGGGGCAAGAACACAATTGATTTCAACAGGTTCATACCGCCACTTCAGCTGGTTCTCGTGGGATGTGACGCCCTACTTTTGAGCTGGTATTTCGCGTGGGATGAGAAACGTATTTTTGAAGAATTCAAACTTCGGAATTTCTCGACTTTGAGCTGGTCCTTCCCGTGGGATGAGAACATGCTCTTAAGAACGAAATTCTGTAAATAAAGTTTGGTTTCTATCTTAGTTGTATAGCGTCTCCCCCCAGGTCCTGGTTTTTAGTTGTATAGCGTCTTAGGGCAGTCTCATTAAAAAAAAAAACTAGTAGTAGTCCTATAATATAAGATACCGCAATAAAAAGGTTTCTATAACATTATTCATACAAAAGGTAAATTAAATACATAACCATCAATTGTGACAACTACTTTTACAGTTTACGTGTGTTCCATTGAATCAGTTGTCAAATTTCTAAAGTTCATGCAAATTTCTAAATCAACAAGAACCAAATATCATCATGCACTCCCCTGTTTGTGTCTTGTGTTTGATAGCTATAGATGTCCAATGGCTAGCACGGCACACCGTCATGCTTGTGCCTGGCCTTCGGCATAGGGCACGGCCCGTGGGTCGTTTTACCGCGCTGGGCCGCTCGTTGGGCATGACAAATGTCACGGCCGTGCCAGTCCATGGCTCACTAGAGGTGGCACGACGTAGAGAGCGGAGGCGATGGGTGACGGCGTGACGCAGAGCAGCAGGAGGGGAAGAGAGGTGCTCGGTCGTCGTGGAGGAGGACACCTCCATCGACGTCGAGCGGGCCGCCGGCAACGTTGAGGAGGGTGCGGGCGGCGCGGGGGCAGCGGGGAGGGGGCGGGCGGTGTGGCTGCACGCAATCGGGCGAGTCACGATTGCGGCGCGCGGGGATGGGGGATCATGGGAGCGGTTGGGGTGGGGAGTGAATGGGAATGTTTTAGGGTTAGGTCCTGGGATGGGCTTTAAATAGGCCTTGGGAATAATATTTGGCACGTGTGTTGGCTGCCACCAGGCCACCTATTCAACCGGGCCATGCCTGTGCCGTGCCACGGACCAGGCCGGCCGCCCAAGCACGTCCTGGTGCATCAGGCTAGGCCGGCACAGGCACGTCGTCACCGGGCCATGCCGTGCCTCGGGTCGGGCCAAAACCCTGGGCCACGGTCTGTGCTGACGGGCCACGGGTTGCATGGCCATATATACTTGGTAGTTGGTGTGCCGACGATGGTAGTGTAGTGCTTGACGATGTGTCGATTGCGAGATGCCTACCTCCAACACGATTGCTGATGTCGCGCCTGCCAGCACGGCGCTTGAGCTCCTGCTCGCCGCTATTGCGTCCGTCAGTGTCGTGTTCACCGGATCCGCGGTCGAACTCACACTCGTCGATACCGCATGTCGCCGTCGTGCTCAAGCTCTTGGATCCGCGCTCGTTTGTGTCGTGCCCGCCGGATCCGTGCTCGCCGGTGTCGCATGTTGCCGCTGTACTCGAGCTCGCGGTCGCCACCGCGCCCTAGCATTACTCTTTCTTTCTCTGGTTTCGATGGGTTCAGACGGTTTCTAGCCGTGACTAGGCAGGGAGACTCCCCATGCCTTTATTGGGTACACGGGTTGCAACCCAAACTACATTGTAACCGTGACGTCGATTTTGGTTGGGCTGGTTATGGGCCGGTAGTTGGTTTTCTTAAACCGCTAAACAAGGCGATGTGCTATCTTTTTACAGGACATCTAAACCACAACTAAGTATCTACCCACATCTTATCTCTCCGTGTTCTCTCTACGTTCATTTTGCTTTGAGATTTGTGCATCAATGCTTTTTTTGGCAGGACAACTCTATGCATGTATATGTTTTTGTTTGAAAGTGTGTAGGAGTGGGTTGCGATGCACGAATCACGAGCAAACTGGGCCGTTGGATAAGGGTTTCTTTTTTGTGTCTAGATTGAAATCAATCTGTATAAGGGTGGCTGGGTAAGTAGAAGCAGACAATTCTGCCAGCTCAACAAATCTATTTTTGTTTGAGAACGTATCCTGTGCACACCACTCTTATATGCAACCATGCACACAGGCGATCTGGAACGTCCATCTTCCATCCGAGGGCCAGCACAGCGAGGACAGCCTTTTTACGCAAAACCGCCCGCACGCCTTGGCAACTTTGCACTTCACACCCCCCGCGCAGCCGCTCGGCCTCATCCACCCGCCCTCGGCTCGAAGCGCCCTCGGCTCGAAGCGGTATGCAGCACCAACGCCGCCGCCAGGTACGCGACGTGGGCGGGCTACACGACGATAGGGCGGACGCCGACGGGTACGGCTGGCGGCGGCAGCACTAGTACGTACGTGACTTCACTCGATCCAGCGTCTGGCTTGTGGTGATCCGGCAGCAGCAGTAGTACGTACGTGACTTGACTCACAACAATGCATGGGCCCTTAACGCCGCCACCGAAGAGCACCCTCAGTTTATCAATTCCATTCCAAACAAAAGCATGGATCAACCCGTGGCAGTAAGTAATACACAACAATTCAGCAGATGATCGGATCCATCCTGAGCACCACAACGAAGCACCTTGGATAGTGCCACCGCATCAGGGGTGAAACACCGCAACCGGCAACCATGAAAGTGGACGCAGCTGCAGATCGGGGAAGAGATGCAAATACCGCCGTTGCTGAGAGGTGAAGCGCGCCAGGAACTTGTTGAACCGCCGATGTTGGCGAGAGCAGCCGGCAGAGGAAGGAGTGCTGCACCGCTGCCCCTGCAAGAACGTTCAACGCCACAACACGGCCACCATGGGGATGAGGGGCGGCGGCGTGCCTGCTTCAACCGGGAAAACCGCGGCGGCGGCGTCCCTGTGTCAGGAATCTTGCTGCTGATGGTGATCAAGAGAAGGCAAGGACAGCTGGTGATCAAGAGAAGCAACCTGTTGGGCGGGAAGCTGAGAAGGAGAAGCGCGGGAAGCAAATATTGAGCTCTAGCCGATCTCGTGTCGCAAGGCCCAAGAGAGGAGACAAGCCCAACCCGAAGTATCAAGGCCCAGACTGGGTGCCGTGACGGAGCTGCCCGTTGCGTGTAAAGGAGGAGGAACCCGTCAGGAAGGAACACGTCTATCATTTTGATTTGAGCTCATCGCTCTGGCCGGTTGCGTCCGGAGTAGGCAGGGGGTTCATCACCCACCTGATTGTATCCAGTTAATCGACCCTGTTGTTTGAATCTCGCTACCTCTCGTTAATCTAAACACTCCAGTATGAACTGCATCTAGATCCTCACATCTGGTATCGGATTGCCTTCGATTCTTCATCCTCTGCATCCGCCCTCGTATTGATTGTTTAGGCAAAAGGCTCTGGCAATTAGACGGATCTACTTTGTAGTTCTTCACTGCCGAGAGGATTCGCACTAAGTCCATCCATCGCCTCAATCAGGAGTGTGTAGCAGTCGCCGCGGCGGCGGCGGCGGTGTCGTAGGCGTCAACAGCAAGTACGACGACCTGGCGGCTCCACCTGAGTACCTTCTCCGACCACAGTACCAGACTCGCGAGCAGAAGAAGGTGGTGGCCATGGAAGGGCAGATCAACGACTTTTCCAAGCTCTTGAAGTCGATGCAAACAGATCTCGCCATGCAGCACAAGGAGATTCGCACCACCATGGATGCGAACACCAAGGTACTCAAGGATCTCTCAGATTGGAAGCCCAAGGTGCAGGAGACGGTGGATCATCTCGAGAAGGAGTTCCGCAATCTCTCCACGAAGATTGATTCTCTTCTTCTGAATCAACCCGGCAGCACCAGTCATGCCTACCAGGTGTTCGACGAAGAGCACATTGACCTCACGCAGAATCCTTCGTTCCCAGCTGCTTCAGATCCAACCCGGCCGTTAGGCCACGGCGATGCACATATCCACCGGGGTTCTAGAAACGGAGTGGTTACCACTATCGTTCCAACCCCGGTCACAGGTGTGACTCCTACCTTGCCTGTGACCCATCCTGGTTGCTATGCTTTTGGCTCTGTTTTGCCTTACCAGTACAGTCATGCTATACCTCCTATTGAGTTCCCTGAGTTTGATGGTAGTAGTCCCAAGCTTTGGATTAAGAATAGTGAGAATTACTTTGATGTTTATGCCATACCTGCACCTGTTAGATCCAAGCTAGCTACCTTGAGATTTGTTGGCAATGCTGCTTTCTAGAAACAGTCCTTAGACTATGCCATAGAACATGTGCCCTGGTCTGATTTGTGCAAAGCTGTCATAGATCGTTTTGATAAATCTCAGCATGATATTCTGCTTAGGCAATTCTTAAGAATTAGATAGCATGATGGTGTAGCTGATTACATTGAGCGTTTTGACAGTCTAGTCCACCAAATCCTTGCTCATGATCCCAAATTCAGTAAAGCTACTATCACCAATCGTTTTATTGATGGTCTTAAAGATGAAATTCGAGCTGTTGTTCTAGTACACTGTCCTAGAGATCTGGATACTGCTGGCAATATTGCCTTGTTGCAGGAGGAGACCAGTAAGGGCTTCTACAGAAGGGATTTCAAGAAATATGACTCAAGTGGTCATTCCAAGTATAATGGCAAGCAAGGCATGTATTTATCCAAAGAGCCTCATTCTTCTGCACATAAGAGTTTCACTCCTGGTAATCAGAACAAGAGGCCTTATGAAGCTGGCAAGTCTAATATGTCTGAAGATAAAGCTGCTACTCTGATGAACTTCAGAAAGGCTAAGGGTCTTTGTTACAAATGTGGTATGAAGTGGAATCCTGGTTACAAATGTGCTCCAACTGTTCCACTCAATATGGTTGAAGAGTTTTGGCATGCTATAGTGGGAGAAGATGAACCTGAAGTACTACCCACAGCTGTAGTCAATGAGGATTCAGAAGACTCAGCTGATGAATTCATGAAGATGTCTATTGATGCAGCTCAAGGTACTGACTCCTTATCTACTCTCAGAATGATTGCTGAACTGGGTGGTAGAGAAGCTGTCATTTTAATAGATTCTGGAAGTACACATAGTTTTGTCAATGAATCTCTAGCATCTGCATGGAAGGAATGGACTGTGTTACCTTCAGCTTTACAAGTCAGAGTTGCTAATGGTCAGACATTGAGTTGTACTCACCAAATTGAAGCCTGCCCAGTCTGGATTAGTGGACATCCTTTCAGGCTAACTCTGAAAGTTTTATCATTACAATGCTATGATATTATTCTGGGTATGGATTGGCTGGGACAGTTCAGTCCAATGGAGGTAGAGTGGAGAGAAAAATGGGTGGCATTTGACTATAGGGGTGCTAGAGTTTTTCTACAGGGCATATCCCCTAAAACAGTCCACTGTGAATTAGCCACAAAAAGAGAGTTGCAGGCTCTGGAACAACAGGACAAAGTCTGGTGTATTCTGGAAATGCAGGTGGTTAATGAAGCTGTTAAAGATATACATCCAGAAATACAAGCAGTCATTGATCAGTATCCTGATTTGTTCTTACCTCCATCTGGTTTGCCCCCATAGAGAGCAGCTAATCATACCATACCTCTTATGGAGGGTGCTCAGCCTTTCAGAATTAGACCTTATAGATATAACTCTGCTCAGAAAGATGAGATTGAAAGTCAAGTTAAATAGTTACTGAAGAATGATTGGATTCAGGAGAGCAATAGCCCTTATGCTTCTCCTATCCTGCTAGTCAAAAAGAAAACTGGTGATTGGCGTTTATGTGTTGATTATAGGAGGCTAAATGCTATGACTATCAAAAACAAATTTCCATTACCAGTCATCGATGAGTTGCTTGATGAATTGGTTGGTTCTCAGTGGTTTACAACTCTGGATATGTCATCTAGCTTCCATCAGATTTTGGTAGATCCTGCAGATGTTCATAAGACTGCATTTCAGACTCATAATGGTCATTTTGAGTACAAAGTAAAGCCATATGGAGTCACTGGGGGTCCTGGTACCTTTCAGCTTGTGATGAATACAGTGTTGTCACCAGCTCTAAGAAAATTTGCTGTTGTATTTATAGATGACATTTTGATCTATAGCAAGAGTTTGGAAGACCATATTGTTCATCTCCAGTACATCTTTGATCTTTACAGACTCATAACTTCAAAGTCAAGCTGAGTAAATGTGCTTTTGCTAAGCAACAACTATCATACTTGGGTCATGTCATTAGCACTGAAGGTGTGGCTACAGATCCTGGCAAAGTATAGATTATTAAAGATTGGCCAACACCCACTAATGTGAAAGAAGTCACAAGCTTCCTAGGTTTGGCTGGCTATTATAGGAAATTTGTGAGGAACTTTGGCATCATCTCTAGACCACTGACTGAGTTGCTGAAGAAAGGTCAGTTGTTTGTTTGGACTGCTAATCAGGAGACTTCTTTTCAGGCATTTAAGACTGCTTTAACTACAACACCTATCTTAGCATTACCAAATCTCCAGCAGCCTTTTGTCATTGAAACTGATGCTTTGGACAAGGGTATTGGTGCTGTTTTACAACAAAATGGGCATCCCATGTTGGCACAACAGGATCACAAACAAATGTTTATCCGCGTGGCTAACCTATGCGCGCATGAATCAAGCAGGAAAAATAGTAGAGAACGCAAGAACAAGATGAACACGCTCGAAAACCGCCAGGGTGACGGTGCCCCTTTTCACCTTCTCTAGCAAACTCCACACACCACGATTACAAGTGTTCCAAGCTCTAACACACACCTTGACGCTCCCACTACTTAACCCAGTAGATGGTTACAACACTTACTGAATGAAAACGCACACACTCACTCGATACAAGTTGCTACAATGCAACTGCTGAATATGATCATGGCCACCGTGATCACCGCGGCAACTGCCGTTCCCGCCGTGTGCCCAGTTCAAACTCGCCCACACTTGCTTCCACTGTGACCTCTAGTGTAGCATGCCACGTAACGTGTCTGAGCTGGCTTTGGGATTACGCCAACAATCTCCCCCCTAATCCTGAAGACTCGAGAGACACCTAACTCCAATCAAGTGTCTCATGACAGCAAATTTCCCAGCAGCCAATGGCTTGGTCAGAACATCAGCTTTCTGCTCTTCTGTGTTCACCCTTCTCACCACAATCTCTCCCCGCTCTACACATTCTCTGATGAAGTGGTATTTGATCTCAATGTGTTTTGATCTCCCATGAAACACCGGGTTCTTCATCAATGCTATGGCAGAGTTGTTGTCGACAAACAATGTCACAACCTTGGGTTCTTGTGCAGTGATCTCTGCCATCAGGTTCCTCAACCACAGGCCTTGCTTTGCTGCCAACGTGGCTGCCATAAATTCTGCCTCACAGGATGAGATAGCTACTCTCTGCTCTTTCTGTGAGCACCAAGTAATCAAGCTTTCACCAAGGTAAAATGCCATACCAGCAATGCTTCTCCTACCAACCAGATCACCTCCAACGTCACTGTCAGAGTACCCCATCAGCACCTCTTCAGAGCCACCAAGAGTGTACACCAGACCATTGTCCAGTGAACCCTTCAAGTACCTCATGATCTGCTTGACTGCATTGAGATGCAGCTTTGTGGGCTTTTCCATGAACCTACTAGCTACTCCCACTGAGGAGGCCAAGTCTGGTCTTGTATGAAGCAAATACCTCAAGCAACCAATTACTCTCCTGTAATTTGTGGCATCCACTCTTTCACCATCTTTGTCACTATGCAATCTAGCACCTGGATCCATGGGGAATTTTGATGCATTGGAATCCCCCATCCCAAACTGATCTAGCACCTTCTTTGCATAACCAGTTTGTTTCACAGTAATGAAGTCACTTTGCTGTCCCACTTCAATGCCAAGATAGTATGACAGCAAACCAAGATCTGACATTTCAAACTCCTGTGTCATTTGCTTCTTGAATGCATTCACTACTGCTGGATCCTGACCAGTGACAATAAGATCATCTACATACACTCCCACAATGACAGTGTTCTTCCCTTCACCTCTGATATAGATAGCTTGTTCAGTTGCACATCTCCTGAATTTAAGCTTTTTCAGGCTTTTATCCAGCCTGACATTCCAAGCTCGAGGAGCCTGTCTCAACCCATAAAGAGCTTTACTCAACTTCAACACATGTTGTTCCTTCCCCTTAACAACATAGCCTTCTGGTTGAGAGACATATACCTCCTCCTCCAATTCTCCATGCAGAAATGCTGACTTCACATCTAGGTGATGAACCTGCCACCCTCTGTTTGCTGCCAGTGCAAGAATAAGTCTTACTGTATCAAGTCTGGCAACTGGAGCAAAAACCTCTTCAAAATCAATCCCTTTCTTCTGAACATAACCTTTAGCCACTAATCTGGCCTTATGTTTCACTACCTCTCCTTCTGAGTTCTTCTTGAGCTTAAACACCCATTTCAAACCAATTGGTTTATGCCCAGCTGGTAGCTTGCACAATGTCCAGGTTTTGTTCTTCTCAATGGACTGAATCTCTTTGTTCATTGCTTCTGTCCACTCTTCAATATCTGCAGCTTCTCTGTAACATGTTGGTTCTTCCATTTCCACCAACAATGCTTCTCCATCAGAGTCATACAATAACTCGACAATAGATGAGTCTTGATAGATGTCATCTAGGTCTCTGAATCTCTCTACTTCTTCTTCTGAACTCTCTGCAGGAGATGCACTCCCTCCAGCTACATGACTGCTGCCACTTGTCTGACCAAGCTGATTTGGGCTAGACAGATTTCCTGCATTTGAGTCTATTGTCGGATTTTCTTCAGTGTTATCTTCAGAGTTGTTCTGACCACCACTAGCTCCAGCCTGAGCACTTGGTGTCTGTGGTGGTGAGTTTACACCAACTTCACCATCACTGTCCTCTACAACTTGATCCTCCACTGCATCTTCATCACCAACAACCTCATTTATAGTCCAACTGTCATCCTCCACCACAAACTCACTATTTCTGTCAGACTCAACTTGACTGGTCCATGACCACTTCTTGTTCGCTTCAAAGACCACATCCCTGCTAACAATCACCTTGTTCTGCAAAGGATCAAACAATCTGTGGGCTTTGCTTCCCTCCTCTACACCGAGGTAAACAACTTGTTTACTCCTGTCTTCCAATTTCTTCAGGTGGGGCACTGTGATTTTTGCATTTGCTGAACACCCAAAAATCCTCAAGTGTCCCAAGTGTGGCTTTCTTCCAACCCAGGCTTCATATGGAGTACTGTCACCCATTGCTTTGGTTGGCAAACGGTTTAGGAGGTAAACCTAGTGCCTGACTGCCTCCCCCCAAAACCTTGCAGGAACTTCCATGTTCTTCATCAAACATCTTGCCATTTCCATCACCATACGGTTTCTCCTTTCCACTACCCCATTCTGTTGGGGAGTATATGGTGCTGTAAAATGTCTCCTGATGCCTGATTCCTCACACACACTTCTGAATAATCCTGACAGGAACTCTCCACCTCGATCTGATCCGACAGTCTTTATCTTGAGCTCATGTTGATTCTCTGCTGCTGCCTTAAATCTAACAAAAGCTTCCACTGCCTGATCTTTACTCCTCAACACAAACATAGCCATCCACCAAGTACAATCATCGACAATCAACATGAAGTACCGGTTGCCTGCTGCTGTTGACGGTGTAATGGGCCCACAAATGTCAATGTGCAGCAACTCCAATGGCTTCTGTGCTCTCCACTGAACTACCTTTGGAAATGGCATGCGTGTCTGTTTCCCTGCTAGACATGCATGACACACTTCCTCTGGATGTGTTATCTCTGGCACACCACCAACCATTGACTTCTTCACGATCTGCTTAAGTGATTGAAAATTCACATGCCCCAGTCTTCCATGCCAACACCATGCCTCTTCACTGCTGCTCGTCAGGCAACAGACAGGCATTGTCGTCTTCAGACTGATAGTGTACAGTAGATTCAGAGCTCTCTTCACTCTCATCAAATGTTTCTGCTTGTTCTTGTCAAACACCTCCAGGTAATCATCATCCAAATTCACCCTGTGACCACACTCAGTCAGCCGACCAAGGCTGATGAGATTGCTCTTGAGTTTTGGGATATAGTAAACTCCAGAGAGCAACCATTGGTCTTCATTCTTGCATCTGAATAGGATTGATCCTTTACCCTTGATCTCAACTGATGAACCATCTCCAAATCTAACTCTACCCGTGACCTTCTCATCAATCTCAACAAACTTCTGCAGATCCCCAGTCATATGATTACTGGCCCCATTATCAAGGTACCACACCTCACTGGTCTGCTCACCACCTCCAGTGAGATGTAACTCAGGAATCACACCACCTTCCTGCAGATAAACCTTCTTGCTGCTCCTCACGTACATGTCTTCTTCTGTGACAGCGAGCATGAGAGCTTCTGGTTTAGCTGCCACATGATGTGCTTCCTCCCCACCTTTCTGTTCTGCATTTGGACATCGATTTGCATAATGCCCATATGTCTTGCACCTAAAACACTTGATGTGGCTCTTATCCCGGCCACCACCTGCATTCTCTCCTCTTCCACCTCGGCCACGGCCACCGCCACCGCCGCGCCCTCGGCCTCTTCCACGGCCACCGCCGTCCTGCTGTTTCTTGGCTTTCCCGATCCAGACGACTCACCACTCGTGCCTTTCTGCCTGGATTCCCACTCGGCCTGGGTGAGCAGGAGTTGCCCACCCTCTGAGCGTCCTTCACCGCTATTCCGCCGTGTACGCTCATCAAAGGCCTTCAGCCGACCTACAGCATCACCAAACTTCAACTTCTTCATGTCGCAAAACTGCTCGATCGGAGCCACCACGTTGAGGTAGCGCTCTGGCACGATCCTGAACAGTTTGCGGACAAGATCTTCATCTTCCAGACTCCCCCCCAGGCTGTTGTATCTAACTGACATACTCATCAGCTTCCCCACAACCTGATCCAACGCCTCATCATCCCTCATCTTGATGGAATCAAAGTCATTCTTCAGAGTCTGCAACCGAGCTTCCTTGACCTGCTCTTCCCCGACAAACCGTGCCTTCAAAGCCTCCCAAATCTCCCTCCCCGTCTTCTTCGACGCAACTTGCATGAGTAGATCATCGGAAATCCACTGAAGGAGATTAGCTTTTACTTTCCTGTCTTTGGCGGTTGCTTTCGCCGCATCCGCCGCCGACAGCACGGTCGTCGTCGCCTCCAGCTCCACCACGCCCCACTCCTCGCGATCCTCCATGATGGCCTGAACGCGTATACACCAGCTGGTGTAGTTCGCGATCGTCAAGCTTGGGTACACCTGACGCTGCTCACCGCTGTGCCCCCTCGCCTCCCGGCATCGACATGGATCAACTTTTAGTGTGCTCACGAATGTTTGCGGCTCCGATACCAGATGTTGGCACAACAGGATCACAAACAAACGTTTATCCGCGTGGCTAACCTATGCGCGCATGAATCAAGCAGGAAAAACAGTAGAGAACGCAAGAACAAGATGAACATGCTCGGAAACCGCCAGGGTGACGGTGCCCCTTTTCACCTTCTCTAGCAAACTCCACACACCACGATTACAAGTGTTCCAAGCTCTAACGCACACCTTGACGCTCCCACTACTTAACCTAGTAGATGGTTACAACACTTACTGAATGAAAACGCACACACTCACTCAATACAAGTTGCTACAATGCAACTGCTGAATATGATCGTGGCCACCGTGATCACCGCGGCAACTGCCGTTCCCGCCGTGTGCCCAGTTCAAACTCGCCCACACTTGCTTCCACTATGACCTCCAGCGTAGCATGCCACGTAACGTGTCTGAGCTGGCTTCGGGATTACGCCAACATCCCATAGCATTTGTGAGCAGAGCTCTGGGTAGTAAGAATCAAGCACTTTCCACTTATGAAAAAGAGTGTCTTGCAATTCTCTTGGCTGTTGATTATTGGAGGTCTTACCTACAGCATTCTGAGTTTATCTTGAAAACTGATCAAAAGAGTCTAGTTCACCTTGATGATCAAAGACTTTCTACACCTTGGCAGCATAAAGCATTGACCAAGCTAATGGGGCTTAAGTACAAGATT
The DNA here is from genome assembly GCA_015847255.1 of Hyparrhenia diplandra. NCBI lineage: Eukaryota > Viridiplantae > Streptophyta > Magnoliopsida > Poales > Poaceae > Hyparrhenia > Hyparrhenia diplandra. The sequence continues at coordinate 88,344 of JADLZK010013304.1, forward strand.
TGTTATAAGAAGGGTGTTGAGAATAGAGTGGCTGATGCTTTGTCTAGAGTACCATCCAGAGCTAATCAACAGGTTATGGCTCTCTCTGTCCTTCAACTAGTGTGGCTTCAGGATATTGTTGATTCATATTCCACTGTTCCAGTCACCCTCAGACTTCTCCAACAACTTGTTGTATCTGGAACATCTGGTCATTATTCATTGGAAAAAGGAGTCATCAAATTTAGAGGTAGAGTATGGGTGGGTAACAATTCTTCCATCCAAATTCAGATCATGCAGTCTTTACATTCTAGCCCATTAGGTTGTCATTCTGGCTTTCTAGTTACATATAAACGGATAGCACAGTTATTCTCTTGGCTAAATACGAAGGCCATGGTAAAAGAATTTGTTGCTCACTGTCAAGTTTGTCAATAAGCTAAACCAGAGAGAGTTAAATATCCAGGTCTGTTGCAACCATTGCCTGTCCCTAACTATGCTTGGCAAGTAGTCACCTTGGATTTTATAGAAGGGTTGCCTACATCTCAGCATTTCAACAGTATCTTAGTTGTGGTGGATAAATTCTCTAAATATGCACACTTTATTCCTTTAAAGCATCCCTACACTACTCTTCAAGTGGCTACTGCATATATTGATAATGTCTTCAAACTGCATGGATTCTCTGAGGTGATGGTGTCTGACAGAGATAGAGTATTTGCTAGTAAAGTGTGGAAGCAAATTTTCAAAATGGTTGACACTAATCTGAGAATGAGCACTTCTTATCATCCTAAGTCTGATGGTCAAACTGAAAGGGTGAATCAGTCTTTGGAAGCTTATTTGAGGTGTTTTGTTAATGCTTGTCCCACTCAGTGGAAGCAATGGTTATCTTTAGCTGAGTTTTGGTATAGCTCTTGCTATCATACTTCTCTGAATACTACCCCATTTGAGGTACTTTATGGCCAACCACCACGACATCTGGGCATTGATGTAGTCGAGTCTTGTGCAATACCTGACCTGGATATGTGGCTTAAGCAAAGAAGCACAATGGTTAAGCTGGTTCAGCAACACTTGCTTAGAGCACAGCAGAGACAGAAAGTGCAGGCTGACAAGAACCGAACTGAAAGGCATTTTGAAGTTGGTGATTCTGTTTTCCTTAAACTTCAACCCTATGTGCAAACCTCTGTAGCTACAAGATCTTGTCACAAGCTCTCTTTCAGATACTTTGGACCTTACACCATTGTGGCCAAAGTGGGATCAGTAGCTTATAAGCTCCAATTGCCAGAACACAGTAAAGTGCATCCAGTATTCCATGTGTCTCAGCTCAAGAAAACTCTTCCTCCACTTATTCCTGTCTCTCCTGAGTTACCAGATACTCTTGAAGCTGATCCTTTCAGGTACCTAGTGAAAATTCTCCATCGCCGTCTTCATTCTCAAGGTGACAAGGTGGTGTCCGAAGTTCTTGTTCAGTGGTCATGCTGGCCACCGTCGATGGCGACTTGGGAACTTGAAGAGGAGCTACACACTCAGTTTCCTGGTGCATCGGCTTGGGGTCAAGCCGATTCTCAAGGGGGGAGGACTGTCAGGAATCTTGCTGCTGATGGTGATCAAGAGAAGGCAATGACAGCTGGTGATCAAGAGAAGCAACCTGTTGGGCGGGAAGCTGAGAAGGAGAAGCGCGGGAAGCAAATATTGAGCTCTGGCCCATCTCGTGTCGCAAGGCCCAAGAGAGGAGACAAGCCCAACCCGAAGTATCAAGGCCCAGACTGGGTGCCGTGACGGAGCTGCCCGTTGCGTGTAAAGGAGGAGGAACCCGTCAGGAAGGAACACGTCTATCATTTTGATTTGAGCTCATCGCTCTGGCCGGTTGCGTCCGGAGTAGGCAGGGGGTTCATCGCCTACCTGATTGTATCCAGTTAATCGACCTGTTGTTTGAATCTCGCTACCTCTCGTTAATCTAAACACTCCAGTATGAACTGCATCTAGATCCTCACACCCTGCTTTGATGAATTGATGGGGAATCGCGGGTGTTGGTTCATCCCGCATCCGGGCGTATTGGATTGTTTAGGCAAAAGGTCAAGGCAAAGGCGGATCTATTTCGCAAAAATGGCCACCCTTGCTTCCTTGCCATCAGATGGGAAATCGATGGCCCAGATCGTTAGTGTGCACGGTTGCATATAAGGTCGGTGTGCACAGGATACGTTCTCTTTTTGTTTTATACTAAAAAAATCTATTCGATTTTGTCTCTAGAAATCTTTTTTTCGCGGTAGTATTTTTTTTTTTTTACTTCCTGAGCGAGAAGAAGGTGGTGGGATGTAAGGGCGAGAACCATCATTTGGGACGCTTTGATATGATGCAAAGTGATCTTGGGCCTCGCCTTTTTTCCCCCACCAGTGTTCGTGTTTTTTCTACCCTTCCAATCATGCCATATTCAGCATAGTGCGGGAGATGGTGGATCATGTCAAATAAATTGGGTACTATACTATATGTCATATCGGGGATTGATTTGGGTCTAAGGCCACTAGGGCCGTGGCCCTAGTCATGCCTAGAAAAATTCTTTAGGATGTGATCTTTTTTCATCCGCCGTTCGAGGTGTTGGGCCAAATTTGTTGGCCCGGGAAGATGCACATATCAGCTAGGGTTCTAGAAACGGGTGGTTACCTTATCGTTCCAACCCGACTCACGCCAGTGTGAGACTACCTCCGACTCCGTGACCCATCCAGGTTGCTACGCCGCTTTCGGCTTTTTGCCTTACTGCTGGCGGCGCGCTATACCTCCTATTGAGTAGCCTCAGTTTGATGGTAGTAGTCCCGAGCCTTTGGATGCCGAATAGTGAGCCACGCTTTGATGTTTATGCCAGGGCCAACCCTAGGGATCAATTAGCCCTACGACACCATTTGCAACTTGTTAATCAATTGGAGACAGGTGAGATCTTTTCCATAAAACATTGACGAAGATATGAGAGGTGATGGCAATCCAAACCATAATAAGGTCGTTTTTTTAAAACCACTTCTTGTTACTGTTATCAATTATATCATGGATTTAAATATGAAATATTGATCATTTAAACTTATGCATCAATGTGCAGTGCGTTGTTGTTTATTTGTAGTAGTCCTGGTGCGGATGGTTTATATATGCTTTGATACTACGCTGCCAGAGCTCGTCAATTTTCAAGTGGCCCTAGGCGTCAAAGTTGGCTAGCTCCGCCACTGTGTCATATGTGAATAATTGAGAGAGATGGTGTCTTTTCAAAATGACGTCCAGGATGCAAGGAAAACCGGTAGTAAATCAAAGCATCTGGTTCCTAAATTGTCACGTTCACATCGCCCAGAAAGTGTTGCACGCGTGGAGGTTAATTGTAAACAATCCGATACCATCATCCGATACCATCTGCTTTTCTAGAAGCCCGCATGTTCGGCTAGCATCAGTCCTAGGACTAGCCGTCTGCAGATATCAAACACAGAATAATTAATGTTGTGTTGTATAAGGCGTTTTATTTTTTTTTTTGTTAGATACTTTCTTCATCCAAATTGTATACTCTAAGTTTTATTTATTTTAAAAAAAAAATTATAATATAGTTAAATTTAAATTAACTATGGCCTTTTTTAGTTCAAAAAAAGATTTTTAAAAAGTGGGGAAGTAACAAAACATGAACCATCATTTGGAACATTAAATGTAGGTAAAAACAATAACTTAATTGCACAGTTTTTCCCCTTGTAGTGATAAATCTTTTTAACCTAGTTAGTCCAATGGGACCATAATTAACAAATACAATCGGAAAAGTGCTACAGTGTCAAATAAAATATTTACTAAACTAAACACCCCTTATGAAAAACTTTTATTAATAATAAAACCATAATAAAAAAATGATATTTTGCATAATTTTTTTAATAAACCTAATGATTAAACTTTTTTCAAAAAGTTAAACGTTGATGGGAGAATTAGTTATATTTAGCACAACTTCACTTAAAATTTGGAAGAAGTGGGGGTAGAGCCAACAACTACGCACTACCGCTGTGGGGATATGGACCCCCTATACCCTCATGCATCCACATGGCCCGCACCATCCAAGGAGGCCGGCCCAAGGCGTGCGCGCCACGTGCCGACTAAGATAGCCTACCACATTGCTTACCAAAGCATGTAACCTTGCCCTTGGACTATATAAGGTGGCAGGGATGCCCTGCCTCCCGCCAAGGGCCAATCCATATAGATCACCTCGATCTATCATGTAAAGACATAATTCTCAATCAATTAATACAATTGGAGACAGGTGAGATCTTTTCCGCCATCAAGGCTCTTGACGAAGGTAATGAGAGGTGTTTTGTCAATCAATAAACCATAATAAGGTAGGTTTTTCAAACCACATGCTGTTACTGTTAGTCCGAATCAATTATATCATGGATTTAAATATGAAATATTGATATCATTTAAACATATATATGACATCAATGTGCAGTGTTGTTGTTTTTTTGTAGTAGTCCTGGTGCGGATGGTTTATATATGCCTTTGATACTACGCTGCCAGAGCTCGTCAATTTCGGGGAGTGCGCCTAGGCGTCTGATCGCCTGGCTAGCTCCGCCACTGTGTCATCGGGGATGTGAATAATTGAGATCAGATGGTGTCTTTTCAAAATGACGTCGGGGATGCAAGCCAAACCGGGACTACGTCGCCGAAGCATCTGGTTCCTAAATTGGCATGTTCATCAGCAGGCCAGAAAGTCGTTGAACAACAGCAAGCGTCATGCAAGCTAATCGACCAAGAGATACCATCTGGTTTTCAATCTACGCATGTTGGACATGACTCCAACCTACAGAAAGCTAAGTCATGCCTTTTATTCAAATCAAATATAATATATACAATATATATGCGTTTTAGATTTTTTATTGTTACGTAACAATGCTTTCTTAGGCGCTCAAATTGTACACGCTACGTTTTCACGCGCCTGTCTTATTTAAAAAAATTATAATATAGTTAAATTTAAATTAACGTTCATCGTGGCCTTGCTGCGCGAGTTCAAAAAAAGTAAACCACGACCGGGGACTCCTCGGTGGACGGATTCTATTACATGACACATGCTTCGCTCCGAGTCTAAATGTGCTAAAACATTGCTCCATGCTGTTTGGGTCAGGGTTGACTTTGGAAAGTGCGTGATAAATCTTTTTACATCTCAGTTAGTCCTTGAGTGGGACAAATAACGGCGTCTTCCAATCGGCTCGGGGACTACATGGATACCAAACCCAAAATTTATTTCTTTTTACTAAACTAAACATGTATGTTATGAAAAACTTTTTTATTAATAATGCAAACCATAATAAAAAAATGATATTCAAGATACGGTGGTTTTTTTAATAAACCTAATGATTAAACTTGATATCGAAAAAGTTCAACGTTGATGGGAGACGCTCTAGTTATATTTAGCACAACTTCACTTAAAATTTGGAAGAAGTGGGGGATATAGCCAACAACTACGGGGACTAGCTGTGGGGATATGGACCCCCTATACCCTCATGGCTCTACATGGGCCGCACCATCCAAGGAGGCCGGCCCAAGACGTGCACACATGCACGACTAAGATATTGTACCACATTGCTTACCAAAGCATGTAACCTTGTCTACCGGACTATATAAGGTGGGCAGGGATCCCCTCAATCTCGGTCCAATCACATATAGATCACCTCGATCTATCATGTAAAGAGATAATTCTCAATCAATCAATACAACTAAGCAGGACGTAGGTTTTACGCCATCAAGGCGGCCGAACCTGGGTAAAAAACCCGTGTGTTTTGTCCTTCGCTCGTTCTGCTTAACGTCTCGTTAGCCGTCTCGCGCATCCCTAACCGCTCAATCTACTAGCCGGGCATATCCCTGCTAGACTATCGCCGGTAAACCGACGACAACCGCACACAGGGCCGCTATCGAGCGCCATAAGGTGTACCGAGAGCCTGACATCCAGAGCTCGGTAGCGTCCCCGTGTACCGAGACCACTCTCAGAGAAATCTAGCACTCGGTAGTGCTCCCTCCACCGAGAGCTAAACTCTCGGTAACAACAGACCCTCGGTAGATGATCAGTTCACCGAGGGTCCAACCCTCGGTAACACTAGACCCTCGGTAGATGAATACTTCACCGAGCACGGCCACGGCCCTCGGTGAAAGGACCATAGCTCTACCGAGCGGCTGTCTGATGTGGCGCTCGGTAGAGATGGTTTTCCTGTTTTTTAAAACCAAAATCTACCAAGCGCGCCACTGACATGGCGCTCGGTAGAAAATGTTTTAAAGTTTTTTAAAATAATACTTCATCGAGTGCATTCGTGGGGTGGCCCTCGGTGAACTACATTCCTTTGGCGAGAGGGGGGCGGGGGGAGGCTCTCGCTGAAGTTGACGTCGACGGTGGTAAACGCCGTCCACGTCGGGCCAGGTTTAGCGAGAGGGGACGGAGCCCTCGGTAGAGTTTGATACAGGGTGTACCGAGGGGCCGATTTTAAGCTCTCGGTAAAAGGGCTTTCCCGTGTAAAGTTTCACCAAGGGGCTTCTACCGAGAGCGCCCCTCGGTAGAGCCTCTACTGAGCGCTATTAGCCTTTTACTGAGCATTTGTGGCGCTCGATAGAGGACCGGCATCCAGTAGTGACGTCAAAGTTTTAGTGTTTTGGGGTGTGTTTAGATCACCAAAGTTGGTGCAAAATTTTGGATGGATGGGACATGTATGTCACATCGTACACTATAGCACGTTTCGTTTGTTAGTGGTAAATATTATCCTACCATGGCGTAACTAGGCTCAAAAGAATCGTCTCGTAATGTACATCTAAACTGTGCAATTAGTTTATTTTTTTACCTATATTTAGTACTCCATACATGTGCCGGCATTTTGATGTGATGGAGAATCTTCTTTTTGCATAGTGAAATTTTGGGGAAAACTTTGGGCTCTAAACAGGGCCTTGACTATATTGATTGAATGAATGCAATCATATCAAATTAAACAGAAACAATTTTCTCTATTCCACCAGATTAAACATGCTGCCATAATTCATGAGCTGCTGTCCACACGGATAGTGTCACCGAACAAACTTATATTCCTTCATTTTCTGAATGCGTCCACAATAAACATGTAGTACATTTTTCCTTTATATAAAAGGGAGAATAACGTGTAGGCGTCTCTAGGCGACAAAACCCCGACACTCGACTGCCGACGAGTGGATGAGAAGGAAAAAATAAAGGAACTTATACAAGCAAAGCAAGCAGGCAATTGTGATCTCCAAACTACCATTACTGCTGCGAATAGGCATGGACGCGCATGCCAGAACCCAAAGCGTCACGCTGCCGGGCCCAGCCTGAAACCAAACAAGTCGTTCGTCCTGAACTCCTTGTGACCTTGCGTCCATGATCAGTCGGTCCATGCAAGCCACGACTACAGTAGCCGCTACCAACTCTGCGCTGATCTCCGGAGTCCGGAGCCGTTGGGTGGCCAACGCGCGACTCAGATAGCTAGTTCTACCGGTTCAGGATCTTCCCGTCTCCATGTACTATCTCGGCTACCTTCCCACCCGGCCTGACAAAGATAGTAGTAGAAGCTTCTTGACAATTTATTAATCGATTAATACCATTACGTTGATTGAATAATTGCATGTCTATCATCGATCAGTCCTAACCAAACTTGCAGATTCATTCTTGTGCAAATAAAGAAGATTTCCCACCAACTCCTCCGGGGAGTAGTGTCACGACCCTCTCGCTCACGTGGGCTCCATTGAACCACTCATCTGGCTCTCTTGGTGCCCCATCCAGCACTATATATAGAGAAACAGATGTGTGCCTCAGCTCCTCGCACACACATCCTAGTACACTACTGTACTCAGCTGCCTACCCATATAGAGCGTACATGCCAGACTAGAAACAAACATCTACCTATCTATCTGTCCACCAAACTCTAGCCTTGTCTAGACTAGAAACAAACACCTATCAATCTATCTATTCCTTCAACACTAGATCGAAGGGCCGATCGAGATAGTTAGGATGCCAACAGCAGAGACGATGCCAGTGCCGGCGCTCTCCGGGCAAGGCCAGACAGTTTGCGTCACCGGAGCTGGAGGCTTCATCGCCTCCTGGCTCGTCAAGCGCCTTCTCGAGAAGGGTTATACAGTCCGCGGCACGGTCAGGAACCCTGGTGCGTCTGTTGATAACTTGATATGTGGTATATCTCGACAGATTTATTTAGTTTGCATATAAATAATGTAACTAACGATGCATGCATATTGTCCTTTGGTCAACGAAATCCTGACCAGTCGATCCAAAGAACGACCACCTGAGGGCCCTTGACGGCGCCGCTGATCGCCTCGTCCTCCTCCGCGCCGATCTGCTGGATTCAGAAAGCCTTGTCGAGGCCTTCTCCGGCTGCGACGGCGTCTTCCACGCCGCCTCTCCGGTTACTGATGACCCTGTAAGCTAATTAAGGACACAACACATGCATAGTATCTATATTAATTACCGCCGGCCCCAATGCATGCAACACTCAAAATATGCATGGGCATGCAGGAGATGATGATCGAGCCAGCAATCCGGGGCACACGGTACGTGATGACGGCGGCAGCAGACACCGGCGTCAAGCGGGTCGTGTTCACGTCCTCCATCGGCGCGGTGTACATGAACCCCTATCGTGATTCCAACAAGCCTGTCGACGACACCTGCTGGAGCGACCTTGAGTATTGCAAGAACACCGAGGTAGACGGTTCATCCATCCAAAAATACCTATCTATACTTTCTTTTCTTTTGGAGCACTTCGTTTTTGCTTCCAAGCGAGCGAGGATTGCTATGTTAACTAGCGCTGGTTTCGTAATCCTTTTAAGTATGAATGCTTACGAGTACAAGTAAAGAATGTTCCTATGATTATATATATATTATACCCAATAAATAACGAGAGGATGATGACTGCAGAAAGAATAAGAGAAGTAATGATAGTGCGAAAGAAAATAAGTAGCATATAGGAGTATACCTATCAGTGAGTCGATGTGACGTAGATGGTGCTGCTTTTGTTGTCGCGCACTTGCCAATCGTCCTCACCGAACATGCATGTGTGGATGAAAAGGGAAAAGAATGACGTTGATATGCCAACTACTCCGTCCGTCCCAAAATAAACGACGTTTTTGGGTTTTAGTCGCCACAAGTTTGACTCGATTTATAGAAAATACGTAGAAGATTTAAATCTTCAAATAAATTTGTTAAAAAACTAGATCAAAAGATCTTTCCAATGATACTAATTATGTAATATAAATATTAATCCTATTTTAGTATATAATTACGGGCATATGTTTTCTCGGGAAGTTTAAAAAACGTCGTTTATTTTGGGACGGAGGGAGTACACAGCTCGTGAGGTGTACGTAGTTTCTTGTTTCTTGTCCTCCACTAATTTCCAACCGCTCCAAATACTTTTGTGCCTATATAATATACCTACTGCTACCCAGAGATATATCTGGCGATATCCACACCGTGTAGGTCAGATCATTTAAATACTATCTAGTATATTGGATGCCAATTAAAACCATTTAATTTACATGAAAAACATATATATGAATCACACATAATTAATACTATCGTGCTTGATGATGAGATAGATATATGGTGCATGCAGAACTGGTATTGCTACGCCAAGACGGTGGCCGAGCAGGGCGCATGGGAGGTGGCACGGAAGCGAGGCCTGGACCTGATCGTGGTGAACCCGGTGCTGGTGCTGGGTCCATTGCTGCAGCCGACAGTGAACGCGAGCACCGACCACGTGATGAAGTATCTGACGGGGTCGGCCAAGACGTATGTGAACGCCGCGCAGGCATACGTGCACGTCCAGGACGTTGCAGAGGCGCACGTCCGGGTGTACGAGGCACCCCACGCCCACGGCCGCTACATCTGCGCCGAGAGCACCCTCCACCGCGGCGACCTCTGCCGCATCCTAGCCAAGCTCTTCCCAGAGTACCCCATACCCACAAAGTGCGTCGTAGGTCATACATTTTGTACGTACGCTCGATATATATATATGATGTCAATTCCTAACGCTAGCTGTAGCACGTGCTCACGCAGGTGCAAGGACGACGTGAACCCTCCGGTGATGGGATACAAGTTCACGAACCAGCGGCTCAAGGATCTGGGGATGGACTTTGTGCCGGTGCTGCAGTGCCTCTACGAGACAGTGAAGAGCCTCCAGGAGAAAGGCATGCTGCCCGTGCTTCCGCCAAAAGACCTGCAGGAGCAAGTCCACAAATCATGATTCCAACGTTGATAACGGCTACCAAATATATATAAGCTATAGATAGCGGATTGATACCATTAACCTTTTTATCCACAACATATATAAATGGTGTACACGTGGCAACTTTAGTTGGTGCATATGCTTTCCTGCCGAGCGCATGCCACCGACCCATATACCAAGTGCTAGATGACGCACAGATGCAATATATCTCTTTGGACAGTTTATATATATGACTACTCCGTTGTAAAATAGATCATTTGTTGAGCAATAGTTAAGTGGCTACCTTTATTAACTGGTCGACAAATGCATGCTGGTCTATGGATGGCAAATTAAAATTAGGTGCCTGCAATCACCAAATCACTTTTGCGTTCCATATACTAAACTAAGATGAAGCATCCACTACTACAAAAAGACTTTTACAAGGCAATTAAGTTTTATTTACCATGGCATTTTTTGTAAAAAAAAACACCACGATTAATAGGGGTGGTTTTTTTAATTAACTGTGCTGGTTAAAAAACCACCACGGTTAGTTTCCGCCCATCTTGAATCCATACGGCCTATCTCAGCCTGATAACAACCTCCACAGTATATACAGACAGGTAACACCCCTAATCCTCGTTTTCTCAGCATTCCACATTCACTCCCTCAGCATTCCAACACCGGCACAGCCCTCTCCTCTCACCCCTTCCCATCCCGTCCCATGGCCGCACGCCGGGGGGCCCGACAGATCCGGTGGTGGCCCTCGCCGCCGCGGTCGCGGCAAAGGGGCGCGGCAGCGTTGCGTCTCGGGTTTGAGTGGTCCCGCGGGGTGCGACGGCGCTAATCGTGGCAGCGCGGGGGCCTCCCTCCCCTTGCTCGGCGCTGCTCCTCTCCCTCTCCTCGACGGCTACCATGGGGCGACCATGGCGAGGAGAGGCGTAGGGCGGCAAATCCGGTGTTGGACGGAGGCGGCGGCGGATCCGTCTTTGGACAACGGCAGATCAGGTGCTGGACGGACGGGGCACGGTGCGTGGCTCTGGTGCTCGATGGCGGTGGATTCGGTTTTGGACAGACGCGACGTGGCGGATCTGGTGCTAGTCGGTGTCGGTGGCGGCCCAAATATGGGCCCGTTAGAGTTTGATGTGGGCTGTTTCTTTTTTTTGATCAACTGTGACAGTTTTTGGGGTCCAAAAAATGCCACAAAAATGCCATGGTTAATCGATTAATTGTTCGTGGCGTTTGCTTCATGGCGGTTTCCACCACAGTTGTTTTTTCCTATAGTAGTGAGTTTTCCCATACTTCTATGATTTCCACACTTCCAAATATTAACTAATTATATACACAATGCTTGTTATTACTAACCTTAAAGCAAGAAGATCATGCCTACGCTTGAAAATCCAAGGCCTTTTGCAACAATGGAGGGAGTAGGAGTGGGGAAAATGTGCCTCTCCTAGATTAGTGTGCCGGGGATATGAGAGAGAGGGAAGGGAGGAGGACGTCGGCTTTGTACTGTGCACAACACCACTTTTGGTTCAAGCCAAAAACCTACAGTGATATCATATAATCACTACCGATTCATACCGCGAAATGGTAGTGAAATGAACCTTCATTTCTAGTTATTGGGGACCCAATCATTTTCTAATTTTGAAGGTAACAACTGACAGTGAAGAGTTATCATTGCTGGTTTAATAGCAACCGACCATGATGGGATGACGACACTATCGAATCTATAGTAGTGATAGCAACAATAGAGAATGAGAGGTGGTGGGTATGGTAGGTATGTTATTAATGAGATAAACATTGGACGCCTCTTATAGTGAAGGTGGCGCAACGGGTGGATGGATTCAATGCAGAGATTTTACATGAAGGAATAACCACACCAACAAGAATGGTAACGATTACATCAATATATCAATTAGTTCAAGTGCAAAACGTGACCATTCTACTCGTGTGCACACTCCTATCACATTGTTGTCAGCTTCATAATTTGAGCTGAGTCAATCTTTAGTTAAATCCCATATAAAACTAATTATTCTATGTTGAAAGGCAGAGAACGAGAACAAAAGATGATGGTGCACACTCGTGTGCACACTCCTACCACATTGTTGTCAACTTCATAATTTGTATTGATTGATGAACTATGTACAAATATATATACAAGCCCAATGGGCAGGCTATTGGCCAACAGTTGCCTCTACAGGGATGATGGTAACCATCATTAGCAATTGCTAATGACGAGAATGACTAATTGATCACTAACTAAGAATTCTTAACACTGCCCCTTGATCCATTTGATCCTTGCAGACATCATTTATTGTTCATCAGTCATTGTCTTGAAGCTTTGGAAAACCTAGTAGGAAAAACCAAAGTATATCGATATACCAGGCAAAACTTCTTAAAAACCTAGTGGGATAAGTAAGGAGAAAACTCATGATATATATAACTCCTAATGTTTATGGACCCTTTAGGTGAACCTAATGACATAGTCTAAAAAAAATATGATCAAAGATCAATATGTTATAACTTATATATATTTTCCTTAAAAACCTTGTAGGGAAAAATAGATAATATGACACCTCCCACAAAAATCTTTTTGGAAAAATTTGATGAGAATCTTTGGAAAACCTTGTGGAAAAAACCAAAGTAGTACGAGTATATCAGGTAAAACTCCTTAAAACCTAATGAGAAAAATAAGGAGAAACACCATGACATACAATCAATAATGTTGTTAGACCCTTTGTGATAAGCCTAATGTTTTAGTCTAAAAACATCTTGACCATATGATCAATATGTCTAAATATCATCTAAGAACCCCGATGGGAGAAAACAAATGATAAGCATATAAATTTATATTGGCATTAATCGCATCATCAAAAACTTTATATAAGAAACCTCGAAAGGGAAAACTCACATAGAGAAAAGAGCACAATGTATCATATGTCCCAACATCATCCAACAAAATACCTCTATTGAAAAAATGGATGATACGACATAATCTTGTGTTGATATTGCCCCATTAAAAACATTATATGAGAAACCCCAAGGGAAAAACTCATACAAAGAAAAGTGTGTAATATGATGTTTTTAACAAGTTATTAATCAAAGAGACAAGAGACTCTCCCCTGAAACTTGCAAACCTTTCATACCAATGTACTCAACACATATTAAGAAATGTGGAATATGACAGACTTCGTTAATATCTCTGTGCGTTTATCATAATACGTAGGTTTGTAAGGTCCTAGATGGCTAGAGGGGGGGGGTGAATAGCCTATAAAAATTTTCTACAAGCTCAACTAAACAAACCGATTAGTATAAAACACGGCGTAAAGCGGTTTGCACTAGCTCTAGTGGTCTTGCAAGCCTTCTAGTGACAAGACTAAATATTTCTATGATCTCTAATCCACACAAAGTCTATGTCACTACTCTAGCTAATGAACAATCCTAATAAGGTCCTTATGCTAGCAAGAACAACTACACAAGGCAAGTGCTAGCTCTCTACTCAAAATAAACTAGGAAAGTAAAGCAAGAGTGAGATGCTTGTTATACCGACGTGTAGAGGATGTCAACCAATCACCGGGAAGAAGATGAACTATCAATCACACGAAGGTGATGATCCACACACCGAGACAATGAACAAGTCGATTTGTTCACCCGGAGTTCGCTTGTACACCGACAAGTTACTCTCCGGTTGTGCCGACCAACACAAGGATGGTGTTTGAGCTAGGCGGTGCCCTTGCTAGCCTCAACACACCACTCAACAAGTGTGGTACCCAAGACACGAGCAATGTATTCCTTGCACTTTGTCTTCCCGACGAGGAGTGCGTAATCTTCTCACAAATCAACCGGAGGTGGCCAAGAAACAATCACCTCTTCTTGCCAACAACTCCACCAATCCACCAAGCCGGCTAGGAGCGGTGCCTCCAAGAGAAACGGGAAATCCACCGTCTCACAACGATCCCCAAGTGCCTCTAGATGCAAGAACTCGATGCAATGCACTTGGATCAACTCTTCTCTCAAGAATGAAGCACAAATCAAGAATGAGAGAGGAGGGAGGCTTGCTTGCTTGCTCAAAGGTGTTAGGAATGATTCAAATGTCCAAGAGAGTGAGCAAGAGGCAGCCAAGGGGGTATAAATACCCCTCACCACGAAATGTGGCCGTTGGGGGGAAACCCACGGTTTTTGCAGCCTGACCGGACGCACTGACCGGACTCACCAGTGAGTCCGGTCGGTGGGTCCGGTCACAACCGACAACCCCGAATAGTGACTGGACCCCGCCCGGGGTCCGGGTCCCGGCAGCGTCCGGTCATGCTTCCGGCCAAGACCGGAAGCATCCGGTCAAGGCGTCTGGTCGGCTCGAGGGGCGAACCACGGTTTACACCCTTCTTCGGAATTACGGCCGGACTCACCGGCCGGTGCGTCCGGCCGGATCCACCTTCGGCCGTGCCCCGGCCACGCCGACTCTGTGAAATCTTCATCGTTTCATCGTCGTTCCTTCGCCTTTGCTCCAAACCGACTTTTCGCCACTTGTTTCTTGTTGCCGACACGTCGAAGAACACCTCGACACCATGTGTTAGCATTTTCGAAACATTTTTGACAAGCGCGGAGTTAGCTCTTTAGGTTAGAATGCATGCATATGAATTTTGAACCTAAAGGCACATGAGGACCGATATGTACGATAAGTTTCCCCTCTTTATAGTACGGCTTATCGATCCTATAACCACCCACACCCTCTATGGTGTCTTGGGTGTGAAATCAAAAGCCCTATGGCTATACCTTTGCCTTGGGACCTTTCATCTCCGAAACTCCACCGAATTGGATGCTTGATCATCTTTTGGATCACCTCGATCCATCCTCCATGATCACCATGCACCAACTCCGGCACGACCAATCTCCAATCTAGTCAAACACTTAGCATCGAGAGATTAGTCCTTAGGTGTCACTAATTAGCCAAAACCAAACAAGAGATCTTCAATCTCCCCCTTTTTGGTAATTGGTGGCAACCCGCATAAAAGGTTTTATGATTAATGTTTTTGAACATACAACGGTTGTCCAAGCATTTTGCTTACAATCATAGGATTGGACAATCATCATAGTTCGGTTTTGGTAGCATGAGCTCCCCCTACATGTATGCCACGAGTTTGGAACGAAGCATTGCATACATGTATGAATATTGAAATTGAGGGTGAGCTATGTTACCAAAATGATGCTTAGGTGAAAGAAATGGACTTTTGAAGCGTGATACCAATCGGAGTTGCGCCATTTTCACCATACAAGCATCAAGGTAACTAAATTTTCATCAAAACTCAAAGTACCACGTGAGATCACATTATGAGCAAGGTACTTGAATTAAGAGCGGAATTCAGAAAATCTAGCTAGCTCCTATGCATGCTAGTTAATCAACCACTTGAAAAGCAACTTGTGAAAACTAGCATACACCACACAAGCATGTATATTGAATTTAAATACATGTGCAATGAGCAAGTCATATGTTAGTGCACAACCAAATGCAACAAATTGTCTATGAGCTTGCTCCCCCTACTTGTGTGAACCACTTGAACCACTTGTAAACTCATGAACCACATGAAAGATTTTTCAAAAACATGTGAAATTTTTAATTTTCCAAAACCTTTCATGCACTAATCTCTCCCCCTTTATCGACAATTTCCACAAAAGGTATGACCATGTTGTGTTATGGAAGAGAGAGTAGTGCTCAAATTTGGATCACTTGTCAAACATATATTTCGGTTTGAACCAAAGACAAGCTTCTTCACACCTCATGACAAGGGTTATCTTGCCTATGTTGAAGCATATGTGTGAAAAGATAGCCAAATTCAACACTTGAGATTGCAAGCCCATAAGCATGTCATATGTCATCACTAGATCAAACAAGCATAAATAGCAATAGTGACGGCATACATACATTGAAATCCTTTTATTTTCCATGAATGCTTCCTAAGGCACAAGTTATATGTCTATATGTTCTAACAAGTCCTTAGATATCATGAATGCCATGCCAAACAATTTCACCTTTGCTTTGCTTGATGGAGGGGCATGTCATGGTAGTGGGGTGCATTCAACTCATGTTGGAGAAGTCAAGGATATTCAACTCATTTCGTAGCTTGCAAAACCTCTTCTCATCTAGTGGCTTTGTAAAGATGTCGGCTAGTTGATCTTCGGTGCCAATGGGTTGGATAGCAATGTCACCCTTTTGTTAATGATCTCTTATGAAGTGATGCCTTATGTCAATGTGCTTGGTTCTTGTATGTTGGATCGGGTTCTGAGTCATCTTGCAAGCACTCTCATTGTCACAATACAAAGGCACATGATGGAAATCAAATCCATAATCCTTCAATGTTGATCTCATCCATAGCAATTGTGCACAACAACTACCGGCACTAATGTATTCGGCCTCGGCGGTTGAAAGTGTCACACCGGTTTGCTTCTTTGAGGACCAAGATACTAGAGATCTTCCAAGGAATTGACAAGTGCCACTTGTGCTTCTTCTATCAACTTTGCATCCTCCATAGTCGGAGTCCGAATATCCAATAAGCTCAAAGTTTGACCCCTTAGGATACCATAGCCCAACATTTTGTGTGTGCTTCAAGTACCTCAATATCCTCTTTGATGCGGTGAGGTGACTCTCTAGGTGAGGATTGAAATCTTACACACTTGCCAACACTAAACATCACATCGGGCCTAGAAGCGGTCACATAGAGTAAGCTTCCAATCAATGACCTATAGTACCTTTGATCAACCATATTGCCACTTTCATCATTGTCCAATGATCCATTGGTACCCATTGGTGTATTAATGCCCTTTGCATCTTGCATGCCAAACTTCTTGATCATGTCTCTAATGTATTTCCCTTGACTAATGAAGGTGCCATTCTTCATTTGCTTGATTTGAAGACCAAGAAAATATGTGAGCTCTCCAAGCATAGACATTTCAAACTCTTTTGCCATCATCTTGGCAAACTCTTCACAATACTCTTGATTTGTTGAGCCAAAGATGATATCATCAACATATATTTGCATGACAGCGAACAAATCCTTTCCAATCTTCTTGGTGAAGAGGGTAGTGTCAACTTTGCCCATCTTGAAGCCTTTCTTGAGTAAAAAGTCTCTCAACCTCTCATACCATGCTCTAGATGCTTGCTTCAACCCATACAATGCCTTGTTCAACTTGTACACATGGTTGGGATGATGATAATCTTCAAAACCGGGTGGTTGCTCAACATACACTAGCTCATTGATGAAGCCATTGAGAAAAGTACTCTTGACATCCATTTGATAGAGCTTGATGTTGTGTGCACATGCATAGGCCAATAGGATTCTAATTGCCTCTAATCTTGCAACCGGAGCATATGTTTCACCAAAGTCAAGACCCTCTACTTGGGTGTAGCCTTGTGCAACAAGTCTTGCTTTGTTTCTCACAACAATGCCATCTTCATCTTGCTTGTTCTTGAACACCCATTTAGTTCCAATGACATTATAGTCCTTTGGTCTCTCTACCAATTCCCAAACCTTGTTTCTATCAAAGTTATTGAGGTCCTCTTGCATTGCAATGACCCATTCTTCATCCTTCAAGGCATCATCAACCTTTTCAGGCTCTTCTTGTGACACAAAAGCAAAGTGTTCACAAAAAGCCGTTAGTCTTACTCTAGTTTACACTCCACTTGCAATGTCACCAACAATTTGATCAATTGGGTGATCTCTAGCTATGCTTGAGCTTTGGAGTATTGGGACTTGATTGCTTGAGCTTGGTTGATCACTTGTGGTTGCTTGAGATGGTGTACTAGCTTGTTGGTCTTGCACTTGAGCACCACTAGCTTGAGTGATTTGCACTTCATCTTTGTCATCATCAACTTGAGTTGGCCTAATATTACCAATGTCCATACCCCTCATGGCATTTACCAATTGAGTTCCACTAACATCATTGAGGTTCTCATCTTCATCTTGAGACCCATTGATTTCATCAAATTCCACATCATGGACTTCTTCCAATACACCACTTAAGTTGTTCCACACTCTATATGCCTTGCTTGTGATGGAATAACCAAGTAGGAACCCCTCATCACACCTCTTGTCAAACTTGCCAAGTCTTGCACCCTTCTTCAATATGTAGCATTTGCATCCAAATACTCTAAAGTATGCAATGGTTGGCTTTCTTCCATTCAATAGCTCATAAGGTGTCTTGTTCATCATGGGATGGCAATACAATCTATTGATGTAGTGGCATGCGGTGTTGATTGCTTCGGCCCAAAATGATTGACTCACATTGTACTCACTAAGCATTGATCTTGCCATCTCAATGAGAGTCCTATTCTTCCTCTCAACTAGGCCATTGGATTGTGGTGTGTACTTGGCCGAAAGTTGATGCATGATTCCATAGTCATCACATAGCTCATCAACTCTTGTGTTCTTGAACTCACTTCCATTGTCACTTCTCACTTTCTTCACTATGATATCAAACTCATTGTGCACCCTCTTGAGAAATGTCTTGAACAATGAATACATATCACTCTTGTCATTGAGAAAGAACACCCAAGTGAATCTTGTATAGTCATCCACAATCACAAATCCATACTTGTTGCCACCAATGCTTGTGTATGCGGTTGGGCCAAACAAGTCAATATGAATCAAGTCAAATGCCTTGCAAGTACTCATGAAGCTCTTCTTTGGATGAGTATTGGCAACTTGCTTGCCGGCTTGACATGCACTACATAGCTTGTCCTTGTCTAAGTGAACATCCTTCAAGCCCCTTACTAGATCATGTGTCACTAACTTGTTGAGTTGCTTCATTCCAACATGACCAAATCTTCTATGCCATAGCCAACCCATGCTAGATTGAGATATCAAGCATGTACTAATTTGTGTCTCACTAGCACCAAAATCCATAAGGTAGAGGTTGTCAAATCTTATTCCCTTGAAGATCAAGCTTGAATCTTTTGTATTCACTATCTCAACACTATCTTCACCAAAGATGCACTTGTAACCAAGATCACAAATTTGTGCCACCGAAAGCAAATTGTACTTCAATATGTCCACTAGTGCCACATTTGATAAGGTCAAATCATTGGTTATTGCTACCTTGCCTATGCCTTGAATCTTACCACTTTTGCTATCACCGAATGTAATAGGCTTGCCATTCTCTTGAGTTGAATCAATAATGTTGAACTTCCTTGCATCAGCGGTCATATGTTGAGTGCACCCACTATCAAGGATCCAATGGTTCCCTCCAATCTTGTAATTCACCTACAAGGAAATCAATAAGATTTAGGTACCCATTTGCCTTTGGGTCCTTGGAGGTTAGCAACCAAAGCCTTTGGTACCCAAATTGCCTTCTTCTTTGGGCCAACAATGGGTGTACCAACAAACTTTGCCTTGACATCCTTCTCACCCTTGGTAAGCAAATAACATGAATCGAAATGTATGGAATGCACTTTGCTTGATTTCTTGTTCATGTTGATTTTAGCACATTTTTGCTCTTGATGCCCCACTTGCTTGCATCTATTGTAATAAGACCCATTGCTCTTCACAAAGCTAGGCTTTAGAGTAGCAAAGACATTCTTGCCTTTCTTGGGGACATAGCCTAAGCCTTCCTTGTTAAGGAAAAACCTTTGGCTACCCAAACACTTTAGCAAACGGGCATCCCCACCATATGCCTTTCTCAAGGAGTGGGTGAGCTCATCCACCTCTCTTTTGAGAGTCTCATTCTCAACTTTTAGTGATGAATCTAAAATTACTCCATCACTACTAGTAGAGCTTGAGTGGGTTGATGTGGATGTGGAAGGAATAGATGGTTCTTCAACATCAACCAAGAATGGTTCATCTATGATGTCACATGTTGAACCAACATCCTTCTTGATGATTGAGCAAGCTCTATCATTCTTTTCTAAGAGCAAGGCATGGGCTTTTTGAAGCCTTGTATGAGCTAGCTCCAATTCCCCATGATCTTCCTTTAGACCCTCATGGGTGGCCTCTAGCTCCCTAAAGTTTTGCTCAAGAGTTTTTACACTCTTTTGCAAAGCTTTACATTCCTTGTCCTTAGTCTTAAGCATGATATGAGTTTGCTTAAGCATCTCTAGAAGATCATCTCTAGTGGGTTCATCATCATCATCTTCATCATCATCACTATCATATTTTACTTCATTAGCATTTAGTTCTTCATGCTCATGCAATGATACCTTAGTGGCCTTAGCCATGAAGCATGAAGGTGATGAGCCGAAGAGGGATGACGTCTTGTGTTGGCCAATTGCACTCATGGCCTTGGGCTTCTCTTCCTCTTCATCGGAGGAGCCATCCCTATTCCAAGAACAAACAAAAGCACCATCATTTGTGTGACAGAACCTCCTAATTACTGGGCCCACCTGCACTTGTCATTGTCCCAAAGACCTCTGACAGCTGTGCAGATGCACCCAATAACTTAAGAAGCTCGTCGGTGTCATCAGAAGACCCCGATAACACCTCATACCAGGATCAACAAAGGAGTAGCTACAACATTACAACATTTGTTACAAAAATATAGATCAGAGTGCGGAAGAAAAATAACATAAACTTTTACAAAAGTGAGTAGGTTACATTTGAGTAAACTTAACTTTATTATGAAGTAGAACAAAACTATAGAAGATAACTAGATCATGTCGAGCCCACCGACATAACCTCGGTTAGTAGCACGAGTCAACACCTGCAACAAGGGTCAAAGAACCCCTGATGCGGGGAGTACTCAACAAGACTTAACCGACTAAAGAAAATAGGAGAAGACTCAGGTATGCAGGTTGTGGGAATCAAGGAAAGGTCTTATCAAGATCAAGGACTCATTTTGCATAAAAGCTTACTAAGAGTAGGTCCTTACTTTCAAAGTTTTATTTCAACTTTAGTAAATCCTCTCTTCTAAATGATCATATACTAAGGCAATCACTTTCCATCCAAAACATCATTTTAACCAACTCCAATGTTCCATAACTTAACTACGATGGAGGTGCGAGGATCAAGTCTTCTTTTATCGTGGAGCAACGACGATTCGAATCACTTGTAGCCCAGCTGGGGATACCTCACCACACGATATATGTAGCACCAAAGCTTGCATATATCAACCATCTCTCGTTCGTCCAAAACGGGACCGCGTCCCACGCCACCCGAGAATCTGATACACCTCCATCCACGGGACTTTAACCCACCGAGGGTATCTTGTACTCCCGCCATCTCTCCACTCCCGGTCTTGGCTGTTTATGCGTTCCCGATTTGGCACACCCCGAGATCAAGCTTACCCAAAGTATGTGGCCGGTATACAAAGTTCATGATCCAAGGGCCTTCCAACGGACGGTCCTTAACCGACACAAAAGGAAACACTACAAAGAGACTCCCTTCTCAATGCAAGTTACCCGACCGGTCTCAAATTAACTTATCTCTCACATTCTATGTGTGAATCATCATTGAAGAACTTTGTAACCATTGTAAAAAGCATTCTAACTTTTAAGCAAAGCATAGTATCTAGCTCTTTTTGAAATAAAACAGGTTATCAAGGATGATAATTCAATAACAAGGATGGTTATGCATCAAATAGGTAATCACTCAACTCCTATTCACCTAATGCATTATACCATCAATATATGTGTGTAAAACTTTGTAAATAATCAAGGAGGGTTTAAATGTATCCAGGGGCTTGCCGTGTTGCGAGGGATGAGTTAGATTACGAAGTAAGATTGTTGAAGTCAAACTTGACATTATCCTGTCGACTTCAAGCTTGATCATTGTGAACCAAATCAAAACCTTCTCCAAAGTTTCATCAACGCGGTCCGACTCACTCTCGTAAACTCTACACGTAGATGATGATGCATGCTTTAGCATGATGGAAAGGTAAACATGATGCTCGATGAATGCATGAAACGATAAACAACTTGAGTACAACTTTCCTTCACGATAAAGTTGCAACCTAACAAAACCAACTTGTTGAACTACTCTATAAGATATCATCACCATTGCCTAAGGAGTTCTCAAGGACCATCTTATTCATGTATGATTCTAACTCACAAAATAACCCTAAATTACTTCATTAAATAACACTTACTTTCTCTAAATAAAAACAAAGCATAAAATAGAAAATAATTAAACATCTCAAAATGACCCCAAACTTTTTTTCTACAGATAGGTCCTATCATCAAACAGTTCAAAATAAAATTTCAAGAATTTTGGAAACCTAGATTAATTTATAAAATTCACCAAAGATCCCTTTTTGAAATAAAGCTGGTAATTTTAAAACATATCAAAAGAGTTTAAAATTCAAGTTTGAAATTTTTCCTATATTCTAGACATCATGAACAGAACCTACAAAAATTTTCATAATTTTCTAGGCTCTGGATAATTTTCTATGAATTTTGGAAGTTTTTGTACTATTCATATTTAAATCAAATCGAAAAACGAAATTTAAATAGAAAATCGGCCATGGGCGAATCCGTCTAGCTTGGCCCCGGCTCTGGCGCACGCTGCGCGCGCTGCGTTAACTTCGGGCAGGCCGCCCAACGCGGCCTGCCAGGTGTTGCCCCGGCGCTTTTACAAAAAGGTCCTCGTTCTCTTTGATATTTACAAATCTACATAAACACTATTCAACCGAGTCACGTAGTTTGCAAAAGAACCCCCGAATGTTTTCCTATTCCTGTTTTCATTGGTCCCCGGCCGCTCCCGATGCCGACCACGGCGGCGCACCGGCGCCGACGGGCTGGTTTCTTGCCGACGGCGAGGTTTTCCGACCACGCAGCTGGTTCCTAAAGATCAACACGACCCGGCGCACACACCGACACCGAAACCCTAACCCCTAGGACATGGAGACACCCTTGCCGACAGACATGGCGGCACGGCGGCGTGGATGCGCCGACGGCGGAGCTCACCGAGTCGTTTCCCGGCGCCGACAAGCACGGCAACACGAGAAAGACATCCGGGCGACCCTTCCCCCAACTTAATCGACCCGCACCAGCCCCTAACTAGCACGCCACGCCGCGGCCCGAGCGGCACGACGGCACGACGGCGGCAGACGCGTTCCGGCTTAGCACGGCAAGGCAAAACCCAAACCAAAAGGTCCTACGCCTACTCTAGGACATGGAGATTACGATGCTCACGGTGGTTTGGTCGAATACGGGACGGAGGTGGGTTGCCGACGGTGACGGCGGGCGGCGGTGCTCTCCGATGGCAAGGTCCATGTTCCGCGATTCTAGGGGTTTTCGCAAAAAGCGGTCGAGCCGACCATGATCACGACGTCAAGGCGACTCTAAAGCTCTAGCTGGTTTTGTGCGAGGCTCACCGAGCGGTGGGACGACGGCGAGGTGCCATGCGTGGCGGCTGCGCGGCCGGACCGAGAAGATGACGTTGTGTGTGTGACTCCGACGATTTCTTTGTGTTTTCGGTGCATTGGAAGCGCAAGAGAGATATGAGGCTTCGACCAAACGGTTAGCCGAGAGACGGGAGCGAGGCTCGCCAATTTTATAGGTGAAGGCGGCGGTGGTCGGCCCGCGATGGGATCTAACTCGACTCGGATACGGCGACGTCGGGGCCCTCTCGCCGCCGGGATAGGGATGGAATATGGCGAGGACACGCAGCGGGCTTGTTGACACGTCGAAGCCGGAGGTGGCTCGCGCCGGCCTCGGCCGGAAACGGTGAGAAGACCATCGGCGGCGGCGATGCATCCCCCCGCTCGCGGCACTGTAGCCCTCTTTCTCTCCCCCTTTTTTTTCTTTGTTTCAAAACCCTAACTCGAATTTCTGAAATTACTTTCAAAAAAATTGAACTGCACTCAAAATCTCCAAAACGACTTTTACATAACTTTTCGAGATCTACACTTTTCTCCATCGGAAGATTTCCTAATTTGGCCTCTAAGTTAGACTTTTCAAAAAGTCAGATTTGAAATTCAAATTGGGATTTGAAATTACTCCAAAAAATTTGAACTAAACTTGAAAAACTCCAAATATGAAAATTGTACCTCAAGCAAAGATAAACACTTTGGCTTTTGGGAATTTGATCAAATTATGCATAAACCAAAAATTATTAAAAAGGGGATAAAAAGAATACATTGAAATTAGGGTTTTCAAAATCCAATTCAAAATGGAATTTGATCAAATTTCAAACCATCAATTCACAAATATAAAAACAATCATTCAACCACAACATAAGATCAAAAACATGTGATCAACATAAAATCACTCTAACCCCTAAGCACAAACAATTGATAAATAAATAAATAAACTTATTTTACTTAATGCATATCAAGGTTCACTAATATGAATGCATTGCAATACTTATGATGCATGATTAATATTTTAATTGTATATTAACATCCGGGATGTTACAATTTGTCTTCTTGAATGTCATGGTCTTGCTCTTCAGCCGTGCCCTCGCCCGTAAGGCCTCGAGCGCAACTTAGCGCCCAAAAGTCCCGATCTTTTCCGGCCAATCAACGGGACGGTCCTTAATCGACACGCACGGGACAAGCACAGCCTATGAAATCCTCGCCGGCTTATCAATTTTACGTCCCCGCCTCGGTCTCATATTGAACACTATACCTCATTAACCACCATCGGGTGGAGGAACAAAGGTAAACCTATATCTCGCTAATGATGAACCATCACTCGACTTCTACCGAAGTCTAAGCATTACTAAGCATAAGAGATCGACCTACACATACTAGTGGGATAACATCCGGTATAATCGTAGATCAAGGTAGTCATGCAAAGAACGGTATCAACCAACTCCTACTAACTTAATGCACATTTCACTAGACTTAAGGTGAAATAAATATTTTCAAAACATAGAAAGGTTTATGCACCGGGGCTTGCCTCGTGTTGCGTGGAAGTTAGATTCAAGTCGGATCACCCGAAGTCAAACTTGACATTGTCCTCGTCGACTTCGAAGCTTGATCATCGCGAACCAAATCAACATCTTCTCCAAAGCTTCATCAACGCGGTCCCGACTCACTCTCGTAAACTCTACACGTAGATGATGATGCATGCTTTAGCATGATGGAAAGGTAAACATGATGCTTGATGAATGCATGAAACGATAAACAACTTGAGTACAACTTTCCTTCACGATAAAGTTGCAACCCAACAAAACCAACTTGTTGAACTACTCTATAAGATATCATCACCATTGCCTAAGGAGTTCTTAAGGACCATCTAATCGTGGTATAATCCTTTTCTCATCAAACAACCCCAATTCATTCAAAAACCTAACACTTTTCTTCTCTAAAAACAAAACATAAAATAGCAAATAATTTAACTAACTCAAACTGACCCCCAAAAATTTTTTTCTACAAGTAGGTCCTATCATAAAAACAGTTCAAAATAAAAATTTCATGAATTTTGGAAATCTAGATTAATTTATAAAATTCACCAAAGATCCACTTTTTGAATTAAAGCTGGTAATTTTTAACACATAACAAAAACAGTTTAAAAATTTAAATTTAAAAATTTTTTCCTACATTCTAGACATCATAAACAGCACACAAAAAAATTTTTCATAATTTTTCCAAGCCCTAGATATTTTCCTATGAAATTTGGAAGAAACAAAGCACTATTTAAAACAAATATAAATTGACAAATCAAAATTTAAATCAAAACTCCCGACCATGGGCCGATTCCGCCCGACTTCGGCTCCGGCCTCAGCGGCAAGACGCTGCGCTAGTGCGCCCTAACACGCGGCAGCCGGCCCAGCAAATGGGGAGCAGAGCTCTCGACGCTGACCGCTGGCGGTGGCCGGGCGCCGACGGCGCTAGTTCGGGCCGACGGCGAGGTTTCCCGACCCAGCGGGCGGTGCCCTACGGACTCAGAGACGATCCCGCGGACACGATGACCCCCTAAACCCGACACCTAGGGGCATCTGCGGCTCTGGCTTTGCCGGCGACGATGGCGGACCGGTGGTGCGGCAGCGTTTACGGCGAGGCTCACTAGAGCCTTCTCCCGGCCAAGATAGGAGCACCGGCTAGTCCAGAGACCATCCGGGCGAACCCGAGCCCCCAACTAAATGGCCTAAAACCGACCCTAGACAAGAACAGATAACACGCGCGGCGCTGCCATGGCGGGAGATCATCGGCATCGACGCTCGCCGAGACCGAGGCGCTAATCTCGAAATTAAAGACTCCTACGGCTGTGTGAGAGTATGGGGATCACGGTGCTCACGCTTGGTTTTGAAGAAAAACGCGACGGAGCAGGTGGTGGACGACGGCGAGATGAGCGGCGCGGCGGCGCTCTCCGTGGCAAGGTCCGCGTCGCGGCTCCCTCGTGGTGCAAAGTAAAAGCGGTCGAGCCGACTCATGATCACGACGCTCAAGGCTGACTCTAAAGCTCTAGGCCGGTTTTGTGCGAGGCTCACCCGGAGCAGTGGGACGACGGGCGAGGTGCCATGCGACGGCGCTGATTCGGGCCGTGGAGAAGACGACGGCGTCCGCGTGGCAGGCTGTAGTGCGAGAGGTCAGCGGATCGGCTCAACGTATGCGCAAGAATGTTGCGGACTCGATGGGGTGCTCAATTTGATTTGGTGGAGCTTGCTAGCGGCAAAGGCTAAGCGCGCGAGCTTTGCGGCGGCGCTCCGTACGGACCTGAGAGGATGACCCCTGTTCTTACGACTCGGGACACGAGGGGCTACGATTTTGGACTCAAATGAATCGCAATAGAGGGGTGAGGCTTCGACCAAACTAGCTAGCCGAGAAACGGAGCGGGGCTTGCCAAATTAAAGGAGGCGGCGGCGGTGGTCGGCCGAGCACTGAAGGAACTCAAATTGGAAACGACGACGCCGGGACCCTCCGTTGCACCGGATAGAGATGGAACATGGCGAGGACACGCGAGCGTGACGGATTCGACACGTCGAAGCCGGAGGTGGCTCACCGACGCCACTGAAACCCATCGTCGGCCATGGAGCGGCAGCAGCTACGTGGGCGCCTCCGCTTCTCCCCTTTCTTCTTTGTTTCAAAACCCTAGCTCGGTTCTAACTCCAATTACTCTCAAAAATTGAACTACACTAAAAAAATCTCCAAAAACGACTTTTGCATAACTTTTTCGAGATCTACAAAAATTCATTACGTAGCAACTTCAAATTCGGCCACTAAGTTGGACTTTTTCAAAAAAAGTCAGATTTGAAATTCAAATTGGGATTTGAAATTACTCCAAAAAAACTTGAACTAAACTTGAAAAAAACTCAAAATATCAAAAATTGTAGCTCTCAAAAAGATCTACCAAGTTGATGTTGAAAGTTTTTCTCAAATTTTTGCTTAAATTTGGAATAATTCAAAAAGGGGTAAACTAGGGTTTTTGGAAAGCTAGGGTTTTTCACATAAAATAATGAACAATTCATCATTCAAATTGTAATTCCAATCATTAAACACACATTGCATTAAAATAAACTCATTTTTAGTGGATGCATAACAAGGTTCTCAAAATGTATGCTTTGTAATGCATATGATGACATGATTAATATTTTTAATTGTATATTAACATCCCGATGTTACAAACGCCGA
>JADLZK010013305.1:0-19871 GCA_015847255.1 Hyparrhenia diplandra
GCTATAAATAGATGTGTGACTGACCGCGGGTTGCTAAAGCACGCCCAGGCCTGGTGAAGCGTGTTGTGTGGTGCTAGAGAGCCCTCAACTCACTCTAACTTGATAGTGTTCATCAGATTGAGTGAGTGAAGGCGGATTCTGAATCTCGATTGCTTTGAGGGTGCATCATGTGGCACTAGGTGATGCGTGTTGCAAGCGATTGTGCTTGTTTCTCTTGGGTTGCCACCTCCTAGGCGGCTTGGTGGCCAAGAGGGCTTCGTGAAATACTTGCGGAGATTGTGCGGTGCTCGAAGGAGGATTTGTGAGAGGTTAGGTGCTCACCTGTGGGGATCATACGGCGACACTACTAGAAGCGTGTCGGTGAGTACCTCCTTTGTCGTCTTGGTGTCTTGCGGTGCCTTGATGGGCTCACTTAAGAGTGGTGTCTTGCGGGCGTGCCTTGAGGGGCAAGTGATGGGAGAATCACACGAGAAGAACCATCAGGTGAAACACCAAAAGGAACCACCAAAGGCGTTGAGTGCGACCTGGCGAGGAGTAGGGGAAAGTTGGCAAGCTTCGATACCTTCGGTAAATCACGGTGTCAACTTGTCTACTCTTCGGTGGTTTGCATTCTCCAAATCACAAGCCATTATTTACATATATACCGCGTAGCGTAGCGTGCTTTCCTAATGGAGTAAGGTCTTTGCAATTACTGGCTTGTCTTAGTTTGTGTAGCTAAGTATTTTGAGCCTTTGGGTTAGGCGTGTGTAGCGCTGTCATAGTGCATCAGAGTAGAGCTTAGGTTTGAGGCTTTGTGCTTTTGCTCTTTAAGGTGGCAGGAGCTCACCATTGATTGAAGTACTAGTGCATAGGTTTGTGTGACCTTGCAATAGAAAGCGGTTAGGAAGACTCAAGGTAGGCTTATCCTCATTTTGCTTTGTGTAGGATCTTTTGTGAGGTGATTTGCAGAGTCATAACTAGAGGGGTGAAGTCTTGGCTAAGCAATAGTTTCAATTCCGCGTATATTTGTTTTATGGCGCCAATTGAACTGGTAGGACTATTCACCCCCCTCAGTCCCCATCTCGACCCTACCGTGAGTATCAAAGCGTAGAATGCTCTCATTTTGTGGTCTTCACAGGCAGGAAGGATGATGGCGACTAGTAAGGCTAGGAATCATGTACTTGTTTGAGTGACACACATATTTTTGATGGCACACATTTTTGCCGCAGTGGAAACACCATATGCTTGATCATTTTAGATGTATATGCAAATTTTCTAGGTTTGGTGGGTTGTAAAACAAATTGGTCTCAATTTTGTCATGGACATAGAAATCTATCAAAACTCTAAAAGTCCTATTTGATCTTGAACAATGCTTATAGTTTATTTACTTGATTCTTTTGAGGTTTTGGTACATGACAAAGGTGAACATCAAGAGTTAGCACATATATTTGACAGGGAATCCATCAGAAACACCTTTGGTGATGCACCTCCTCTTACAGGACTGATAGCAGGATTTAGGATGGCGCCAAAGGGAGGTGGATTCATGAGGATGTTGAGCAAGGTTGCTCCTTCTCATGGTCAAGTGAAGATAATGAAAAGAAGACCTACCTCAAGTTCACTTGACAGGATGATGATGATGCTTCGGTATTTACGCAAGTGATGATTCTGCCTCAAAGCACACTTGATGGCAATAATTTAATGCTTTCGGTTGTGATGCTTTCTACTGCAAGCCCATCTACATGAGCCTCTATTGCCTCATGTCACAAGGTGACACAAGGTATCAAGTAGCAATATGGTTGATCATGTTGATTCATATGATGAGCTTATTTAGTAGACTTGCTATATGACCATGACTTTTAAAATGAGAAAGCAAAAATAATGAATTTGGAAAAGTAAATCTCTTTTTAAAAGAAAATATGTGAACAACGAAACATCTACTTTTATATTTACTACTTGTTACATTATGTACTAGGAAATGACTCATGAGGAACTTAGTGTTACTCATGATAACTTGAAATACAAGACCATACTTTTTCTCACTAAGAAGTTTTTCCAAATGAAAATCTAAAACTGGTGAGGAAACTCATCATAAGTCAAATTGATCCAATCACATATTTGTACCTTCTATACTTGCTGATGAAGCAAGAAAACGCCATATACACTCACGCGGTAGTTTACCGATATATATATACTACAGCTTTAAATGCATATACTACCTGTGAGAGACTAACCTTTTGAAGAGAACAAAAGGCTGAGAAAAAGGAAGTGAGAAGAACTTGATAGCCAAGATGAGAAGGTGCTACAATTCAAGGTCACCTTTGAGCAAATATTAAAGTCTCAAAAGGAAAAATTATGGTGACAAGCATGGCCTTGGATTTGAGAGGAGGATGACAGGCTTGAAAGAAAGGGCAAAGCAAAAGAAGCCACAGAAGATGGAAGGCTTCAACAAAAGGAAGCTATCTCACTCATGTGTTATCGGTGCCATGAAGTGGGACATCTTGCAAAAGGCTTGTCCAAATGAAGAAAAGCTCAAGTTGAAGCAACAAGAAAAGCCTCAACGCGAAGAAAGCCCCAAGATCAAAGTCAAGATCATATAGAAGATGATAGTGACTTGATGAAGAAAACAGAAGGGGTGGAAGAGCTTGTAGGCAAGAAGGAGCATCAAATGAGCAAGAAAGGGCTCAACAAAAGATGCTACTTATCTTTGGGAAAGGGACACATGGCTCATTCATGTCCCCTAGGTGAAAATTCTAAGCCCATTTCAATTGATAATGATACTATGCTTACAGAAAAGGATGACAATGAACACCTGCGGGTTACTATTGCGAAACATCACTTCTACTCATACTAAGGCTTTGCTGTGTAGTTACACCTAACTTGAGGAAGGACCCAGAACAAGTTTGGGTACCATCAAAAAGTGGATGATGATTGTTTTGTAGGTAACATGGCATTGGAGGCTTGATTCAATTGAGTTCATATTGTTCATCATATCATTGAGTCAAGTAATGAAGCTTAGTGTTATTCTTATCCCAATGCCAAGTCAAGACAAATTGAAGTCCAAATGTGCTGCAGCATACAAGTGCAATGATCCTAGTTGTAGTGATTTATTGGATACTTGAGGCTTGCAAGAATAATTTGAGTTGAAGCTTGCTATTAGAATGATCATGAGCTATAAAGGTATACTCTAATTGATCACATATGTTTGGTGCATATAAGTTGATTGAATTGGATATATATGCATATGTTGCTTGCTATGAGATGCTTAAATGGTTCAAATATTTAGTGATCAAATTTGAGTTGGGATTTAAATGGATATGATCATGATGACATTTAGTATATGAATTTCAATTGATACATGTCTTGTAGAAAGTATTCAAACAAGTTAGCTTCAAGTTTGGATTAATTTGGTGGAAGCATAAGCTCAATTGCTCAAATCTGTCACTGTCATAAAATCTGAGTGAGCTGTAATCTTAGCCATGTTTTGGATGATCAAATCTTATTGAATAGCTTAAAATTTGGTATGCATGTAACATACTTATGGTACAAAGATGCTATAAAAATTTTGCTGATGATTGAACAAGGGATACTTGGTTTTAGGTAGAACTTGTCAACTATGATGCAGCAGTTTTCAGCATGAGTAATTGTGGGAAGATTTGAAAACTGGTAGCTTAATCTGAATTGGACATGGAAGTTCAAATTTTTATGGCTGGCTAGATGACATAATGTTTCACATCTCCGCAAATTCATTGACATTTCAACATGTACATTAGGGGTATAGTTTATTCTTTGCCTTTGGGGATGTACAAAATCTATGGGAAAAAGCCTTAATTATTGGATTGATCAAAAAGAGTCTTAATTTGAAGGTCCTCAAGTTGGAATCTTGTTTATAAGTGTTTGAGGCACCTAAGTTTTGGTTTTGAATTGAGTTAGAAGCATGACAAGCTATGAGTTCAAGGACCATTGATTTGGGGAGTACTTTGGCACACCTTTGGTACTCAAGTTGGAATCAAGACTAAGCTCAAGATGGAGGAGAGGAGAACCAAGTTTGAGTTCAAATGATCATTGTATCTCTTCATGAAGAAAGAAAAGGACTTAAATAAGATCACAAGATTACTCATCATATCAAGTCATCACTTGGATCAATAAAATCCAAATTTCCAATTCAAGTGAGTGTCAAAGGATAATTCTTGGTGAGATCACTTCTCCTAGAGAGGAAGCGTCATAGCCATGAGTGGGATTGATAAATTGGAGATACTTGGAGGGGCCAACATGGAAGTGATGATCACAGAATGTTTCCAGATGCTTAGTTGAAGAAATCAATAGAGTTGATCAATAGAAAGCAACTAACATCCAAAGAAAACCTTCATGCAAATTCAAATGGTATTCTCTCATACTGGCGAAGATCAAAAGAAAGAAAAGTCAACCACAACGCAGAGATAGTGCACTTGATCATTATTGGTTCTCATTTCATATGGGTGAAGCATAAATTCAAATATATTGACTTCACGAAGCTATTCAGTGAGACTGCATTGCTATTAGGAGGAAAATTGGAATAATATTGACTATCACTCTACTCCAAGATAGCAAAGGTATCATTGTAATGTGCATGATCATTTTGTCCCTTACTGCATTATGCGGTTGTAGTGCATATAGTACATACTTATTAGGGTGCATGCAGAGCAAATGAAAGTTTTAAATTCATTGCTACCACTATTGCTTGAATGATTATATATGATCTAGTGGTTTTACATTATACTTAGAGTTTTGTTTGTGGTCAGTGATCCCAAATTATATGATCTATTTTGGATTGCTCACGAGTGACAAGTACAACATTGGCAAGATAACCCTTATATACTTTTATGAGGTGTGAAAAGCTTTGTCATTGGATCAAGC
This sequence comes from Hyparrhenia diplandra, assembly GCA_015847255.1. Taxonomy (NCBI): domain Eukaryota; kingdom Viridiplantae; phylum Streptophyta; class Magnoliopsida; order Poales; family Poaceae; genus Hyparrhenia; species Hyparrhenia diplandra. Next base: position 4,873 of record JADLZK010013305.1, read on the forward strand.
CCAGGACTTGGAAGCTATGGCAAATCATTTTGGTTCAAGTCAACAAGAAAGAAGCTCATGCAATCTAGTTCAAGAATTGGTTTTAAATTGACAAATTCTTTCAAGTAATACCACATTACAAGATGTATCATATTCCTACACATGGTATGAATGGTGAACACAGTGATCACCAACTTTAGTGATAATTCAAATCGAAAGCTACCTCACCAACAAGAGTTCAAATGGATTGACATATGCTTTGACACATATGGGAGGTGCACCTCAAGATCAAGGTCCAAGGATCCTACAAGTGACCTACATGTGGCATTTTCTAGGTAGTCTTCAAGCTTCCACATGTGAAATGATTCACAAGTAGTGTCATTTTCCAAGATATGGTGTGTCCATCAAAATGAATTCAAAGACTCAACCATCTACCCCTAAGTCGCACCCTTTGTATCAAAGAAGTATACCTTTTATGGAAATTGATGACAAGGGAGGTGGAAGTTTCTAAAGGCTCGCGAATATGGAGAGAAGGAACATGGACACTGGATCCTTGAGGGAGCAACATTGAAGGAATTGAGAAGGATGCGGACAAAGAAACACACACAAGTTGGGAACATGGCTATATGAACTTGATTGGTTAACATTGACCGTGCATATTCGTAACTTTGCTTTGCAATTGCATGTGAAGGATTTTTAAATTTTATATATGCAGTAGCATTAGTAGTGTATGCTGGTTATAGAACTTGCTTGATGATATGGTAACTAGCATGCATTGTTAGTTTGTAACTAGACATATATATGTTTCATATGAATCAAGAGTCATTGCTTATAATGTTGATCACATGGTTTCTTGAGTTTTTGATGTATGTCTAGTTACAAGGATGATACTAAGGATGAACTTCAAATTTGCAGCTCCGATTGGTATCCGCTTAAAGGTTTATCCTATATACCTTAACCACTTTTGTATGATGTTAACCACTTTCCCAAAAAAGCTTCTGTATCTATGTATGTGTACAGAAGCGAATTCAAATCAATTGGGCACACATATAGGAGAGATTACCACTACCAAGTAAGTTTTTATAGTGCTTATCCAAATCTTGACATTGTGTAAAATGTTGCGGATAATTGACATAAAATCCAAACCAAGTCCAACAATTTATACTTGTATAAAGTCTTGGCTTGGAAATTAAATCTTCAATTCCATATCTTTGTAGTGTTGTCATCAATTGCAAGGGGGAAGAAGGTCCCTTGTGGTTTTGGTAATTGGTGTCAACATTAGGTGGACATAATATATGTGTGATTGAGATAGTACCACGGGGAGATTGGAGTCACCGCGTGATGACGCAATGAAGGAGCTTGTGCATATGTGACATGACGTGGAGTCATGCTGTGACCGAGGTAGTGAAGATCAAGACAAAGGCAGCGGCTTGATGGACGGTTGCAAAGAGTGTGAAGAGGAGCAGGAGATCAGAGGCGGTGAGGCTGATGGACCACGGTGATTGAAGCTGGGCTAGACTTGGCATGCGCCAAAACACTAGCGGTGAAGAGCAAGTGAGGTCGGGGTCGATGCAAAACAAAGAAGGTCATGTGATGATATGAATGTGGATCTCTTATCATTTCTGGTGATGCGATGTTGTGCCATGTGGTTCCCATCGACGCGGAGATGGAAGCGGCGGAGATAAGGAAATCGCCATGAGCGGAAAAGGTATAACCTATAGGGGCATTTCATTGCGTCGGTCGTGAGTAGCTTAGAAAGAAGTTTATGACGGTTTTAGGATAGATGACCGTGCTACTATCAAGAGGGGCAAACTTGTTTTGCATATCGGTCATCGTAGTGCCACTTGTCGCGATCTAACTGCGATCGTGTTGGGGTGCGAGTGGCGTGGTAAGAGCAAGCTTAGATCCTTTTGACTTAGCGGTTGTGAAAATGCTAGCACACATGCACACGTGATGTACTCACTTGGTGATGTTGGCACATTTGCAAAGCGTGTTGTTGGAGCATTTTGTGAGACACTTGAGACTGCATCTTAGTGGACATACTGCTTGTGATGCATTGTGAGTTGGATGGTGAGTAACGCTTAATAGGTATTCCTCGTAGCTCACGTCTGAGTATAGCTTGCATGAGTCAAAGTCATGTCGGAAGCGAAGCGTCGGATGAAGCGGTGAGCGTTTTATCGGCGGATGGGTCGCGTAGCAGCGGTGACCCGGGCGTACGACGGAAGCATGCACGGTTTCCATCGGCCTGCCGGTGTGTGGTGCGATCGGCACGAGAGCTTGTTTGGGTCGATTGTCGTGAGTGCCGGACGCGCACGAGGAGCATCGGAATATGTCGGGGCGCGTACTGCCGGGAAGCATGCTTTGCAGGGAGTGTGTTGTGCGCGGCGTTGTCGTTGTGACGGCGCAGTGTGACGGGATCTGGGCCGGGACTGTCGGCGCGGTGAAGGTCAGGTCGGCATGGCGTCGAGCGCTTGCTGAGCGCAGTGTTCCTCGAGCGGCTACTGTTTTGGCTTAGTGGCTATAAATAGATGGGGTGGCGACCATGGCTGGTTGCGAGGAAACACGCAGACTTGGGCGCCAGAGTGGCTTGTGATTTGTGAGCGTGCTTTGAGAGGCCCTCCCAGCTCACTCAACTTCGATAGTGTTCATCAGATTGGGTGAGTGAAGCGATTCTGAGTGCGATTGCTGTGAGATTGCATCGTGTGTGGCACTAGGTGATAGCGTGTTGCAAGGCCGGTGGTAGCTCGTGCTCTTGGAGGTTACTTACACCTCCTAAGGCGACCTGGTGGCAGAGACATTGCGTGAAGCCAGGATGCGTGATGCTATGCGTGCTCGAAGGAGGAGGAGGATTTGTGAAGGTTAGGTGCTCACCTCGGCGGGGATGCAGCGGTCTGACACTACTATCTGCGTGATGGGTGAGTACACTCCCTTGTGCATGTGGTGTCTTCTGCGGTGCCTTGCGCTGAGGCTCGCTTGAGAGTGGTGTCTTTGCTGCGGTGCGCTGGCGGGCGTGCCTTGAGGGGCGAAGTGATGGGAGAATCACACCGAAGAAGAACCATCTAGGTGAAAACACCAAAGGAACCGCAAAGCGTTGGTGCGACAGCTGAGGGTAGGGGAAGTTGGCAAGCTTCCCGATACCTCGTTAAAAATCACGGTGTCAACTTGTCTGTACTCTTACTCGGTGGTTTTGCATGCTCCAAATCCACAAGCTTTTGGCATTATTTACATTTCATATATACCTTGTGCTTGTGCTTGTGCTTGTGCTTGTGGGTGAGCCTCTTTGCAATTACAGCTTGTGTACGCTTGTTGGTTGCTTTGCTTGGATTTGTGTAGCTAAGTAATTTGAGCCTTTGGGTTAGTGCGTGTGTAGCCTTGTCCTAAATAGATGCATCCTAGTGAGCTTAGGATTTGGCTTTGTGCTTTTGCTCATTAGGAGAATTGTGTAGAGGAGCTCACCCTTGTTTGAGAGTACTAGTGCATAGGTTTGTGTGATGCTACGCAGCCAGCTCGATTGAGCTCAAGCTAGGCTTATCACCTCATTTTAGCTCTGTGTGGGATGCTGGCTGTACGTGATTTAAGGAGTCTGTAGCTAGAGGGGTGAAGCGAGATCTTGGCTATAGCGAAATAGTTTCAATTCGCATTATATTTGTTTTAAGTCGCGCCAATTAGTTTTAGTAAAGGATCCGCCTATCGACTCAAAAATACAAGCCTCTACGAGTGTAACACTCTCATCGCCTCGGGGCTACACTCGGTGAGAGGCTCACAAGACCTTCCGAACGCGAACGAACCCAACGGGCGATCAGCGACGACCTCGACCTCGGCCTTAAAGCGCATGAGGGAGAATCCATCTCCCACAAACGCTCGAGGGCCATCGAGCTACGGCTCACCCTCTCCACGGAGCAACCATGGGGAAACGAGCGAAAACACGAATCAATTAAAGCCTCCGCGAGAACTTCGTTCCCCACGGAGCCTCGAGATACACTCCGCTGAGTGCTTCGCAGCGCACCCGCACGCGGACAAAAGTCAACCCCCGAGCATGGCCCCTATCCTCACCACGATCTCGAGGTCGTCGCAAAACGCCCGGGAGGAGACTCCATCTCCCGCACGCCGGGGCTACTGTGGGATACCTATATCGAGGGTACCCTAAAAACATACGACTAATCACGGCAAAAGCCCAAGTGGCACTCGGCCCAGATCAGCATCAACGCGAGCCTCGCCCACGGGGTACTTCCGCCTCGCGACGAGCATGAGCTTCTCCTCGCACGAGCTCACGGAGCCGGAGACCAAGCTCCGCGCCGCGCGAGCCCGACCATACACCCGAACTCCGTCTCGAGCGAGTTCACGATCCCCGAGCTCCGAAGCTCGGAGAAATCGGGAACCCACGGTCTTCGCCGAGACGCCACGTCACGACTTACCCGAAGCTTACGGTCCTACGGACCCGACCCGCGGTTCCACGGAACGCGACGACCTGCGAGTTCGAACTCCGAGCTCGGCAACTTCGTGATCCCATCAAGACAACCTCCGTCAAACTCCGACTCGCATTTCGACCTCCCGAGCGCATACATCTCGCATCACGCAACGCGTGAAGATCGCGCAGGCATGTACGACTCTCGAGACGCTCGACCTCTTCCCCGTCTCGTCGCGAGCTCTTCCAGACGTCAGCGGCTACATGCCGCTCTTTCCGCCTAGACGAGCTCTCCCGCGCGGGATCTTTCCGGCCTCGTAGGAGCTCTCCCGCACGAGCTCTTTTCCTCGTCGCATTGGGCGAGCACGCAGGTCGTCCGCTTCAGCCCCTCTCCACCTCGTCACGAGCTCTCCCGACAACGAGTTCTTCTCGCCCTTCGCACGACCTCGAGCTCGAACAGCGTGGAGCCACGAGCTCAAGTCTCCGAACCGCATCCCACCACGCCGCATACCGCCAACCGCTATCATGACAAAAGGACGCCATCCGGAGTACAGACGGGCCATCCCGACGAGACGCATTCCCACTACGATCGTGGACGGGGTATGGGACGGGACTCCGCCCATCCCCGAATCCCGCGTCGGCGACGACCGAGAGCGCGACGGGACACGCATCGAACAAGCCCACGACGTACCACCGGTGAAACGTACGACCTATGGGTCCCTCGTCATTTTAGCACTTTACCCCTTCTATTTTGTGTTCTTCTCCTCTTTAGTCCCTCTCCATGTGGCATCGTGTACCTCCCCCTTGCAGCTATAAAGGGGGCTTAAAATCTGAGGAAGAGGAGGGACCTCTCAACCTTAGCATATGAAACACTTCGATCATCACTCCCTCCACCCACATAGAGACTTGGGAGCCACTCCCTCCCTCTCGAGCGACTTGTATTCTTCCCGATCACGAGCATTTGAGGCTCAGCCACATAGTGACTCCGTAGGCGGACTAGAGGCACCGGAATTTTGCGAACGGTATAAACCTTGCATCTTGTGTCCCTTGGCTAGGCCATCGAAGCCCGCCGCGAGCCATCACGATTATCTTGTAATGCGTGGCATACGATATTAGACCACGACACTTATACTAAACTTCTAAGTATATTTCAGATAAAATGTGTAGATCCATTTTGTATTCACAGTTCAAAATCTTTGGTAAGATCTATAGGCAATCATATTTGTAATACTCCCTCCATCCCAACAAGTATTATTGTTTTGAGTTTTTCGGACATAGATGTGTTTTACATTGCGTCTTATTTAAAAATTTATATAAATTTTAAATAAATAAATCCATTATTAAAGTATCTCTAGTGATAAAATAAATCATAAAAATAAAATAATATTTATACAAATAATTTGAATAAGGCGGATGGTCAAATGGCAAGTCAACAAAAACTATACTTGATACTTTTTTAGAGGAGGGGAGTATTATAATAATCTTATTGTAGAAAACCTAATCAATTTTGATAACATCATATATAGTAATAGATACATATGACCTCACAGTAATTTTCACTTTTTGAAACACTTTTTCTCTACACATGATGCCACGGTCAATATTTGACTTAGGAAAACAAGCCGTTTTTAGAAAAATCTAAATGACAAGAGGTCAATATTTTCTAGCTTGGGAAGACAAACTTGGAGTAATTATTCATTAATAACTCCTTTGCACATGGAGAGAGGGAGGCATGCATGCTGTTACTGAACAGAGGATAAAGAGGGGGGTAAAGAGGAGACCAATGTGTGCTTTGGATAAATTAACATAATCGGATCCTACTCTCAGGGATCTATAGTATTTGCTACTGACGGACTGACCATATGCATAAAAGGATTCCTCATGGTTTCATTGATTCATTTGTTGCTAGTCCATCAGTACCGACTGTTTGGTCATGTCAGTTAGACTTGTTTTGGGACTTCTACTGGGTAACGATGAATACAGTTTGCCCATGCTGAGTCGGCACTACGGGCTGGTTGGATACACTTCCACACGGCGCTGTTGCACTTATACCCAGACCCAAAAACTGAAATCATCCAAACTCGATCCCCTTCCGCATCAAACAGCTTGGCCTCGCAATATACCATTTCATACCATACCGAGCTGCTCGATGTGTTTCCAAATCGATGCAGTGTCATCCTTGACGGCTCAACCTGCTCATCCGATAGATTCAGGCTACGCTGCACCGTCAATCACTGCTCGCCCACCAGCATGTATGCAGAAATGTTGGACAGCCAAGCCGAAATTTGGAACATACTGCTTTGTACCTTTCTTCAAGAACAGCTTTTACATTGCAATGGAGGAGGCAAAAAACGACAACTGCTCAGAGACTGGAAGCCAGAATAGGGGCACTTGTGTTGATGTTAGCCTTGAGTGCCTCACCAGCGACGGCCACAAGATTCTTGGACAAAGTGCCCCCTAGGTTCCCCCCTCATCGTCTTCCTCTTGGAAAACACAGTGGTATGCGCTATCCTGGGCAGCAGTGGATTTCCGGACAGTGTGCAGAAGCTGAAACCGGGCATTGGCCCGTGAATTCGAGTAAAACAGCGGCGCCTCCCATGCGAAACAGCATGTTGGTCAGCAGCATCGATCTCTTCTTCCTACCATAGTAGTTGCAAAGTCACAATCTCTGTAAGATACCACCAAGCGCGTTTTTCCCACAGGGCATGATTTTGCAAGAGGGTTCGTTTGCGGAAGCCCAACGGCGTTAATCCAGCACTGCACCCCGTATCCCAGATAGATTTGCATATTTTGTATATCCTTTCTTGGCTTTGTATCTGTTTATGATCATGTCAGTCATGGATGGTATCATCGTCATGACGCTGCAATTGACAATCAGTATGTCAATTTTACTAGTTCGTTCGGTGCCTTAGCAAACAGGTTGTCGATGACCGTGAAGATGACCTCCCCTGCCTCCATACGAGGCTAGGTGGAAAACTAGGAATGGAAGGGATATATTGTACTGAAGAGGGGAAACATGTCTCGTCACCAAGGCCGGAGCGTCTAGAAATATTCTTAGGGAAGGGAAATGGTATCATCGTCAAGAAATTTGCTAGGCGAAGATTCTCCAATCAAGGAGGCTGGGGCAATTCAGTAGTTTGAGCTAGGACCGAAGCAAAACGTACTCAACAGGTACACTCTGCTCGGTTGTCGGTAAGATACTTGACAGTAATAACAGTTATGAGTAAAGCCAGGGAGGGTGACTGATGGGTAGGTTGTTAGTCGACGAGGTGGAGTAACCTGCTGTCTTGGCAAATATGTGTGAGCTTGAGGATCATGGCAATCATGGTATATATTATTCCTGCAACAAAAAGATAGTTGTGTATATTGCTCGCAACAATTTGAGATACTTGTTCTTGGCTTGCAACCTTGTGCATATGTATGTTTCGTGTGTTTAAGTTATAGCAAGCATTTGAGTTATATAGATGCCAATTAAAGTAGATGACTGCTGGGGAGGTGTTTTTAAAGCTGCAATCAATAGTAACATGTCATGCAAAGAACATGCGCCGTTTATTTTTCCGGCATATATGCAACCTTGCGCATAAGGAGTTGCTAATGCATTACTCTGAATTTTTAAGTAATAATCCTAGACAATCAACAAGTAGAATTAAATCAAATATAATAGTATTGTTAAAAGAACAACTCAGACAATTCACAGATTATAAAGTTACATGTTGTCTGAACATCAACAATAAAATTAGGTGCCTAAAATATATATATAGGACAAATGTTACCATATGTACTGGTGTGTTTTAAGTCACAGCATATGGATGCTGATTTGTGAATAATGCACATAAGCCGGTGGCGCTCACGCCTCCTCAGGTTGGTCAACCTGACGTCAAGCTTGGTGACAAGACACACAAGCGGGGGGCCGGCACCTCACCTTAAAGGTTCCTGGATGAGGTGTAGGTCAAGCGGGGAGACGCCCCTGATTGCCTATCCACCACGACCAGAGAAGCAGAACCAGGAGTCCACTTACCTATCAGGCGCAGGAGCATATGGATAGCCACCCATGCTGTTGGCTCACATACCAGCCTCCCGACAGGGCGTGGTACACCTCAAGCAGCGGTTCGGCATCGCTGCCCGGCCAACCGGGTTCACCTGCGCCCAAGAGTAAGCTCGACATGTTGTATTCGGGGGACTTTTAGGTATTCAGGCCAAGTGGAGCGCTTGTGACGTTTCCAACGTTCAACGGGTGTGCGTGTGAGACTCTTAAATTAGTAACCCGTAGGGTAATGTGGTGATACCCACACTTTGATTGTTTTCTTTTATGTAATATCAAACCGGGGAGTAGTCTGTTAGGTTGGTCGGTTGTTCTTTTTAGACCACCTATTGCGCAAGATATCGTTATATGTCCTGAAAACTCTATTCTTCTTAATAGCAATGATACATAAAATCTTTTGCGTATTCTGAAAAAACATGGTGTTTCAAAGTTGCTATCAACAACTTGTATCGTGCAAAAAACATGCGCCCCCACCTCCGATGGCGGACATGGCGGCCTCCTCCTCCTCGTTCTCGCCTTCTCCTCCTCGTCACCTCTACCGCCGACCCTTTGCCCGTCGTGAGCTCGGTGAACCCTAACACCCGCGGCAGCTTCCCTCTTCTCCTCCCCCTCCTCCCCGCCACCATGATCTTTTCCAGATCTACTTGAGCCTCCCCCGCCCCAACCTGGCCCTACCACTACTACCACAGCAGCTCGCCACCCGGCCACCATCCCATCACCTAACCTGCCTCTCCTGCCCTTCTATACCCACCTGAGTTGTAGAAGAAAGATTGGGAAGCGGCTGGCGGAACTCTAGCCGCACTGTCGGAGGGTGGGAAGCCGTTGTGGACACGCATTGTGAGATCGGACGGTCTCCATCGCTTCCCCGGTGGTGTTTAGCATATGTCTTTACCTTTCGGACTGTTTTTATCTTGTTTGGTACTTTTTGGAAGCTAGCTCCACTGTCTATTTTTGGTGAGCCAGAAATTATGAAAAAAGGATGGAAACATCTAGAGATCCTAGTTGAAGTTGTTGGAGTGGATTTTCCACTAAAATCTCTATGTGTTGATGGGTGAGTGTGCGTGCGTGTATGGGCGTCTTAAGATTGTAATAGTGTAATTCTCAAAAAAACTTCCAAACAAATACACTAATATAGATATTTGAATCCGACAAGATAAAAACAGTCCAACAAAAACGCTAATTATACATATTTGAATCCGATGTCTATGATTCGAATATAATTCATAGTATATGGCATCGAAGAAAATATTTAAATTTCCACCAAGAGCTTTTTTTTTGACAAACTCACCAAAGAGGCTTTGGATCCATACCAGCCAGACAAGAAGGGCGAACTCACCACTAATGCACTATGGATGCACAACTCTCGTGTACGCGTACGTGCCCGCGAGTATTAGATTTTGGAGGCAGGATTTGAAAATTATTAGAGGGCGCATCTTCACACTTCAGCAAGTTATTAATTGTTGACAGCAGCTTTAAAACAACCCTCCTCAGCAGTCCTCTACTACTTTCTTCAAATCAGCATCTATATGACTCATTCTGTATGATGTGACTTAAACACACCATAAATATAGGCAGCACTTGTCCTAATATGTTTTAGGTGCCTAATTTTTATTTAATGTTCAGGCAACATGTGGCTTTGTAATTTGTGAATTGTCTTTTATGAGTTTTCCTTTTAATTATACTACTTGATTTAATTGTACTAGTTCATTATTATTCTCTAATATTATTGCCTGAAAACTCAAAATCCACACTATAGCAACTCCGATTTTTTCTCTTTCATGTGAGGCTCTTTAAATCTAGTAGAAGGTTGAACTGTAATAATGGATTGGCTGAGTGCAAAACTCTTGAAGAGGCCGAATAAAATTATGTTTTTCTAAAACAATGCAAGTTTTTTTTTTTTTTTTTTTTTTTGTGATCGTGTCCTAGCATCATAGCATGTGTTTCATTACGAGGGAAGTGAATTATACCACACAGCTACGAGCATTCTCACCGAAAAGATTACAAGGCAGCAAACCGGTGGTGGGATGACCTGGGATAACTCAAAATATAGCAAGAAAAAAATATGACAAAAGAACCCTCAACTCTTGAAATTAGAGGGTGCATGTTCAACTGCATGACAAGTTACTATTGATAGAGGTTTAAAACACCTTCCCTAATCCCCAGCAGTCCTCTACTTTATTCACGATTAGCATATATATAACACAAATACTGCAACAAAAACACACCACACATCATCATGGGTTGCTTCCCAACATAAATCATCAAATTATTGCCAAAGACAACCCAGCACACTATCATTTTTTTTTCTGCCACCATACCATGATTGCCATGATCCTCAAGCTAACACAGATTTGCCAAGACAGCAGGCTACTCACCTGTCAACTAATAACCTACCCATCGTCACCTCCTGGGTTTTCTTACTCATAACCGTAGTAACTGTCATGTATCTTACCCGACATCCACGCAGAGTGTACCTTGTTGAGTGCAGCTTGCTTCGGTCCTAACTCAAAGTACCAAATTTCCCCAGCCTTCTGCATTGAGAATATTCGCTAACAAGTTTCCTTGACGATGATAACATTTCCTTCTAACTAATATCAATACGTTCTGGCCGTTGGTGACGAGACATGCCTCCCCTCTTCATATCATCACACCCCTATCATTTCCAGTTTTTAGTTTTGCTCGTATGGAGGCAGAGATGGTCATCTTCACGGTCATCGATGACCTTTTTGCTAAAGGGCGCAATCGGACCCTAAAGTAAAATTGACATACTGATTGTCCGAAATTTGCAGCATCATGACGATGGTACCATTTTCCATGAAGGACATGATCATAAACAGATACAAAGTTGCGTAGGGATATACAAAATATGCAGCTATCACAGGATGGGGTGCAGTGCCGGATTGATCGCCGTTGGGCTCGCAAGGAACCTCTTGCAAATCATGCCTACAGTGCACACGCGCTGGTGGTATCTACGGAGATCATGACTTGGCTTCTATGCAGGCAAGAACAAATCCGATGCAGTTGAGCAACATGCTTTTGTTTCGCATGGGAGGCGCCACTTTATTTTGCTCTCGAATTCAAGGGCCAATGCTCGGTTTCAGCTTCTGCACATTGTGCGGAAATCCACTAGTGCCCAAGGATAGTGCATACCACTATGTTTTCAAGGAAGACGATGAGGGGAACCTAGGGGTTAATTTTGTCAGGATCTTGTGGCCGTCGCCGGTGAAGAACACTCAGGATAACGTCACCACAAAGTGCCCCTCTTCTGCTTCGGTCTCTGAGCAGTTATCGTTTTTGGTCTCCTCCATCGCACAAAGGTGTTCATGAAGAACAAACAAGGAAGCATATTTCCAAATTTGCTTGGCCGTCGAGCATTTCTGCATACATGCTGGTGGGCGAGCAGTGATCGATGCAGTGCAGCAAAGTCTGAATCTATCAGAGATGGGAAGGTTGAGCCATCGAGGATGACCACGGCATCGATTTGGAAACATCTAGCAGCTCAAATTGGTATGAATATGGCATATTGTAGGGCCAAGCAGTCGATGCAGAAGGGGGGATCGAGTTTGGATGATTTGGGTTTGGAGCTGGAGGTATGATTGCAACAGCGCGGTGTGGAAGTGCATTCTACCAGCTCGTACTGCTGACTCAACATGGGCAGACTGTATTTCACCGTTACCCAATGGAGTCCCAAAATAAATCAATCAACTGACATGAGTAAGTGTATGGTACCGATGGACTAGCAACATAGGCCAAATACGGAAACCATGATGAATCTTTTTAGGCATGTTTAATCACAAATACTAGATGCTAGGAGTTGGATCCCCGGTCTTTTGTATATGTTCATCTCAAAGCACACAATTGTCTCCTCTTTACTCTTCTTGTCCTCTCCTCTCAATAGCAGCATGCATGCCTCCCCTCCCTCCAAATTGTGCAAAGGGTTAATAAAGTTACTCAAGTTTTGTGTTCAAACATAAATATTGGACCTCTTAACATACGATTTTTTCAGCGACTGGGTTGTTTTTCCTAAAATGCACACATATGGCATATATATATGATTTTTATTGTATTATTTGTGGCTGTGGCATCAATAGGTTTTTAAAACTAAAATTACTGAGGTCATATATACAAACTACAATGACATCAAAAATTGATTAGGTTTTCTACAATAGGTGAAAGCTACAATATGCAAAAAAGGTTGCTTATAAAGATCTTACCAAAGATTTTTTGAACCAAGATACAAAATGGATGGCACATTTTCATCTAAAATATAGTAGTAGTTTAGTAATTAAGAGTCTTTTATATAATATTTTTGAAAATATGTAATCAAAGGAATTATACTTTTGGCAAATTAACAAAAATAGTTTTTTATTTAACAATGCTCTTGTACATAGGGTCTCATTTTTGAATTTTTGTACTGCACCAAGATGGTGCGATAATTTGCTACTACCGTACTATGACCTGCTGCAATGACCTAAAAGCACCCACACAATTTCCGCTTTCTGCTAATTGTAAATGAAATAATTGTACAGTGAAATCTGCATAAAGGGAATGAGTGATCAAGTCTGACACTTTGTTGATACCAAAAAAGCTAGTTCTCGTGCAAATCGGCCTATTTAAAATGCAGGGAAATGTTTTGCTTGTTTTCTATCTTATTTTGTGAAACTTTTTTGTAGGATTTCTGCAAAATTCCTACCTTCTAAAACACTATTACAGAAATCATTTTTTACTAATGGTCAAAAACAATTTTTGGGAATTGATTTAAGAAAATGTTTACTATGTCGCCGATTTGTACAAAATAAGTGTTTTTAAGAGTAGGTTCTCAAACCGTTCCTAGAATTGATTTCCAAAAGGACGGTTCTCATAAGACAACCCTCTCTTAAATATCAATTCAGTCAAAGTAAAGACCTATGAAGGAGTTCTAAAGCCTAACATACTTAATCTATTGATCAGTCCTGAAACAAAACATACATTTTTTGTTAATATTCCCATTACTTTTTCTTTTTAAAGTAGAAACTAGGTTAAAAATCTCCTCCTATAATAGTGGGGTCCTCCCCAGTTATCTATGAGTGCCTATAGTTTCTCGTAAAACTCCCTTTTATCCTTTTCATAAGGAAACCATACACAACAATTAATCTTCAAACAAACTTGTCTTGCCAATTTTTTTTATCGTGGCAGCCACACTAAATTAACTTGCCATTCTTCCAAGCTAAAACCTGAAACTTTTATATCATTCACACCTACTAGAATATCTCTCAACATGGTAATTTTCTGACAAGCACAAACGAGAGACATGCTAGTCACAAAGGGTTGATGAGCTATTGTGTGGAAAATGGACAGTGGAGAACAGAACATCATCAGCAAACCTTTATTCTGGTGGATGTTGCAGCCATCTTACAAACACCGATCTGAACCCAGTCTGATATTGATGTGTTGGCATGGGAGCTAGCAGAAGCGCGACATGTACTTCAGTCAAATCTGTACAGACTCGCCAGCTTTTTGCTTACTTGCGTATTAACGAGGCAGCACCTGCTATATATGGAAACTGAAGTGCTGCCCAAAATCCAAGTCTTTTTTGGTGGCGAGTCTTGTGCACGAATCTCTCCTGGCTCGCTGTGGATGAATGTTCTTGTACGGAAGCATATTGAACTGGTGTGAATTTCACGAGGACTGTGGGCAGACTCTAAGAATCCATCAGGTACCGTGCTGATCGAGATGCTCAGTCGACAAAGCCTTCTGGGAGCGAGACTAAAACATTACTGGTGTTAAATTCCCACCTCTACATCCTGAATCCTGGGCCCATGATCTGATCGAAGGCAGGGCGGCTTCCGAGGAGAGTCAATCAGCAATCAATCCTTATCGGGATGCTGCACTTTTGACGCGCAGAACGAAAACATCAAACATGCATGAGGCAGCTCCTGCTCCGTCTAGGCTGCTGTCCAATGGGCAGTTGATCTTGCTGACCTTCAGCTGGATAGAAACCTCAATCGCCGCCTGTGAGGAGAAGCGGCACCAAGGTGGAAGCCAAGCGAGGGTTGGTTTTCAAATGCAGTCGGCGTGGCTTTCTCTATGATCAGGAATGGAAAGGGCGACAGGTGCAGTGCTATAGTGAAGCAAATGCCATTTGGAGCGGTACAAGTGGTGAGCATGACCACTGCCCTAGCTTGATACTCCTCTTACCTGCGGGAGGCGAGGGCATGGCATGATGGACTGCTTATGGCTCGTCATGCTGTATCCGTTCGAAAGGATATGGCGGCTCTGTGGCAAATGGCCAGCAGGTATGAACCAGAGGTCCAATGCAATGTGACCGTATTAATGAAGGAGATATATTAAGGATTTGAGAGCACATATTTTCAGGAGGTTCAAGTTTGCTTTTTGTGCCTCGATCATGTAATGAGATAGCGTATAAAACTACCTAAACAAGTCACAGGCGATACACAGACTAGGTGGTGGTCATATGCCCCAGCTTGGTCCCTAGGATGAATGAATCTCTGTTTTAAAAATAAAAATCAACAGTCCCTATACTGTTGGGGGACAGAGGCAAATAAATCCTCTATGGACATCATTAAGGATAAG
>JADLZK010013307.1:0-166275 GCA_015847255.1 Hyparrhenia diplandra
ACAGCCTTAGGCTTCAGTATATTTGGTATGGTAGAAACCACAATGGCGTTAGGCTTATGTTTCCCAACAGCTATCACCTTGGCAAAAAGCGAATTTGGCAAGAAGCGTCAAAAGTGTTGTGTTTTGTAGTCTCTGTTGCACCTATACAACACTTGCTTGCATTTGCTTTATTGAGTACATAACTTTGCGAGCTTTGTTTTCGAATACTTGCACGCATACCACTTTTGGAATTCATTCTCCTACTAACTTACTCCTAAGATTTGTTTCGTTACTTTACGCTGTTAGGGATTAAATCTAGAAAGCATCAGAAACCAAATCTCGCTAGGAGCCACCACGCACTTTGTTGGGCATTATGGTTGAATATAAACAATATGGTAGTAATAGCAAGAGTTAAATCCTAAGACTTGCATATAGTATTTTAACTAAACACGTGTCATAGAGAGGAAGTCTTCACATGCATCTAGAAGATGAAACTTGAAACTACTATTTCCGCTGCTTCCAAAACTAAGTGCTCATGTCGATATACGAGAGAGTCGACCAACCTCATGTTTAACCAAATATATACAAAATTTTACTAAATTTTAAGATATTAAATAAACATCATTAGATTAAAAGAGTGTCATATTTTATAAGTAAAAATTATTTAGAGATATAAATGTCAATACTATCCTATATATCAATCAAATAATGAAGCGAAGAGAATTGGCACTTAACAAACATCACTATGCAAAATAGGAGGAAAGCGAAGCCTTCACATTATAACCAATGAGTTGTATCTCGAGAGGTGTCATGTCCTCATCAACCATAGTTTATCATACGTTACTAATACATAGTATGTTACATTGTTTGGGTTTTGCGTACTTGAGGAGGGCATGCGTGTGGCTATGGCATTTCATATCAAAGAGTCATCTTAGTCAACATATCATATGACATGTGCGCATCATGTTATGAACCACGGCATGACTTCCAAGAACAAGAGAACAAAGTTCTATGTGGATTCAAAATGTACTTCAAGAACAAGCGAACAAAGCATATTCAAAACGCAGCTTGAGTGACACTTATCGAAGAAGCAGCTTGCACGTGAGCACTGTAGATGAGTCCGGCAAGAGCAATGGTATCAAAGCTTACTTGTCTACACATCGATGCGAAATTCATGGAAATGCTCAACACCAATATCACTATAGGTTGTATTTAGTTAGTGAGAAATTTGATAGGTGTTACATACCAATATAAGACTCTTTGCTGATAGGGATCGTAGGACAAATCTTTTAACTATAATTAATCCATCATCCACATATGTGGTCATAGTAGCACTTATGGCTAATCATGGAATAATTAGGATCGAAAGATTCATCTCGGCGTCTACATCCAGCGGTCTGATTAGTGTATTTATTTCATTTACATTTAAGTCGCTCGAATATGTATGCGATAGAATCATTCGATGCTGATAGGTAGATTTACGAGGTGAGAAAGTTTTATAACTAACGCTTTGTGGGCACGATGAAATGCTATTGTGGCTACAGCGCAAAATAAAAAACCACAGATGATGTGGCCTGCCAGCTTTCCACGACGCATTCGGATTCGGACGCAAGCCTTGTAGTAGCACGGACACCGCTCCCCAACGGCTAGTTGCCGTCTGGTAACCCCGCGTGGCAGCGTCCGAGCCCACATGGCCCGGCGCACGACCGTCCATCACGGATCGGCCGGTCGGATCGGAGCCGACCGCTACAGCCATCGTTTTTCCACCCCGCCGCCTCCCCGCTCTGCAAAAGCTTTTCGAATTAAAATTCCAACGGACGGGACAGTCACGCCCATCCATGCGCCCCGCATCTCACAAATCTCCTCGTCTCCTCCTCCTCCTCCTTCCCCCTCTCCCTCCCCGCTCCGATTCCCTGATCCTGCCAGCCGATCGGCGTCTCGCCGGAGTAATACGCATCAGCAGCAGCGCGGCCACGGAGATGCTACGGCGGAACCTGCAAGCGGCGGGCCTCGCCGCTCGCTCTCCGCTCGCCGGTGCGGCACGCCGCATCCCCGCGAGGCGGCGTCGACCAGGAGAACTCCACCCCAACCTCGCCAACTGCCGTCCGCTCCCGCCAAGGGCGCATCCTCGCGCGCGCCCCTGCACAACCAGCGGCTGCAGCGCAGGCTCCGCCGCGGCCCCACTGCCGAGGAGGATCTATTCACGGCCGCTACCACCGCGCCAGCCGACGACGAGCTCTCGCGTAAAGGTACTGTGTCACTGCATGGACTCACCCGGATCCGGCTACCTACCAGAGCACCTGGGATCCGGAGGGCTGCGAGCCGTTTTCCTGGGATGCGCGCAGGTGGGTGGAGGGTGGGCCGACGGGTGATCCGCCCTAGACGGCAAGGATCAGTGGTTCGTCCGCAAGACGCCCCAGACTCGCCGCTGTCGGCGACCGGTCGCTCCCAGCGGATGGCGTCCTCGACGACAGGGGCTCCCTCAGATATACAAGCAAAGGCTAAAACCCATCGTAGCGAGGTAGCATAGCATGCGCATTCGGTAGCGCGGCATCTGGAGCGAATTCCGGGTGAATTGGATTGTTTTGCAGGCCGATGCGTTCGATCTGAGTATTGCCCATGATCCGAGAACGCTCCTGGCTCGGATTCAAGACGTCGCTCGTCTGCTGTGGCCCGGTACTACGAAAGCTACGTACTAGAATGTCCAGAGTAGTCCATGACATTGTGCTCATCTTCTCCCCTCCGTTCCTGCTTGCTATAGCCCTGGCAGGTGCTCGATGCTACTAGAGGTGGCACGGAAGACGTGCATTGCGTGGCCCTCTCCGGCGCCATGGCTGACAGTGCTCTGATCATGCTGACTTAGGCGTTGTTCCTCGGGTTTTGCAGAACCGTTCTCTCGGATCCAAAGAGTCAAAGGAGGAGATTCTTCACCCGTCCTTCTTTTGGTAAATGTGAGTGATCTTGTTGACCTGACGCTGCTTCCTCTCGCTGTGT
Organism: Hyparrhenia diplandra; assembly: GCA_015847255.1. Classification (NCBI taxonomy): domain Eukaryota; kingdom Viridiplantae; phylum Streptophyta; class Magnoliopsida; order Poales; family Poaceae; genus Hyparrhenia; species Hyparrhenia diplandra. Next base: position 2,974 of record JADLZK010013307.1, read on the forward strand.
GTGATGCGAGAGAGTTCTCTGAGGAAAGCGGGACGAGCTACCAATGCCGTTGTTCATTCCTCGAGGTGTGCAGTTATTTTATGTTTTTCAACTGAACCGTGTCTGAAAAGTGGCTCAGAACTACACATATATGATTTGCTTTTCCAACTTGTTGCAGGTATATAACGAGCAGATCAATGATCTGTTGGGACCATCTCAGCGTGATCTGCAGGCAACTATTCGACAAAATTTCCTGAAATTGCAGTTTCTATTGGTTTATGCAGATATCTCATCCAACTCGACTCTTTTAGATATAGAGATAATGCTGGCAATGGTATCCATGTTGAGAACTTGACTGATGAGTACGTGTCACAGTGAGATGATATCAATCAGATCCTGATGAAGGTATAAGATAACTTCCCCATCGTAGCTTCCCATTCATGTTGTTCTCTCTCTTTTTCTTTGACAACATATGTTGTTCTCTCTATGTTCCTGGACAGTAGATGCCTGTGGTCAGGCATGAAATAATGAACTGCAAGTCGGCAAATTGCAAAGAGTCAACGTATTGAGTGCCTTTTTGAGCGCTCCAATAATTTTTCTAAAGGTTATATTTACCTGGAGGCTGGGGCAGGGCTATTGGGCGCTAATGCTATGTTCTAGAGTAACATGCCTTAGTTAAAGGTTCGGAGTTGGAGAACAAGAGAATAAATCCATTATTACAATTTCAAGTTATGATTATGTTCTTATATAAGAATAAATTTCATCAATAAGTAACCCAAAAGTCTTCGTATTGTTTTGAACTGTAATCATTTCATCTGATCATCTCTATACTATTGTGGAATGATACCAAGATATCACATCGGTGTAACCATCATGCAACACCATCCGAATATGAGCTTGCTTTGATATAAAAGACTCACTTGATTCAGTATTTATTGCATGCATATATCTCTAAAAATTTCTGTAAACAACAGCAGCAGCTACTGCATCAGTGTTTTGTTTACCATAGTCATATTGTTATTGTGGCTATGGATGATTAGTCTGTTTTTGTAAGGATGCTTCCCTTTGATTAGGTAGGATAGTTCTTGGATTAGTTTTCTCATGATAACCGAGTTTATTTTCTTTTACAGGGACTGGGATCAGAACAGAAAAGTTGGCACTACCAGCAAGAACTTGAAAAGTTCCCGCTCTCAGTGTGATATTCACCTGCATTATCGAAAGCATGGAGTAAAGGTATATGCTTCAAGTTCTTTTGTTGCATATTGTAATAACTGTCAGCCTTTCTAAATCTCAGGATTTCACATCTTTGCATATTGTACATCTGCTGATTGTGATTTCGCTCTCTCTTCGCAGGGGTTCATCGAATGGGTTTTAGCAGTTCAAGAACTAGCAGAGTTACCTTTGTTGACCTTGCTGGTCCTGAGCACTGATGAACTGATGGTACAGCAAAGCATTCCACTAAAGGAGGAAAGAGCATCTAAGAAGTCTCTCTTGCAAGGCTTGGGTAATGTAAATCTGTAGCTGCTTCTTTGTGTCTCATTATTTCCTTTATTTCTTTCTTGGTCTTGGGTATGCCAAATCGCCCCTTTTCAAGATACAAAATGTATGATTGAGAATACTCCACATGTGACAAAATATTTAGAAAAATCAAAGCCTCATACCTAGCATGTTGGTCATTTCAGGAAACTAGTCAACATTCTTTTCAAGAAACTCCCGAGTCCCATAAAGTTGATTTACCATATAGAGCAATCCTGTTTGACACATGCTGCTGAAGGATACACTCAGGTGGCAACTCAGGGTTTATATTTTTTGTGTTCGATTTCTGCAGAGCACAGGTATTTCTACTGTTCTTGTCGTTCCTTTTATTTTTATGCCTTTTGTAGAGGTATTACACATATTCTTGTGTTGATCAGTACATTTGGGAACTGCAGATGCAGATCTGGAACCTTAAGTACACTAAGATTTGGTGAGCGAGCAAAAGCTAATGCCAAACAAACCTATATGATAAATGAGATATCAGAAGATGATGTTATTATGGTTTGAGCGATCAGATACGTCAGTTAAAAGGTATTACCTCAGAACTCAAAAACACATGTAGACATTACTCACACAATCTACACAGACTTGCTAATTATTTTTCATGTTTCTTGCAGGATGAACTCTATAGAACAAAGTCTGGAGACACGCAACTTGCAAGGCTGGATACTTCAGTGCACAAAGTGCCGTGAAAGCTTGCATACTTCTTGCGAATGAGCCTTAACCGCTCTCTTATCTTGCCTCACATGAAGTTGATTCAGAGGAAGGAAATGGATGTTGATGAAGAAGATGTACAAGAACTGCGTGATCAAATTAGCAAGCTTCACTCTTCATCTGAAGATACCTTTGATGACTTCATGGACGCAGAGAGTGGAGATGAAAAAACCCTCTTTGTTCTATGGGAAGAGGTGGAAGATGATCAGGTTATGATAGATGATTTTTGAAGGTCCACAACAGGAAGAGAGCACAAAAGAAGTATCTAACAATACAAAATGCTAATGAAGACCTTGGGTTCTAACAGGAAATCTAGTCTATCAGTGAGTGCGTCCCCACGAGTTGTCACCCTATTCAGGATCCTACACTGTGCTCTTCTCCAAAAGATCCACAACAAGGCAAGAAAGAGCATCACTTCACCAGGGCTATCACCAAGCAAGCTTAGAGTATCTGACAGCCCAGGTGATAGGAAAATGTTGAAGTGTGTGAGAAATATAGTACAGTTCAGTCCTCTCCTACAATCAAGCAAGCTTAGCCCCACTGACTCACTGGCTGCAAGTCTCCAACGTGGCTTGCACATTATAGAGTATCATCAACAGAATCCAGCCCCACGAAAATCATTTTATTGGCCTTTCATTTGACCATTTTTCTGGTGAATCCTCATCAGTCAACAGCAAAATTCACTTCAGTTGTTCAGGCTCTACCTGAGGACCAAGGGAAGCAATCTTTGTTCATCCTGCGAAGCCAATGAACACAAATGAGAATCAGACAGAGAATGTAAAACTCAGACAAACAGATTGTGTTAGCCTTAGGTGCCACATCTATTGAATCAGCTAGTGCTTCAATTAAAGGTTTGTCTTCAAGCTATATGATCCGAAATATTTTTATTTGATTCATATCATCTACTTAACCATTTAAATTGACCGAGGATGGCAACATAGCAAGGAAATTGCTTCCAAGAGAGAAAGCTGAGCTTGAAGCTTTATGTGAAGAAGAACAAGCAGCAAAGATCAAAGGAGCTGAGCACTTTGGTATGTACACTTGTAAAGAGATATGAATGAGATATACTTCAGACAGTTATTTCCCTTTCATTTACATTTTCATCTGTTGTAGTTTGCAGATTGACCAATATAAGAACAGGTCAGAAGATGGCCCAGATTCAAAAAGCGGTATGGCACGTGGAAGAACTAGCTAGGAAGGCAGAGGTTTCCTGAACAATGTCATGATAGTAAGGTGTCACTCGATGTGAGTGAGAGGGAGACACTTCTTGCTGAAATCGAGAGTCTCGAAGGAGCAACTCAAGAACCAGACTACTGTGTCAACAACTGATAGCCTTCTTGATCAGTCAGGAATGGCAGCGACAGACCAAAGAGTATGAACTTGACAAAGAAAGGCAGAAATGGATGGAGTCTGAGAGCAGAGTGGATCCTCACTCACTGAAGAGCTGAGGGTCGATCTGGAATCAAACAGGATGCATGCAGAAAAAGACGGAGATGGATCTCTGCAATGAGAAGAAGTGCACAGCAGAGCTAGATGACGCTCTTCAGCGGGCAATGTACGGCCACGCCAGGATGGTTGAGCATTATGTTGAGCTCCAGGAGCTGTATAATGATCTTCTCGAGAAGCACCGCCGCGAGTGATGGAAGCGATCTCTGAGGTGAAGAGCGGCGGCCAAAGCAGGCAGGAAGGGTTGTGGGACGGCCTCTGCTGCTGCCCTTGCTGCAGAGCTCCACGGTGAGGATCGACCGGGAAAAGGAGGGGTCAGCTGGGAGAGAACAGAACAGAAGGCTCCGCATTCAGCTGCGAGAGACACTGCTGAAGCTGTTCATGCTGCTGGAGAACTGCTCGTCAGATTGAGAGAAGCTGAGGAAGCATCTACACTAGAAAAGGTCAGTTCAAACTTAAAGCTAGCCGCCACTGGTGTTCTTGTCTTTTGTCTAGTCAAACTTAAAACTCAATTGTGTGCTTCCACTGTTTTGCAGGAGAGGACTGCTGCGTTGTTGCAAAGAGAACGACAAAGCTGAAGAAGCCAGCTGGAGAAGCTGAGGGAAGAAGCACGAGATGGAGCTGGAGACGATGAAGGTGCACCTTGCGGAGAGCCGGCTGCCTGACTCGGCGCTGGGTGCCTTCTACCACAACGAGAGCGAGAGGACGCCGGAGTACCCGTGCGATGATGCCCCCTGACGCACGACGACGATCGGTCCTGGCGGGCTGCGTTCGCTCGCCTACAGTGACTGAGAGTCACCTGTTTGGATTGTTTGGGGGTTGAGACTCGTCAGCTGAAACTGGTTGACAATTGGGACGGCATGGAAGCATTTCTTCGACCTCTACTTGTATGGTTTTAAGTACACTATTATTACTCTGGGAAAAATTGTTATGTATACTGCTTGTATGGAATTGAATTTGAATACTACAAGTATTTTTATTTGTCAACCTCGTTCCTGTTGGATCGTACATTGGTCATGTCCTACCGCCGTCCTGCAAAAGTCGCAGCCTCTGCCCGCATGACAATGACACAGGCGGCGGCGGCGGCGGCCCTGGATCCTAAGAATGGGGTGAGTGAGGGTGAGCCGGTGAGGGGACGCCACTGGCCACCGGCAAAAACGGACAAGCGCACAGGAGAAACCTAGATAGTTGCTCCGATGAGTCATCTTGACTAAATGAGTGGTTGTAACACAGCCTGCACATCTGCAGTTCCGGCAGTCTCCCTCTCCCCTCGCCGGTGGCGGCACGGACGGCCTCTCGCTTCCGTTCCACTGTTGCTGCGCTCTATGTAAGTGACGCTTTGAAACAAGACGGTCTGTTTTTGTTTTCTTCAACCTGCTATTTCCCCATTTTATTTTTGCTCTATAGAGCAAGACAGACCTAGTTTTTATACTGTCTGATTTCTTATCGTCGTTTTCTTGACAACAAAATAATTCATGCCATTGGAAATATTGTTTTTATAAATGCTCGTGTATTTCATTCCTTGAACCATTCAGATTGTTCTTCCCTCTAGGGAAAACACTCCCTTGCTTGAGAAAAGACCCACTGAAGTCTTCCCTCCAAGGAGGACTGCAATCTGCATTGTTCATCTTTTTGTCAAAGAATCCTCCATTGTCTTGCCCATGAAAACAAAATAAAATGGATTTCCATGGATTTTCCCTCCATACTATATATATAAGGCGCTACATGTTTTAAAATTGTTATGTTTCCACTATACTCCTATTCCTATATTAAAAAGGGGAAAAGACAAGTGTTACAGGACTTAAAATTGTCTGAGAGGTTTTCCTCCCCTTTTCGCGTTCATACGTGTTCATTATTTTTCTCTGCTCAGAGATCAGCTGCATCACGATCTCTTGGTACACAACGCAAAAGAAGAGAGAATGCTACCATGGCTGAGGCAGCGCTAGTGGTGGCTGGCTTACGATTGGCGAGTGTCACCAATCTTGAAGAAGCTCCTCGCTGACGCTTCAATCTACCTTGGGTGTGGACATGGCCAGTGAGGCTCCACGGGCAGAGACCACCATCATGCCGCAGCTCAGCCTGGTGATTGAGGGCGGGTGAGAAGAGTCCCCCACAAGGCCAAGCTAGAGGCATGGCTCCGGCACGCCTCAAAGAAGCTTTGTACGCAATGCGAGGGACCTGCTCGACGAGCATGAGTACAACCTTGCCAGGCGCAAAAGCGAGAGGAAGGAAGGATTCCCTTGCTGGGACTGGGAGTGCGTGCCTCCTCCGTAAGAGAGAGAATCCTGAAAGCCTTTCTGTGCTGCGACAAGCAGGGCATGCAATTTCCTCCCAGGGAACAGAAAGATGATTCAACAGCTGAATGAATTGAAGGCCTTGTTGGCGAAAAAGCAAAGGACTTCCGTGAACTTCTTGGCTTACAATTACAAGCTGGTTTGTAACACACGAGAGTCCTGCAGGAACAACAACTTCAGCTGTTCTTCCATCCACATCCCACACTAGTCCCTCCAAGAGTGTTTGGTCGCGACACTGATCGTGATCGTATAATCAATCTTCTCATCAAGAAGCCTGCTGCTGCTGAGGCTTCTTCAGCTAGATACTCAGCTTTGGCCATTGTTGCACATGGAGGTGCGGGAAAAATCCACACTGGCACAGTATGTCTACAATGACGATAGGGTCGGGGAATACTTTGATGTCAGGATGTGGATCTGCATCTCACGGAAAGCTTGATGTTTATCGTCACACTCGAGAGATTACCAGGTCGGCAACAAATGCAGAGTGCCTTCATGTTGATAATATTGATACTCTCCAGTGTAAAACTGTGGGACATACTTCAAAAAGTCAAAGAAGTTTATGCTTGTCTTAGATGATGTCTGGTTTGAAGAATCCAGTGACGAGAAGGCATGGGACCTACTGCTAGCTCCTCTGGTTTCTCAGCAAGCTGGAAGCAAGGTTCTAGTAACCTCTCTCGACGAGATTTACCTTTCCATCTGCTTTTTCACTGTGAAGAAGTGATTCGTTTTGCAAAAACATGGATGACAGTGAGTTCTTAGCACTCTTCAAACACCACGCCTTCTCTGGAGCAGATATCGGAGATCAGTGGTTGTGCATAAAGCTAGAAGAGATTGCAGGGAAGATAGCTAAAAATTGGACAATCTCCACTGGCAGCAAAAAAGTTTTTGGGGCTCGCAGTTGAGCAGGAAAAAGGATATCACTACATGGAAAGATGCTATGAGGGTTAACACCTTAAAGACGAACCAATGAAAGCTCTCTTCTGGAGTTATGAGAAATTAGATCCACATCTGCAGAGATGCTCTTTTGTATTGCAGCTTATTTCCAAAAAGGCCACGAAAGTACAAAAATGAGGAGTTAATCCACCTCTGGGTGGCAGAGGGACTAGTTGATCCATGCAACCATGGTAGGAGAGTCGAAGATATTGGAAGGGATTACTTCAATGAGATGGTCTGTGGGTCTTTCTTTCAACCAGTCACGAGAAGATATTTTGGTAAGTTGTATGTCATGCACGATCTTCTTCATGATTTAGCAGAATCACTCTCTAGAGAAGACTAGCTTCAGATTAGAAGATGATAAGGTGACAGAAATACCAGATACTGTTCGTCATCTATCTGTTCATGTTGAGAACATGATAAAGCATGGGCAAAAGTATCTAGCAAGCTACATCATTTACGCACTATTATTTGCATAGACCCTCTAATGGATGATGTAAAAATGATGTTTTTCACCAAATACTGCAGAACTTGAAGAAGATTCGTGTACTATATTTGTCATGTTACAACAGCAGCTAAAAGTTGCCTAAATCTGTCAGCGTCAGTTGAAGCACCTTACGCTATTTGAACCTCACCAAAACATTAATTTCTGAATTGCCTAGTTCAGTGGGTACTCTTTACCATTTAGAACTGCTTCAGTTGAATCACGAAGTTAAGAGGTTGCCTAACAAACTCTGCAATCTAAGTAACTTACGCCATCTTGAAGGGTATGCTGATAGAATATATGAGATGTATGGAATATATCTTCCTCAAATTTCCAATATAGGCAAGCTGACTTCACTTCAAAAACTTAATTATTTTTCTGTGCAAAAGATGAAGGGATATGAGTTGTTTCAGCTCCGAGACTATGAACGAGCTCAGTGGAAGTTTTAAAAGCTCATGAATCTTGAGAATACCACTGGAAAGTACCAAGCCTTGGAGTCGAAGATGTATCAGAAATCTTACCTTAAAAGAGTTGCATTTTGTTTTGGAGCTCAGCGAATGATATTGATGCACATGACAGTTTACATTTTGGAGATTCTAGAAGGTCTGATGCCACCGCCTCAACTTGAGGGGCCTCACATTTGAAGGTTATAAATCTTCCACATACCCAAGCTGGTTACTTGAGGGGTTCCTATTTTGAGAATTTGCAATCTTTTTGGGCTTGTTAATTGCTGTGTGTTAGAAGGCCTGCCACTTGATACCATGCTCTTTTCCATATTGTTCTAAATTAGTTTGCTTGATAATGTTCCCAAATCTGAAGATTCTACCTTTGCCTTCCAACCGGCCTTACACATCTATCAGTGATCAGGTGCTCCCTCTACTTATGTTTATTACCAACGACGAGCTGGAGCATCATCATCAGAGGGAAAAACCTGATGAAGATAGAGAGCACTTGGCATCACGATTTTGCTTTTGATCTGCGAGGTAGACCCACTATCATGTGTTAATAAGACGCTGCATGTGGAGCATTCATCTCTGACACACACTAATGCCACAGATGGATCATGACATATCAAAAACATCTTCAAACCATTGAAAGCGCTCTAGAAGAAAGAGATGAAGCATTGATGAAAGAAAAATGTTATCAAGGCATGGCTATGTTGCCAAGAGCAGAGGATAAGGCTCATTCATGAAAAAGAGCAGATGGCCAACTGCTGGTTCCACCATCAGGACTTAAAGAACTTATTCTTTTCGTCATGCAATCTTACAGATGGAGCCTTAACTGTTTGCCTTGGTGTCCCTCAATTCACTGAGGCTTCTGGTACTAGAACAAATTATGACTTTAACTACTCTTCCGTCAGAAGAGATCTTTCTGGCAGGGACAATGCTTGAATTCTTGTCCATTAGAAGATGCTGGTGTCTCAGATCACTAGGCTTGAGGCACTGCTGCGTCTCTATTGACTCTTAAAAATACTTTCCTGCCCTTCATTAGAGTTGGTACGTAGGAGGAGACTTTTATGCCATTATCCATTGAAGATTTCCAAGTATTCGACTGCGTGCTTGAAGCTGAAATTTTCTGCAGCGACTTGCGAAACCTAAAAATGTTGGCTTTGTGTAATTCAGAAGCATGGGGTCCTTGTCACGTTGGTCATCTGACATCCCTCAAGCATTAACGCTATATCATAGCAGATTTATGTGTTCTTGAAGGATTGTCTTCCCTGCAACTTCATCACGTACATTTGATAAATGTTTTCGAAGCTCACTGCCGAGTGCATCTCACAGTTTCATGTCAAAACATCACTCTATGTTAGTAGCTCCATACTGCTTAACCACATGATCTCAGGCAAAGATTCTGAGGTCCTAGTGTTTCTCTCTCTTGAACGATGCAAGGAGCAATCAGTTTCATTTGAAGAATCGGCAAATTTCTCTTCTGTTGAGCACCTTAGACTATGTCGGTGTGAAATGGCATCCCTACCAAGAAATCTGAAGTGCCTGTCCAGTCTGAAGAAAACTCGATATCTATAACTGCCCTAACATATCATCTTTTGCCGGATCTGCCATTGTCAGTCCAGCATATATGCATATGGAACTGTAAAACTCTTGAAGGACAGCTGCCGTGCACCTGATGGAGAAAGCTGGCCAAAGATTGCTCATATCCGCTGGAAGGAATTTCGATGAAGCTCGCTTTTTCAGTCTTATTGGATAAAAACCGGAAAACGGATGGAAAGGTAAAAGATTTCCTATGATTCATCCTGAAATACTAACAATATAAATGCTTTTATTTCATTCAGTCTCGACCTTTTCAAATATTTCATGTTCTGACAGCAACCACGAGATCAACCCTCTGGCATGCAGAAACATTTCCAACAGCCACCACGAGATATCACATATCAGTACATCAGATTTTTAGTTGACATAATGTGCCGCATTTGGCTAGTAGTCATTTATGTGATGTATTGCTGTGACTAACTTGCTACGGTAAATTGCTCAGGTCTTCGATGAAACAAATTTTTGTTCGAGCTTGTTATTCTTTTCTTGTACAAACTACAAATTAAGAAGTCTATTCTGCATTCTGCAATCTGTACAGCTCTGTAGTCAGTATCCAGCTATCGAGTTATTGTGCCAGTTTTCTGTTGAAACACCACCAGGGATCACAGACCAAAAAGTCTGGAGGCATGTATACCAGACTTTGCCGTCTGGCTACTCTTCCATGTTTGCTTCCAGTAAACATCTTAAACAGAATGGTCGAAAGGTAAACTTCATGTGAAAAAGTAATTTTTATAACACATGCTGCTTCATCCTTGAAGCAAAGAATGGTTTTAAAGCATCTGATGTTGAGTCACAACTCACGATCACCTCATTCATCTTACATGAGCCCAAGAATTATACAACAGACAAACTTCTCACAGGGACAAACAAGCTGCAGCAGACCAAGTCTCAAGAGAATCAGCATAGCATAGTTCCTTCCATAATGTTCAAACTGTCATTAACTCAAGGGCAAAAAAATGGCTTGCAAGGTTTAAAACACAAATCATCTGCATTCATCATGTCCTCTGTCAGTCAGTCAACAGAAAATGTACAACATGCGACTGTTGTGAAAATTGTTGTCTGTTCTAAATGTTGCTTCTGTTGCTAATTAATATGCCTTGAGAGCATCTCCACATGGAAAACATAGTAGTGCGACAGCTGGACAATGATTTGCTCCTCCTGCACAGGAGTAAAAAGAAGCGAGAAAAATTCTTGCAAATATTTTTGTGTCCTCAGCTCGTGGCATATGAAACTCTTTGATTCTTCAACTGTGGTGTTATTTGGTATTTTTCTCTCGTTAGGGGGTACATTGTAGAACTCTAGCGAGGTACTCCAAAGCTTCATGGTTCCCATCACAAACCCTTCCAAAGTGACGCCACTTCCCCCGGAGCAACAGTGCCCCCACTCCTGGCAGTCATTCAGAAAGTCCAGCAGCTTGGAGTAATAAGAATCGTAGTTGAGAAGCAAGAACGGGACGGGGAGCGCTGACCCAATCCTCTCCAGTTGAATCAGCGCCAAGATCTCAAACAACTCGTCCAGCGTGCCGACCCCTCCTGGCAGTGCAACCACAGCGGTCCTGTCAGTAGGGCTGCTCCGCACGGCAGCATCCACCAGGCCATGCTTCCTCGCTAGAGAAGAACCTGAAATTCACCAGGTGCATAAGTTGTGTATCCACTAGGTGAATCTTACTTTTTGCAGTTTGCACCCTCAGGAAATTCAGGTACCTGCATGTGAGGTAGGTCTCCCGATGGCAGGTAAGGATGGAAGGCTGAGCTTGTCCATTCACCGGCCTCCTTTTGCAATCTTCAAGCCGCCCACCGGCTTGTCTGCCTCAAAGGCGCCTTGGATGGCAGCATCCATGAGCCCAGGGCCGGCTCCGGTCCATGTAGTGCAGTCGAGCAGCCGGGCTATCTGTTGATGCAAAAGACATACAGGTAGCTGAGCAAATGCAGAAAGATATGGTGTACAAAGCCAATGGCTCTCATGTCTACACTCTACAGCTACTTGCAGTTCGAAAATGTCGAATCTCGATTTAATGGCTCTCATGGTCTGAATAGATTGTTTGTTTACAGCGTTTCTAATGTAAAGTCTTCAAGGAACTAGCAACATAGTTGTGAATGCTAGATTGGTAAGAGTAGTAGTTAGTGCTTGCCTCTCTAGCGAGCTCGGTGGTTTTGGAGGAAATGGGGGTGCGTGGGAGGGACCCTGGAGGAGCCGAGGTAGACGGCGCCCCTGCCGAGGCGGCGGACGAGGTCGAAGCACCGCGCCATCTCCTCCCTCACCTGCACGAGACAGGCAAAACCAGGAGCCCATGAGCTTGAGTCCACCGGAGCTGGGATTGGCAGGGACGACGGGCCGGGGTTAGCAAAGGGGTCACCTCGCGGGGGCTGCTCCTGGGGAGGACCCAAGACCGAGCCGGCTTCCGCTTCCGCCTCGAGCTCTCCCAGCTGCCGCCGACGCTGGTCGCCGGTCGCGGCGGCGATGGCGCTGCGGGGACGGGATTCCCCGACGCCGCAGAGGCTAAGCGAGGTCCGGACGGAGCGGGACGCGGGCGCCAAGCAAGGAAAGGCTCGGGCGCGCCGCTGGCTGTGCCTGAACCCGAGAGCGGGACGAAGCTCGGGTCCGGAATTCGGCCCCAACCGAGCTCGCTTCGCCGCTTCCATGGACATGGATGGTGATCCTTGATACCCCAGTCCCCGAGAGAGTCCAGAGTCCAGACAGTCGAGATTTTACCAATGGCCCAACGGCTGCACACATTCTAATAAAATAATAAATAAAATAAAATAAATAAAACCTGGCTTCGCACATTATAATAATTACTGCTGCCGCTCTGAAGTTAGACGCCAAATTGCCTGTGAATGTCCAATTTTAGTTTATTTTTGACTTTGGAGTGAGCGAATATCGAATTTTGGGTGTGACAGGCGCATCAAGAATTAAGATATTTCGGCCCATTGCCGTGGTGCCAAACTTCGGAGCGAATAAGCACTCCGCTGCTTAAAATAAAATTACAATATATGTCACTGCATATTGTTTGCATGTAGCAATCATATCAACAAATGCATAAAGATGGACAGTAATTTGCCAAGTTCCTCTTCCAGAATTAGTTGTTCTTTTTTCCTTCCAGCCCATGAAAGTGGGGTTAAACCTCTTCCATCCACACAATGATATATAGGCACATAAAGTTTGGACCTTTGCTTCAACCTAGCGTCCCCATGTAATCACAGAACTCAATAAAATGTTTTGCATCCAAACACAGTTGAGCAAGACAGTGTTCCTTTTTGTGTAGAAATTACATTGGAATAATTTTGCCAAAACAATTATGTTAATCACCATGCTATGAGGCAATCTTGCTTGTCTTATTCTGCCCAGGAATAATGGCAAAAGCATTTTGTTTCAATTGGTGTCCCCCAGTTCCTTGACGAACTTATCCTTCAAGAAACCGTTTGATCCCCGCCATTCTTCATGACATCATGTCCCAACCTCCAATCGCCCTGTGAATCAGAAGAAATAAAGGATGGACAGTCAGACACTCAATCATCATGGTTGCTGCAACAGCTGCTTGGAGAAAAAACTCGCTCACTACGGGTCAAAACAAGGCCCCCAGCTTCCTGAAGAATCACAGCCCCAGCAGCAAACATCCCTGGAGGAAAATTAGCAGTTTCAGATGAACACATGCACTTGGTATTTTTTGTTCAAACCAATGATATTAATTTGAGCGACCGTACCATGGGCCACCAAATCCCATCTCATAACACAAATCAAGTCTACCATATAACTCCACACATGTTTTAAAGCCAATGAGCCACACATCCGTATTTTTTGGATCGACCTGAAAATAAGGAATTGCAGTTAAGAATGTTGATACATTAAACTGCATTTATATCTGAGGCAATTGATGTTACTTTTTACAGAGTTTACCTTTGTATAGTAGGTGTTGTTGATTCTGTTGGTTGTATCATCCAAAGTGGCCTTGTCTCTTTTTTGGTTCCAACTCAAGATCAATCAGTATAAGTATCAGTTCAGTATTTCCAGTAGGTTTGGACAAGAGGTTCTAGGATGTAAATTGTCATTCACAATCAAGAAGATAGCATTTGTATCTGCCAAAATCACAGCTATCAAAGTATCAACAATGCCAGGGGACGAAATAAAAGGATCATGCAAGACACAAGAGATTCTAGGATGTACATTGTCATCCACAGTTTACAAGACACATTACATGCAGTTACAAGGGAGCAATGCCATATTCAAGCCAAAATCAAATCACAGCTATCAAAAAATAAAAGCATGCCAGGGAAGATATAAAAATAGTATGCCAGGTGATGAAATAAAAGAGCATACAAAGAATTAACTTTTCTTCAATGATGCATGTCTTATCCCTGTAACATGCTTGCACTTCTGGCCGGTTAGTCCTCTGATTCATCTTTTAGAAGGAAACTAAAATTTTCTAGAGACTTAAATGCAGGCTGTGCATCCAATTATTTAGATTGTTCCTACTGGGATTTGGTAGTAGTTCTTTTCAAACTAGAATTGTTGTACTGAGATCATTGAATTTTTAAGAGGAAGAAGCAGCAATAGAGTTCCTGCGTATTCTATCATCCTCTAGTGAAACAAACTTTGACCTGGGAAATATAATCCAATGTGTAAACTGCTTTGGTTTAAGTTAATTATTGATGGTGCCACCACCTCTGTTACCAGAAGAGCCTTCACTAACTCATCTTGAGATGATACTGCATAAGAAAGATGCTACATGAGCATTTGAGGGAAAAAAAAGTGTGCAGGTAGCAACATGTTTTTCAATTGATTGTCACTAAATCAGGGGCATTTCCCCTTTTAATCGGAGAGCCATTCAAGAAAGCCCTTTTCCACGAACCGCCAGAAAAAGCCAAGCGTGGACCAAACAGCTTGAGATTAGACTCAAGATCTTACAAAATTCAGTGGTAAAATATATCAGAGTATCAGACAATTAGAACTAGGGGACAGATTTATAGCGTCCTTCCACTAATGCAAACACTAGGTATGTGAACATTATGCTGGGATGTTGAATCATTTAATACCCGTTCATTATAGGGTTGAAGACGAATTGGACGATGGGAATTTTCCCAATGGTGAGAGGCCAATCGAGACGATACAAATGGGAAACCGCAATGCAAGAAATGCACAAAATCTTGGAATGAGAAGAAGAAAACACAGTTGCACAAACGAAGGTCCCCTGCCACAGTACCACAAGGGGATGGATAGACAGATTTATACCTTATGACAAAATTAGTAACCATCAGAGGCCTGAATGATCCAGGTGGGTTCGTCGGTCAGGTCGGCGGTGGCCCCGAGCGCCGCGGACGTCTCCTCCCCGATGAACTTGTGTCCGGCGGCTTCCGGAGGTGGTCGAAGACTAGGTCCTCGCAGGCCTTGTCCGGGTTCCGTCACCAAACTACCTGCCACCGGCGAGCAAATGCGCAGCACCGTGAGTAACCAAAACCAAATCCAAACTGGCACCGATGGACGGACGCAATGGTGTGGTGCATGCATCAACACCGACATGGTGAACCGAAATCACCAGATGGATGAAGAGCGGTGATTTTTTATATATATACCGGCCCTTTGTGCTCGATTCACGTTTGTTGGCACAAAAATAAGAATCACTCACAACCGTTTGTAGCATAAACGTTTCATCTGGAGTGCCGTTTGGCCTGGATTCTCCGGATTCACGTAAGAATCGGAACTGCTTCAAAAGCATCCAAATTCACCCTAACTAGCTACTATGTTATCTAAAAACACAACTACTTCCCGTCTTAAATTAAGACGTTTGGTTTTTCTAGATGCATCGCTTTTACTATAAGAAAATTAAGTGCCGAATAAAAGTTAATCGTTGAGCTTCAATGGGGCGGGTTATGAACTCAGTTGCGGTTGTTCACAGAATTTTTGTAGAACTTGATAGGAGAGCCTAGAGTAAACAGACAAGACGATAAACAGATGGCCGAGCACCACGTGTTCCTCCGTCCTTTTTCCTACCAGACACAGACACGGGACAACACCGTGCGTTGCATCAGCATATTACAGGCGGATATTCCCAATGGCAGTGCCAGTGTGCCACCCCCACGTAGCACGCACGAGTCGCGTCACCGGGACCAAAAAAGGCCCAGCAAAAGGTAAATAAAAAAAAACAAACAAAAGTACACTGTTCGACAGCACATTCTCCACTAAACTCCTGCTTTTGTTGTATAAGAATAACAAAACATCATTTGTGTTCACAAGGAAAAGAAAAGAAACCATAGCTGCAATACTATAGTGTGTGCTCCTCAATACTCTAAACTCCATGCAGACATATCCTAATCCTATCCACCCCAAGCCTCCAACGGACCTGCCAGATGCCATCACGCCAGACTTGGTATGCAAGGCTGAAAAAGGATCACTTGCAGGAACCACTAGAGTAGCTGAATTCGATTGACGCCAGCCAGGTTAAGGTGCTCTGGTATTCAGAAGCACTTAAGTATTCCCCGTTCTCCTCGAAGTACTGACCAAGAGTTTCAGGAACCTGTCGTTGCTCACGGTCTCCACATCACACACCAGACAGCACTGCCGCCTGGCTCGTGTCACCGCCACGTTCATCCTCCTGTGATCACCAAGAAGCCCACCTAAATAACCAAAGGCACAAGGTTTACTCAGCAATTGCTACAGGTGTAAAAACATCTCATTCATTTTGTTAAGCCAGGTTACCAATTTTTTTCACGAGTAGATTTCATTCATTCTCATAACAAAAAAATTACTAACTGTATGCAGAACATCTTGCGTAGAAAAAGAACATGCAGTCCGTGGACCAATTTTTCTACATTTTTTATAAATATAAAAGTGCACCTAAATCCTGTTTTTCTGGATATACCATGTAACATTGTATATGCATCAGAGTCTATATTCCTGTATATGTACAACTCAATATAAGAAATTTTATCTAAGAATAAGAGGTTCTCAGGGGGATTTTACCTCTTTCTTTTGAGTTAGACCGACCATTGAAATGATGATGGCTTCTTTCTCCCGGCCTTGAAACCCATCAACTGTCGATATCTCTAAATCTTTCAATTTAACATCTTTGTTTCTCATCATCTTCAAGCAGGTTACCTATGATATTAAGCCATTCAATAATTCAGGCCTTCAGAACTAGGTGAAGCCCTCAAGAAGACACCATAAATTCATAAGAGTCAGATGAATTAAAAGCTGATAGTTGCAAGAAAATGTTTACAATGTAATAAAACCAAGTAAAAGACTGAGGCCATCAACCACGTAAAATCTGCCAACCACTAACAATGGTGTAAACGAGAGAGAGAGAGAAAAAAAGAAATATTGTAGATAGGCATCTTATATATTGATGAATCTTAACAATGTGAGCACATAAGACATGATGCAACAAGCACCTGTAGAATGCCCCTCCCACCACCACAAAAAAAAAAAGGCCGTGTTACAGGCATACATATATTATTAGGTCATGATGATAAGACAGATAAGTATAAAGCATGGCTATTAACCAGAAGATCATGTACTGCAGGCATCAGTGGATGACTGGTAAAATTAGCTATTATCTTGAATATGCATAGGGTGACTAAGGGACCAAAACCTGTGCAGAGTAGGGAGTAATTATTCCAATATCAGAAGCATTAACACCACTCTCAACAAGCAACTTGGCATGGGCAATGGATACTGCTGCCTCGCCCTCGCTCATGGTGCTCTCCTCTTCGTCTTTTACTTCTTCCATATCGCACCTAAGAGTATTTTTTAAATTTTTAGAAACATTCTGTGGAAAGCATTCCAGAGGATTCATCTCTTAGGGAAAAAGCATTTTTTTTCAAACAAAAAAAGGATGGCCACACGCATCCTAATTATCTTCTTTGAATACAAAGTATATTGTAAAGGTACTTAGCTATGCTATTTGCAAGGCATGCAGAGCAAAAAGGAAAGAAAAAAAAAATAATAAAATGTCCATGCATGATTAGTCAACAAATATAATTACGATTGTGTTCTGAAACAACAAGAAACATCAGATAATAATCACCCTGTAGTGTCAATGAGTATAATAGTTGGTTCTGTTGAAGAAGATCTAGTGACTTCTTCAAGATCATAGAGCATATGCCCTGCAACACTAGAATGTGCTTTGATCTGAGAAGAAACAAAGGGAACAATAAGATGAAGAAATGACACAAAAACAATCAAAACCAGAACAGAACTGGTAGCATAATAACATAGGGTAAAATCACACCTTATTATTGTAAAGTTCTTTAGACGACCAGCTCATAATGTGCTCATGCATTCTGTACTGACAGTGAGCATGGATGTGATTTCCTTTCCATAAGCTTCAGTAAGGCGTTCAAAGAGTGTCTTTCCCATCCCCTTTTTTCAGCCTCAACACTTTGAATTGTTGGAGGAAGTTGAAGATGGTCTCCAGCAAGAATACATCTTGGCCCCTGGATGCCAAGAAAGTAGATTAAGAAGCTCCAAATCATAAGAAAAATGACTGAAACTACAGTACTACATTATTACAACTACAGTATTGTGCATGCCGATTCACATTAAACACAAAGACCATCACTTAGCTAATGGCATTGCCTATCAAGGAGGTCACGTCTAAACAACTACCAGTAGCAGGATGCTTAATGACTTCATGAATGCCATTAAGGTTTACCTAGTGGAAAATATTTGTGATGCTGTCATAAGCATAATCACAAAGTTCCTGGGTCAACAGGGTTGAGGAGCGGGGCCATGGAATGCGGTACGCTAATTTTTGCAAGAAGTTTTTACATGCCGGGATAAAAAATGACCACACGTAACCAGGTTGGGGATGGCGTTTTTATGTGACTATGGTCAATAGATTTGAATTATATCATTACAAGATTCAAATTATATCATTACAGAACGCATCACAAACTTTGATTTGTGCTTCAATCTTATACTTACTTTCAACAAGGCCATCCAGCATGCCACCTCAAGTGCCTGAGCAGCTTCATCAATAACAACCAAATCAAATGTAATTCCATTTAGCTTTTTCGAAGATGCACCAGTCAAAGTTGTCAGCACAACATCTGCATTTTTCAGTACATCAGTGACTGCAAGCTGCTGTCGTTTTCTCTCCTCTTTTGCAAGGGTTCTGAGCTCTTTCCTGATGTCCCGTTTAGTGTTCCTATCTTTAGCCTTCAGCAATTTGCTATTGAGCACCTACAAGAGACAGGACAATATCAAGAAAAACCTAACTGAAGAGAATAAAGTAACTGAAGTCACAATTATAACAGGCTTGTCAGTAGCTTGTTCTTTGATAGCTGTGGTACTGTGTCCAAATAATGTACACACTGCATTCTTTTTTTATTTGATGATTTTTTTTTAAAAAAAATACATGGTCTCTGATATGACCCCTGACCTCATTTTGTAGTTACATCGCCGATTAATAAAACTTAACAAACAGATATATTGTGATAAATCTGGTGATGTAGTTTTTGTATATCAGAACACTAACGCTTAAACATATTCATGTTCAAGTTTTGAAAGCCTGGCACCATGTATTCTAAGAAGCAGTTATGATGTAAATAAAAGCAAGAATTTGGAGGTGAATAGATAGCTGTTTACCTTCATTTCCTTCCGAATGTCCCCTGCCAAGCTACTATTATCAGCTCGCAACACCTGGTCCCAGAAGTCATATGAACACACGAAGGTATCACAGGTCAAAAGATCATATGACTTTTGTTCATATACTGAAAACAAGAATTCTTACAGTAATTTTAAACTGTGTACCATTTATAGTTACTTAAATTGTTTAAATAAACTGCATGCATATTTATATGGCTGATGACAAAAAGAAAAGACTATAAAACCAACTCATTTCTTGATGTTGGTAAAGAAATAATTGCCCTGCAATAATGGAGGCAAAAGGTGATCTAACCAAAGGAAACAAAAGAAGCACTCTGCATAACAGAGGCTAAAACTGATCTGACCAAAGGGAATACAAGTTTCATAATCTGGATTTTTCATTGACCAATAAAGGCAAATGATGACAAACAGTTAGAAAATAACCAATTGCCACTTACGGTAAAAAAACAAACTTCATCAATGTAGAAATTCTAGTTCTAACTTCCAAAGCATAGAAGCAAACTGATAAGCTACTTAAAATAGTATAATACCTGTGCATCTAGAGCGCTGTCGAAAGCACTTGGGGCAGTAAACGAGCAGGGTGCCCTAACCTCACCAATTTTGTCCTGCAGAAGTTCAACAGCCTCATATCACGTTTAGCAAATTGGTGAAAAAGGGGCATACATTGTGTCACTTATGGGACAATGAGACTATTCACCACATCCCATCTTCTCAAAAATTTCTTTCCAACAGAAATCTTAAAGTAAAATTTTCAGTTATGAATATATTTCATAACTTCGCTTCAGCAGAGAGCAGACCTGTATCGTGCAAGTCGCTCAACGATATTATCCACAGCAATATTAGAAGCAGCACAAGCAAGAATCTTTGATCCACGCTTGACCTCCTGCAATATTATCTCAATAATAGTTGTTGTTTTCCCAGTTCCAGGAGGTCCATGAAGCAAGAAAACATCCCTCGATCCAAGAGCCTTTGAAATAGCCTCTTTCTACAGAAGACATATACAATATTTATTATAAAATGGTCAAAGCATCCAATTTATGCCCTGTAGCTTAAATAATATGTTGTGTCATGGATGCTTATACAAAAGCAAACTGAAAAACATATATGATGTACAAGGTCAAAGATCAAAACAGAATATTTGTGCAACTCCTGATTTTTTCAAACAATAATAACTTTCTAATAGAAATCCTCTATTATGAATCTTTGTAAAACACTGAAACATCAAAACAACATATTATGACAAGGTAAACCATCAACATTTAGGAGGGTGCTATAGTCAACTTCTGGTTCTACTGCCATGCAAACAAGGACGGCTAACTAGAAGTCTATTATTGAGAGGTAAATACAGAAGCAGTCATAATGCAGAATGTGATGGTACATCCACAAGTTGCTGATGCCTGCTGGGCTGGT
Source organism: Hyparrhenia diplandra (assembly GCA_015847255.1). Classification (NCBI taxonomy): domain Eukaryota; kingdom Viridiplantae; phylum Streptophyta; class Magnoliopsida; order Poales; family Poaceae; genus Hyparrhenia; species Hyparrhenia diplandra. The sequence goes on from JADLZK010013307.1 coordinate 23,421, forward strand.
TTCATTTGCTACTTCTATTATCGATTTAAATTCAAGAAATACTTCCAATTGAAAAAAAAAAAATCTGCAGTTAAGACAAACTATCAACAGCTGTTATATCTTCTTCTGAAACCTAATTCAAAGTGTAAACTGTTGGGTATTTCTTTGCGTGACATGGTAGGCACTAGCCACACAGTGAATCATTTTGTGGATGTGCTTCTTCATAGAAAAATATATGGATGTGCTTCTTCAAAATACAACCAAAAAGGGCGGCCCTGGTGCAAGCAGTAGTGCTTTTACTGTTCACCAGTCAGTCATAAAGGAATTAGGTATTTTAGTTTTAACTCCGCTTGAAATTCAAATATAGCCACAATGTCTCTCCATATGGAGATAAAACTGATAAAAGCAACTACAACTACAACTGAATCATCTTTTGATGTAGTCATTCAAATATGGCAGACAGCAGACACTAACAACATCCTTCCTGGCATTGCCCGCATTTAATTAATGAGACATCATGATGAAATGAATTGCAATTTTGGCTCCCATAATTAAAATAATAATGTACTTTAAGTCTAAGTTTCTAACACTACAGATTGAAAAAATGATAAGTTTCATTTGTATATGGCTTTTCTTTAATTCATACCATGTGGATCAGAACATAAGTAGAACCTAAGTACATAACGATGATGCTGCATCACACAATCAAGAGTTGAATACAACTAACAAAGGAAGTATTTCAAATGGTAACCTGTGAATCATCCAAGTTCTTGTTGAATGGACTGAATTTCATAGCATCCTTGGAGCGCATGGGTGCCTTCTCTCCAAATAAAACAGGAACAAGGTTTGCAGAAGGTCCTGTTTGGACAGCCTTGCTAAGTTCAATTAGTGCATCCTTCATCCTGCGATAAGTGACCTGGAATAGGGATTATGATAATTAATGTCTGGGTGGTCTGGCAAGCCAGTAAAATCTAAAGTGCACCAGGAGAAAATCGTCAATGAAAGAGGTATATTCAAACTGTAGGTAAATGTAACCAAAAATTAACAAACACGGACAATATGGCATTACAAACAAAGAAGTACAATTATGGGCTTAAAAGGCTGTGATTATCAGGAGAAAGCATGGAATGCTGCAAAATGGCAAAGTACCTCATTAGCAAGCTTCTCAAGACGCAGAGGGCTATTTAAACCGTCTTCAGGAATATCATCAAAAGCAACAGTAATAGAAGAATCCTGTGGTTAAGAAACAAAATTGATATCATTACTCCTAAGTCCTACACATAGAGCAAAACCTTATAATGCTAGTAGCATTAGATGACATGAATGTACCTTTAAGCGATAAACAACACCTTGACCAAGCGAAGCAGATCCAGCATCTGCCTTATTTGGCTTCAGGGCAACAACATCATGTGTTCCAAACTGGAGTAGAATGAAAAAAAAAAGAATGATAGCATTATCAGTCCCAGTGAACTTTAACATGTTTTTCAATCAACATCCTGTGAATACAAATGAACTTGTGAGTCTTTCCTATGTGATACTGTTATCATACAGTAATTCAGTAAATCATGATTATGTATAATGTATGATTGACTGAGACGGAATTCCTCACAAGACCTACAACTGCTAGTGACACAGAGCTCACTTGCATAAAAGTCTGAATTCCTAACCCTAATGCCACGACAGCAGGCAACCAAAAGAGAGGGCCAGAGACAGCAGCCGCACCTTGTGAGCCGGGAGAACGTCGCCTTTGTTTGGCTGGAATTCCAGGAGCGTCTTCCCCATCAGTCCCGTCTACTCTACGCGCCAAGCAGCATAATCAAGTCAAAGGCCATTAGAAGTCCAGCAATGAAGACTAAAATACTGAGCTGCAGCATCTATCACACCAAGCAGCAACAGAAGTAGAGAACTGAAGCAGCAACCTGAGCATCGGTGCACTTGAGGTTGGCAATGACGCAGCCCCGCCTCTCCAGGCTCTTGGCGCTCGTCTCGGACTCCGCCGATGATATCTCCGCCGCCTGCGCACCCACCCCAGACGCTCTCACTATCCATTCCTGTCACCAGCCGAGTCAACCGCAAACTTGAAATAGGAGAGAGAGAAACCTTCTCGAGATCGATGAGCGGGGCCATGGAGGACACGAACTCCTGCAGCGACATCATCCTCCCCGCCGCGCCCTTGCCGCCGCCGCCGCCTCCTCCTCCCTCTCCCCGCCATGTCTGTCTTGCCCACTGGAATTGACACGAATACTGATTGCTATCGGCCGAGAAAATCATTAGCAGCAGCAGCCTTCGCCAAAAAAAAAAAAAAAAAAAAAAAAAAAAAAGAGAAAATCATTAGCAGGGCCGTGTTCCGTGTTGGGCTGAAATAACGCTGTCCAACATGGCCCATTGTTAAATCAGATGACTTGGCAGCCCATGTTGATGCCCTGGCCCGTTGGTATCAGATGACTTGGCGGCTACGAAGGTTTTCCTCTCTCCTCCGCGCCGCCACTCGCTAAAACCCTACCACCACCTGCGCCTCCACATTCCAACCGGAACCGCGTCTCATCCATCCTTGTTCTCCGTTCTCCTTCCGCCAGCCTCCTCCCCACGAAACCCTAGAGTTCCCGCGCGCGACATGGCGGACGGCGCGGGGTCGGCGTCTGGTCTGGAGGAGAAGCTCGCGGGGCTCTCAACGGGCGGCGACGCGCAGAATCCTTCGCCGGCCGGTGAGGGCGGGGAGGAGCCGCAGCTCTCGAAGAAGTAGGGACAACCGAGCTCTTTTGCTATCCCTTGAGCCCCGTTGGTTTTCCTTGGTATTTCTGTTTCCTGATTCAGGGGTTGGTTGTTCCGTGTTTGATGTGTGCAGCGCGAAGAAGAGAGAGGAGAAGAGGAAGAAGCTGGAAGAGGAGCGGCGGCTCAAGGAGGAAGAGAAGAAGAACAAGGTGAGGAACATTTGTGTTGTTGTCACTTCTTATCATTGCAGTCCTTGTTATTATGTGCTAAATCAGCTAGTCCTGGATTAATTTGGACAGAACATACCATTGCTTCAACCAAGTATTGTTCATTTCGTTAGCTCTAGAAGATGACTATAATGCTGTAGTGGAATTTAAACTCTCACTATGTTAGTTCCAAAGCTCAAAATTGATGTGCGCCTAATGTTGTTGTAGGCTGCCGCTGCTGCTGCTAGTGGAAAGCCTCAGAAAGCATCTGCTGCTGACGATGATGACATGGATCCCACTGTAAGTTGCATCTTGCTTTTTCCGGTCTTGCCTTTTTAAATTATGTTCCTTATTCTTACTCTTATTGGATGGATGTGTTTCCTGCTGCAGCAATACTATGAGAATAGGCTCAAGACTCTTGATTCGCTCAAGGCTGCAGGTGTAAATCCCTATCCCCATAAGTTCCCGGCTGACATCTCTGTAGCCGAATACATTGAAAAGTACAAGACCTTGAGCAATGGGGAGAAGCTTACAGATGTGACAGAGTGTTTAGCTGGTAACTCCTTTTGTTTTCCTAGGGATGTATTCTTAACTTGGAGATCATATAGGTTTATTTTATAACGTTTTTCTTTTTTTATCAAAGGGAGGATCATGAACAAGAGAACATCATCATCTAAGCTATTCTTTTATGATCTTTACGGTGGTGGCATGAAGGTTCAAGTGATGGCTGATGCCAGGTATAAAACTTTCAAGACTAGTATGGTGTTCAGTTGTACTATGCAACAAGCCTTTTATTGCTTGAGCTGATTGTCAACCACTGCATGGGGTTTCACATTTTTTTATGCACTAGATTATGGTCCTTTCTGGTGTATTGGCTTTCCCGCTTCTGCTTTTTTGTCAGCTGCCACAGATGCTAAATGCAAAACTTTTCAAGTAAATTAAAATTAACTAGCATGCAATTTTTCCATTTGTGGCAACCACGCCTCCCCTGCATGACTGCTTGATGCCTGCACTCCTCCCTTTCCATGCATGCTGCTTCTCACTTCTCTTCCTCAGCTAGCAGCAGTGGTGCTATCACATCCCTTCTCTGCCAGAAATCCTCCACTCCTCTGCCAGTGTGTCTGTGGTCATGCCACTCATTTGCAGTGCCGCTCTCTGCATCTGTCATCCGATGCTGTGCCACCCCTCCGTCTCCGTCTCCCTGCTCTGGAAGGCCATGGAGCTCACCAGCGCCTGATCTGCACACACATCCCTTTCCCTGCTCACCGATCCTGCGAGGCTAGGTGGCACGCAACCTCCCTGTTCCTGCATGACGAGATCTGTCCTTGGGACATGGTCACCCATACCTGCAGTTGTGTTTACACTTTCCACAGAAGATCGACCAGGCCAGGCCAGGCCATGGATTTTGTCTCCTATAATGAGAGCACAGAGGCAACCTTGTTCATCTCTGAATCCTCACAAAAAGTTGAAAGAGAATCAGAACCTCAAAACAGAATAAAATTTTATTCAGCAGCTTGTCTTGATGTTATATCTTAGATAGTTTAACTTTTCATTGCTTGGTGTTTTAAAGATAGTTTCCTTTTGGCTTTCTATTGGACATGTCACATAGATCTACAATATTTGTCAGCTCTAGAAGTAAAGGTGGCCTATTTTGTTGAATAGTTAAGCCTCATATGATGACATGATGAAGTATCTCATTTATGCCAAAAGGTCTTGTTTCCTTGTGCTTTTTTATCGCAGGACCAAACATAAGTTTATGTTTATTTATTAGTGGGCACAGCATACTTAATAGTTCTGCTCGCAGATATTTCCTTGATAACCTATTTTCTCAATTATAAATGATTTTTGATCATATAAAAGTGGGATTTAAGAGATCAATTATTTTTATGGACTTTAATTTTTACCTTTTATTTTTATAATAGGACCTCAGAGTTGGACGAAGCTGAATTCTCTAAGTACCACTCAGGTGTCAAGCGAGGTGATATTGTTGGCATATGTGGCTATCCAGGTTTGTAGTGTTCAGCTCAAAGTTTTGAACTTGTAGCTGTTAAGTAGGGCCTCCTATGAACTATTTTGGTTGAGAAATATTACTATTTGTATTTATCAGATAGAAATGCTGTACCTAGGTAACTTGTTCTTTTGTTTTGTGGTTTCAAACTGTCAATACATAATTCAAGTAGTGTGTTTTCTTGGAAAAAAAACTATACTGCTATTTAGTTTATGTCCCTGGTTAACTCTACTGTACTATTGTTTGCCTGATTAAGTATAAGTACTCAATGATTTGATGGTTTTAATGTTTGTCTTGCTATTGTTTATAGAATTTGATTTTTTTCAATTTGTTGAACATCAGTAAAATACATTCCAGTTACACAAGTGATAGTGGTGCATGCTGTTTGTCTGAGTGTAATAATCATAAGATTTTCTTGCTATTCTATTGTATTTTTTCTATGTTTGATAAGTTAATCAATATTTTGAACATCAGGAAAAAGCAACCGAGGGGAGCTTAGTGTTTTCCCAAAGAAATTTGTCGTGCTCTCTCCATGTCTTCATATGATGCCTCGACAGGTGAGAATCAAGTTAAATAAAAATTATCTTTTTTTTTAAAGCATAGAAGGGAGTTGATCAATAAGTTGCAATTTATAATAAAGCATAGGAGGAAGTTGATCAATAAGTTGCAATTTTTGGACCCTCTGGATATTGTGGGGACTGTGGCTTTGGCAAACTTTATGCTTTCAAGAAGGCCCCATGATATAGTTCAAATGTTTACATATTTAGTGTGATTAAGCAATCTTTTTTAGTTTCTATTTTCAACCCTCTGATGTTGTGGGTCTGAACACTGCTTTGGCATACTTTTTTAGTCATTAAAGAAGGCCCATTTTCCTATAATATTAGAGGCAATCCTTACTTATCAAGTATTTATTTATTGCAGAAAGGTGAAGGAAGTGCGGTGCCTGTACCGTGGACTCCAGGAATGGGTAGGAACATCGAAAAATTATGTTTTGAGGGATCAGGTTTGTCATCATTCTTCATTATGTCTTACTCTTCTTACTTAAACGTAAACATTGGCTATTCCCCATTTCTGACATTTTGTGGTTGCATACATTTGAAGCTTGTTCTTGCAAGAATAAACTGCTTTCCTCTGGAATCATAAATGTTTAAAAAACAACTAGTTAACATTTTTTATCATAATGGACCATTGTGATCTAATACAGGTAGCTCACAACTATGCAATGCAGTCAACTTTTTGGTTTCATGTGAGCAGGCTGTTGTTATGACTTACGATCACGTTTTTGCTGTAAAATATTAATAAGGAATGTGATATAAGGACATTTGTTAGGATTAGTAAGCCTGTTGAAATAAAAGAAACTATGCCTACTCACTTAGGCTTTGTTTCTATTTGCTAGGATCCTGTTGGATCCTTGCCTGAAGCGGGACCACCCTTGTACAATACAAATAAGGCCTTACTGTGCAGACAGACAATACTAGCATGCTTAGGGGTCAATCATTTTTTTTCTAACTTTGCTGTCACACATGTGTTGTGGACATGTGGTGTACCCAGACCTTTATGTGATGTTCCATTTGAGAAATGGGATGCACATTACACATCCAATCCTGTTCTGGAATCTGACTCACTATTTTTGGTATAAGAATTCTATGGGTTGGCCAATCACCAATTAGCACATTATCATATTAATTAATGAACAAAAGTGAGGGATGCCGTCATTCTACTCATCATCGTGGGCTGATTCCTGAAACCAAATACATCTATTGTTTCTTTAGCATGTTAATTGCACACAATGAATATTTCACTTTTTACTTTGGCATGTTCAAATGCTTATAATAACTAGAAACAATGCTTTTGATTTAAAATGTTTGTTTTCTGATGTCAGGAAACTTCGGTATCGCCAAAGGTATCTTGATCTTATGGTAAACCATGAAGTGAGGCATATCTTCAAGACACGATCTAAAGTTGTCTCATTTATCCGGAAGTTTCTTGATGATCGTGAGTTTTTGGAGGTAAGCTCAAGATTTGTGCAGTTTCTTTCCAGTTGACACTTCAATATCTGACCTTTTGTGTATTCTAGGTGGAGACTCCGATGATGAACATGATTGCTGGTGGAGCAGCTGCGAGGCCTTTTGTTACACACCACAATGAATTAAACATGAGGCTTTTTATGCGTATTGCTCCTGAATTATATCTGAAGGAATTGGTTGTTGGTGGATTGGACCGTGTTTATGAAATTGGAAAACAATTCAGGAATGAAGGAATTGATTTAACACACAATCCTGAATTCACAACTTGTGAATTTTATATGGCTTATGCTGATTACAATGATATAATGGAGCTTACTGAAACCATGTTGTCAGGTAACCAAGTGTTGACTAAATAATGCCGCACCATTGTAACTTTTGTATCACATTATCATTTAAAAATGGAATATTTACCCTATGCATTTTTTATTTTATGGTTAATAGGCATGGTTAAGGAGCTGACAGGTGGCTATAAGATAAAATATCATGCAAATGGAGTAACAAACCCCCAATAGAAATTGATTTCACGCCTCCCTTCAGGTAGTCAAAAGATGCTCTTCAAAGCATCAATATAACTTATATTTCCCTAGGTGTGGCTTTTACATGTTCTTCAATCTACAGTTGCTACAGACACTGATACAGTTATTTCTTTTGTCTTATTGCAGAAGGATAGATATGATTAAAGATTTGGAGGCTATGGCCAATCTCAATATACCAAAAGATCTATCAAGTGATGAAGCAAATCGTTACTTGATAGAAGCATGTGCGAAGTATGATGTGAAATGTCCACCTCCCCAAACAACATCACGGTTGCTTGACAAGGTTTCTATTTTGACTTAATGGAAACTGCAGCATGCCGTTCTATTTGATTTCCCACTGACTCTCTGATTTGCTAAGGTCTTTGTTGTGTTGACTAATGGACTTCAGTACTGTTCCATTCTATTGGGAAAACAGACATTCTGAGGGATATGCTTAGCTTGAATTCGTTTCTTTACATGACAAGCTCTTGGCCTTTTGGAGTTTGGGTCGATCATTTCTGTTGCAGTGTATCCCGTTAAAATATGTTTGCTATAATACTGATGTGTCCTGTTGCTATTGGATAGTTAGTTGGCCATTTCTTGGAGGAGACGTGCGTGAATCCAACATTTATCATCAATCATCCAGAGATAATGAGTCCATTGGCAAAGTGGCATAGGTCCCGACCTGGATTGACAGAGAGGTTCGAGCTATTTGTTAACAAACATGAGGTATAGATTGTTCTTCATTGGCACTACTACTTCCATGTTTTGCTTCCATGATGTTTCACAGTATGACCTTCAAATGCCTGTAGGTGTGCAATGCATACACAGAGTTAAACGATCCCGTTGTGCAGAGGCAACGGTTTGAGGAACAACTAAAGGTAATTTTTAACTTAAAGCACACTCAAGTAACCTTGGAGATTGTATATTCCTTTTAGAATCAACCTAATTCATCACTGCATTTTGGATTTCTGAGTCCAAGCATGCACATGCACGGGTGCGCCTAAGAATATAGAACCGAAAAGCTATATATGTTGGAAGAGATAGAATGACATATCACAAAAGTTCATGAACCCTTTACCTGTTATATATTTACAATTGGGCATTAACTGAGACTTGCATCTGTTCTCTAACCTTTATTAGGAGTGGTGACTTGTATAGTCTTTAACTTTGTATCATATTCAGGATCGTCAATCTGGTGATGATGAAGCTATGGCCTTGGACGAAACATTCTGTACTGCCCTTGAGTATGGTCTACCACCAACAGGCGGTTGGGGCTTGGGAATTGATCGCCTCACGATGTTGCTAACAGATTCCCAGAACATTAAGGTTCAAGTGTTTACTTCAGTTCTTTTCCATATGAATGTCCAATGCTTTCTTGACATTCTTGGCTTTCTCTGGGAGATTATTGGCTGATATATTACCTTTTAATTCAAACTCAGGAAGTTCTTCTTTTCCCGGCTATGAAGCCTCAAGAGTAGCTATCCACATAAACAAAAGCCACAAAAGGGTATGCTTCTGAGCCTGACTCTTAAGACTCTTTGTTTGCTTAACTGAGAACAGTAAATGTTAATTTTCAAGCATGCAAGGCATTTTTTCTTATGTATTTTTCAAGTTGAAAGAACAATTAATAATGCACCTTCTGTGGTATGGTCTAGAATTAGGATGTCTATAAAGGCAACGACTTTTTTTTTTTTTTTTTGCATTTTTCTGCACTTGTAGGTTTAAACTTGCAACTTGCAATTTATTTGAATACTTTCTTGAAGGGTGTCTAGAGATTGTGATCTTTTTTTACCTCTGAATAAAGCGTTTACAATTCTTTATGAACCAAGGTTTTGTTTTTGTTGTTGCCTTGCCTTGAGTTAGTTTTCAAGATTGTATGGAATTATGACTTGCTCCACAGAAATTATGACCATGTAGAAGATTCTATTTTAATGTCTGTGTAGTCAGCAATAACTACTAGCAACCAACAATTAGCTGAGCCTAAATTAGAGAGCATTGCAAGGTACATTACCGTTTCCATTGTAGAATAGACCTGAAAAGGGATTAATGACGCCAAAGAATGATGATTGCATTGCCATGTGTTGAACTTTAGGTGAAGCTCTGAATTAACGTTGTGGGTAACTCATGGTGACACTGAGTTATGAGTCGCTTCAGTCATGGTGACACTGAGTTATGAGTCGCTTCAGTCATTTGTGCTGGCTTACAAAGGAGAGGACTGATGCCATGTGTTTTAGGAAATACATTCTTTGGTAGGGTTGTGATTTAAAATTATAAACCCTACACAATGGAGACATTTCAAGAAATCTGTCTGATTCTAGAATTTCTGGATCGTGTTCTATAATTTTGATGTGCTCATTGTTGTTTCTTACACTAGCTGTACTGCATCTAATTGTGGTTATGCTGACTCGGATGTTTATGTCACAGTTCAAAGCAAACATGATGCTAAATAGGCTGGAGGATATAGCGGGGTCCTTGGATCTGTTGTGACATACATCTTTTTGCCCGTGTGTGAGCGAGGTGTCCATTTTGAATTATTTTTCTAAACTGTCGTGTATCGCCCAGCAGCCAGTTATTAACCAGAAAATGTAAGAAAGTTCAGTTTAACTTCAAACTTGCAGTTTTGCAAATACTCTGGGTCTGTGCAATGTGTGCGCTCAAATTGGTGAGACAAGCATGTGCAAAATGTATGAGCGTTGTTTACTTGAAGCTAAAGCTAATGTTTCTCCATTATTCAGGCTAAACTGCCATTGCAATGTGCAAAACGATCTTTTTTTTATAACAGCATATATGGAAATTCCAAATGGCTAAACGTAATCTACATCTCCATTTTTCGTCAACTTCTGAATTCTCCCGTTGTCCAGACTACAGAGGCCAGAGCATCGAGCAGAGCTTGGCACTAATCCGAAGCAGTATTTCTAGACCTGGGAGTGGCTGACGGTTGCAGTCAATTGTTGGATTAATTGTGCTGCTGATTGCTATTCGAGCCCAGTTAGACCAACTATAATCTTTCACTGATAATAATTGGTCAACTGATGCTATAGTCGCAGATCTGTACTTTTAAATTTAATTGCGTCTGACATGCTTCAGCTACCGTATTGCAAATTTGGGGCTAAATCGATCGTTTGATTCGAAAATATTCTTTTGAAATATTGGTTTTGTCTAAACTTATAAATATATATCTTAGCCGTATCCAACGTCTGTTCTCATCTCCTTCGTGGTCTCCCCATTATAGGAAACTTTCCTAAGGATTCTCAATCCTATAAAATTCCTTTGATTTCACCCATGAACCAAAGGGGTCCTAATTGTGTATTGCAACTCTCCGTTTTGTTCAAACATATGGCGACTATCTTAGATATCTTTATAAAGGTATACATATACTGTTTTTATTTGTTCTTCATTCAGGAAATCCTTCTGCTATTTAATTGGGGTTACCTCGTGGGGTTCTTTGGCAGATGATGCAAGGCAAAACTTGTTTGCTTCAGTAAATGAAGCAGAGCAAACGAGCAACAGTGCACATCTATCAAACGGCTACTTGAGCAACTCAAATCTGCTAGCAGCAGTCAGTTTGAACCAGAAATATTATACCAGAAACGTAGCTAATTCTGGCTCAAAAAAAAAAAACATAACTTACAATCAGTTTAATATTCACTCATAACACCAATAGTAAACAGTAATTAACAGAGGAATAGAGTCCGTGGGCAAATCTTTCAAGTAAGATAATCTAACATTTCTCATGAAATTATTTGGTCTAAGAAAAAGCAGTCCAGATCGTAAACTCTGGTGATGCAAGTGCTTGTTCGTCAACTATGCCCTCATCCCACCGTCGTTAAACCCACAACCCACCTGAAAAGTTATAAACACATTGGTAAATATTTAAGCAAACAACAAGAAGTTAGCACTGTTAATGATCTTTGCAAATCATAGTGAAAAACACATTTAAGTGAATCAAGCTTATGTAATTATCTCATAAGCAATTGAGAACACTGTTACTCATATTTATGGCCACATATCTCAACTTTGTTCCCTTCTAGCTGGCATAAGATGTGCATTTCATGCTTGGCACTGTTGCTCACTGCATATCAAAAGGTACCATGCACTGGTACAGATTGTGGATTTAGGTGTGGCAATCTTTTCACAGCTACCACTCTATATATGCATAATGCACACTAAAAGCACATGTGAAAATGATGGTCCCAACCTTTTGTCTGCACAGAGCCACAGAGCACAAACTCACTTTAGCAAGGGATATAACTCTATTCATAGCTCAATTGCACAGGAAGGACAAATCAATTTAACCCAGCCACAATAAAAGGAGCAAAAAATTGGGCAAGCATCTCCTAACCATGTGACAAAGATTTGTTGGCAAAGATCAACCCTGGCACGAGGCACGGCTCGCTAATACACTTACCAAACACTTAAATAAAAGACATGCTCCTATACTTAGATACATCACCCCTCTTATATAACATAGATTCACTTCACAATTTAGCAACTGCAATCTATACACACACACACACACACACACACAAAAGACTAAAACTAACAAAAAATATAATTCAATCATATCCAGAGGTTAAAATTGTGCTACAAGATAAACAGACAAGGATATTGTACAGCGGAACAGAGTAATGTGCAGGAAAACAATTTAGATGGCACAACTTCTGATCTAGCTAACAAATCTTCAGATCCTTTATCTTTCCAGGAAGGTAATAAAATCTACAATCTATTAATACATCAATTTTTAAACATAGAGTGTAATCTATACTCAACTAATACATCAATTTTCGTAGAGTGTAATCTATACTCAACTAATACATCAATTTTCGTTCGTTTCCCCCAAAAAACATCAATTTTCGAAACATAGATTGGACATTGATCAAATCTACCAATCAGATCTAGAAGAATACCACAAGCAGGATGTGGGCAATGCGGGTCTGTTTTTTTCCCCGTGCTCCATCATTTCACACCAGTTAGCCTCCATGGTAAATACAAACAACCCAGAATATTGTGACAGAGAATCTAAATTAGTGGTAGCTGAATATTTTCCCTACCAGTAACTAATTAAAAATTCAGATATTACAGAAAAGCCTTAAAATACAGGTAAACTTTATGCAGTATCATCTGACATCAAGATGATATTCATAACCTCACCTTTCATGCACGTTTCTCCTTTTACTTTTTGCCCTTCCCTGATTTTTTGCTATTATTGCTCGATGGGGCCTTCGTCTCCGTGTAAAAGCAAACTCTCGAATTTATGGCCAACCTTCGCTTCAGTGATCTTGCACCGGACATGAGTTTTCCCATTGTAAATGAGCACAGAGGAACCGACGAACTCGGGCAAAATTGAAGATCTACGAGACCAAATCTTCTTGCCGTTCATGTTCTCTCTGTTCTTCTTTTATTCTTGCCAGGAAAGCATCAACGAATGCTCCCTTCCATAGAGCTCTTGAGCTGCACACAGCAGTAGATACATACAGTTCAACAATCCACAAGCAATGCCTATCATGGAAGCACAAGCTAGCCTTGCTGATGTTTCGGATACATAATAAGCTTGTACCCTATATTTACCTGAAAGCACGAGCTGCCGCTGCTCCGAGGCCGGAGAGTAGAGGAGATGCGGCGTGCTGGGCCCTGGGAGCCTGATCAGACCACGGGGTGGAACATACAGATTGATCAGATCAACATCGACACACGAACAAGCAACAATACGAAAGAGGGCGAGGGGGAGGTGGCACCAGTGCGGCACCTGAGAGATGGCCGCCGCGGCGGTGGTGGGGACGAGGGCATGGCTAGACCTGGCGAACCTCGAGGCGATGAGAGAACCAATCGCCATGGCTTACTTTAAGGCTTGGGCTTGGGCTTGGCTCCCGGCAGCAGCTGGCGGCGGCGGCGGCGCCGTGTAGAGACGGAGACGAGGAAGAAATGGTGAGATCCAAACAAAACAAAACCTACCTAGTGGGCGGCGCCGCGGCGGGCCTTGTTCTCGCAATCCGCATGGGCTGCGAAAGACAAAAAAAAATCGAGCCCAGGGTTTAGGTTATTTCGTACGAAAAAAGGAGTATTTGGATCGAAAAAAATTTTTGCAGCCTCATCCTTTTTGAAACGGATCGAGTCTGGGTCCATACAAGATGCGTGCTTCGCAGATGGGGTGAATTAATGAACCAAAAACATGTGCGGCCGGCCGGAACACTTTTGGTTGGTCGTCCCGATCGTGTTATACTAAGTTTAAGCGAAGAACACGTGTGGATTATTGGTGGCGTGTGGATCTCGAGAGAGGGCGTCAAGTTTATCGGGTCACCGACAAAGTTGGTTCCAGTTTGTTAGGGACAACTGAATCTCACCTCCGTACCATTCCGCTGTTTAACAAGCAGCAATGGGTTTGAATGAACTTAAAAACATGTGCGGCCAACATATTTTTCTCTCAAAGGTCGTCCCAATCGTGTTATACTTAAGTTTAAGCTCACACCATCGGACCATTGGTGGACGGTGGATCTCGAAGCGGGCGTCAATAATCCTCGATTGGCCCTCTTTGTTTAACGACTACTCGATCATCATCATTGTATCTTAAATACGCGCCTAAGGCGTGCTCTTGAAAGAAAAAGATCATCATCATTGTATCTATATACGTATTATATAATTGTATCTATATACGTATTATATAGGCTACGGTATGTAGTTTTGAAGGTAGGAAGCCATACAATGAATTAATCTCAACGATGAACACAGCCGGCCTGGCCGGGTTTGCAAAATGGACCCTGCCAGTGTCATGTGCGTCACGCGAGACACGGAGAACGAGAACCAAAAGCGAAGCGAAGCACGGCGACACAGACGACACAGTTGCGTTTTGGCGAGTCGGGTGATACAGTTTTCCATCGCGCAACTGTTTTTCGTTGCAACGAGTGTTGCGCACGTCGTGCTGACTACTTTCTCTGCCCGAGAAGGTTTTTTTTCTAAAAAAAAAGGTTATTTTTTTTTTAGTCAACATTATTCTTTGCCTCTTTGCTTAGAGACATTAGACTCAATAAAGCCCAGCTGCCAGACAAAAGGTTTTTAAATTTTAAAACATTATTTTTTTTGTTGTGATGAAATAATATTATAGCTAAAACAAATGTGTCCTCCATATGTTCCATATATCTTATCTTATACTCTTATAAGCTAAACTCTAATGATGATTCTCTCAATATGTAAGTTATATCCACATCAACAATCTCTAGAAGTTGAAATTATAGCTAGCTAGCACATGTAATTATGATAGTTTCTCTTTGCACACTAACATTTATTTAGTTGCATTGTCCACAATGTTATGTCAAAACGTTCACCAAAATTAATTTAAGATAGTTCCATTCATACAACTATCAATATAAATAGTCTCGTTTTTTTTTTAAAAAAAAATCCGAATCCTCACGGCAACACACGGTGGAGTACTCACCTAGTTATTATTAAAGTAAATGCGAGTTGAAGCCTCATTCATCAAAAGTATAGTATTGACAATGGGATCATATTTTAGAGTATGTGATGTGTTGATAATTTTCCAATGGATAGTAAAAATTAAAATTACTCTTGCCAATGAGTTACCATTTGTTGTGGAGGGTTTGTTATTATTGGAACCATTAATTACAAGTCGCTTGAATTAAACATTCGCCCTTTTTTTTTTCCCCCCCTCAGCTTGGTCATAGAGAAAACATACGCCATGATCAAGTGAATGAGTTGCAAACACATGACGATCATAGTCCGATGTATGTGAAGTAGTCTCCATGTCCTCGACAACATACTCCCTCTGTCCTACAATTAATGTTGTTGTATACCACCTTGTAACGTCTAGATTCACATAGGAGTCAAAGCATTCTCGACTGTACATGTCCAGATTCATATCACAATGATTCAATGAATGATGCACCTCATTGATGGCTACAACGACCGCTATATTGGAACGGAGGGAGTATCCAATAATGCTACTTCATCAATACTCAAACGTCATGGAAAAACTTTAATCAATGTGTGATGCGAGACATTGACCCGGCTCTAGGGTTGTCGCCTCCAGGGGAGGCTCGGGAGCGTGATCTCGCCGCTCCCGCAGGCCGCCTCCACAGCTCCTCGGAAGGATCCGCCATCGCCGCCTTCCCGCTCGGGCGGATGTTCTAGATGACGGCCCCAAACAACAAGGCCACCTCGCGCCCTCTCCCTCCGGCACCCCCGTGACCCTCCTCCTCCCCACTCCCACTCCGCACCGGGTTAGGGTTTGGCGCCCGGATAAAAGTAGAGAGATATGTTGTGTTGGGCCGCAGGCGATTTGTTGTAGATGGGATCACGCCGCCATGGGGCCTCTTATTATATAGAGTGGGGTGGTCTTATCCGGGGAAACGGTCTTAGATACGTTTCCAATCATTAAACCGCCCGGTGGCCGATTAGGGCCCTCCCCGGTTCGGCGTCGGAGGCGGCCCCAACTTCCGGTGGTGGGCCATGGTAGAGACAAAGACGCGGCCCGGGCACATGGCCGGCATATATGCGGTGGCGTCGATGATTCGCCTAATTCTTCCCAAAATTCATAATTAATTCATCCGGACTTCAAGCGCCGAGGCAAACCATATATGTTTTTCGATCGGTGTGGGCATGTGGCCGAGGAATGCAATGGTGAGGCATCCATTACCACCTCTCCGAAACGGGCATTTCAAATCGTGCTTAGCCCACGCTGGTTAGAAGGGTGAAAGCCCCGTCCATTCGGGAGCAATGGCGGCGTCGGCGTTGTGTCCTCCTTGAGGCATTGCTTTTGTCTAACGACGGTGGCGTGTCCATGTGCCACTAGCCATATTCATGTTACCATCGTACCAGTCGGACTCATTTTGGGTGTCCGATGGTGCTTCTCTTGCGTTGTTGGTGTTTCGGATGTCGATCCCCTTCGTAGGCGACCGCTTGAGCATTTAGCCGGAGGTCCAGTATCCGCCTTGTCGCTTTGGGTTCTATGCCTTCATGTGCTTCATTTCCTTTCGCTTAGCACTAGCGCCAAAGTTGGTATTTTGCCACTTTAGATTTATTATAGCTAGCTGGCGGTTCGACGTCCCCATGACAATTGCCATTAATGCCACTGGTCAAATTATGCGACTTCAACACTCTTGAGGTCCACCTCGCGGTTTATTCTCTGAGGTCCACCATAAGTCGCATATATTCGATTTCGTCACTATGTGGTGGATGCTTTGCCACTAGCTCGACCCCCTCGATTGGCCATTTAGTGTTGATGTTTTTTAATAAAATAAGCTTAGTTGTGTGTCGCGGGTTTTGGGAGGAGGTTCCACCCTCCCCTTTCATGGTTTCTTTCTTTTTGTTTTTGTTGTTTTGTGTGGTCTTAGTGGGTAATCCTTGGCTTACTCGCGAGTTCTTCGAACGTCACGGGGGAAGCTTGTGGCCTTTATTCTTAATGAAAAACGGGTAAAATCCGGTCCCATATGCAAAAAAAAATACTCAAACGTCATCACCTTATGCATAGCGCTAGCGCCAAAGTGATATTTTGTCACTTTAGATTTATAGCTAGCTCTCAGTGTGTTCGTGACAAATTCATTAATTAAAGTCAAATTATGCGACTAACACTCTTGTTTTCCCCAAAGGTTTATGCTCTCCTTGCCACCATAAGTCGCATATATTCGATTTCGTCACTATGTCCTGGCATCGAAATGCCACTAGTTCATGCCAAGCCATGCATGTGTTAAGGACTTTTTTTTTAATAAAATAAACAGGTTGCTTTTACTTGACGCAGGAGCCTAACAAAGCTTTTTAATTTGTCGGTAGCTAGAACTTGTGGTGTGGAAGCTCTTGGATCGTCACGGGAAAGCCTCAGCTCGCCATCCAATGGAACCCGACAAACGTGCCACCTTTTTCATCAGTCTCCACACGTACACAGACACACAGTGCGCTAGGAGTACACTTATGATGGAGGGGACGACGCACTGCACCGTGCACGTCCTTTGATTTTGGTTTGTCGTGCATGAGGAAGCTATACTAGGCCTTGACGCTGCATCATTTGGCCCCGGCCCATCTCGACATGATTAATCAAGCACCGAGCACTACACACCGAGCACTACACGTACGTACGTACGTATAGTACACATGGCTTGTAGGTTTTGTCATCCGTTGTTTCTCTGTTTTTTTTTCTCAAGTTTTCATCGTGTGCGCGAGTGCATGACATTGCAACTCTCTTTGATACACAGACTGTCTCTCATACACACATGTTTTTTTTTTTTTTTTTTGGGTCATCGATGGGAGGTGGTGGTGACAATGGGGTTTTGGAGTAATTCGATGTGGGATGCAATCTCCACCTGTTCTGTTGATCTGCTCCACATCAAAATCTGGCATCATTGAAACTTTCTGTTTTGATGGCGAAGAATCGTAGGCATGCGTTCTTTGGAGGGTTATTCCAGCCGATGTTTTTTCAGCGGGTACTTATTAGATCTCATCGCCGATAGCGAATGTGTATCATAGTTTTTTAGAGCTTTGTTTAGCGAGGGTGGTTGCACGTACAAAAGTGTCCTTTTTTTTTTTTTTTTTGTGCTTTTCTCTTCTGTGTGATCTTCAAAGCTCCGACAAGCATTGGACAAACCAAGGAAGGAGAAGACCAATCTGGTCTTCAATGTATTGTTATTTTTCTTAGAGGTGGTTTATGTTTTGTTGTTCAAGGTTTTATGTTTTGTTGTTCCATCTTTTATAATGCTAGCCTCTTGTTTTTTTCTTGTGTCATATGAATTGTGAGGCACTCGATCTCTTTTAAGTGTCCTTTTTATCACATGTTCTCGATAACCCACTGCTATGATGCTGTAGGGATCGTTCGTTTGCGTACAAGTAACGCACGCCTCCGTGGGATCGTTTGTTGGAAATCTGACGACTGCGGGACCCTGGTGCATCATCAGTTGGCACCACGCACGGGCGCCCGCACGGCGGCACATCCCAACAATCCAACGACCTTTACACGTCTGACGACGGCCGGAGCGCTGATCACACGTACAGCTCAGATTATTGGACTGTACTAGCCCTACTCGCTTGCAGTCTTGGGGGGTGTTGTTTAGATTGCTCTGCAGCCCGGCTTTCTTCGCACGCGTTCGGCGTATGTTTCAGTTAAAAAATCAAATCTATTATCGAATTTTTTGGGCGTTAAATAAATAAATAAAAAAATTAAGCGATTTGGGTGAAAACATTCGGTTCCAAATATTTACCATAATAAACAAATCTTTTAAACTTAGTTTGGGAAAAAATCTATGGTTGGACACTGGTAATTGTTGTCCTACTACCAAATACAAACAAAAAACGCTACTATGTAAGCCCAACCCAAAATATTTCACCAACTAAACACTGATGTGATGGACTCTCTAGGCAGGACGACTAGGAGTAGATGAGCACAGTCGTGTCGGGACCCGGACCCTGGCCTTTTGGTGGCGCCTCTGACGCGACGGCGCGTCGGGACGCCCAGGACCGGATCAACAACAAATCAGATCGGATCGAGTCCCTTTGGATCGCGTCGCGGGCAATGCGCTTCATGTGCCGCACGGCCACGCCACAGGGTCCGGTCCTGCCACTGCCAGCGCTGGAGGCGCACCCCGCGGCGCGGCGCCGGGTTGTCGGATAAGACCGGGCGGGCGGGCGCCGCGCGAATGAGGCCGAATATGCCTGGCTCGTGCACGCCACGGCATCGGCATCCGCCCGGCGTCGGATATGCCTGGATTGATTCTAGGGGCGCGTCTGGCTGGCTGGCACTGGCAGCACGCATTCGGCGAGCCGCAAGCGGAACCGCGAGACGCACGCGCGCCGCGCCACATGGGAAAAGTGACCGGAAATGCGAGGAAGCTTGGCGGGGAATATGCCGGCGCTTCTGCTTCTGCTTCTGCTTCTGCCGGAAGTGGGAACCGACGCGGATGCCGTGGCCCAGCCAGAAGACGCGGCTGTGCGTGCTCGCGTGATCCTCGTTTGCTTTTTGCTCTCGCGCTTGCGCGGACGCGGGCGCGCGTGGCCCGTGGCCCGACGGCGACCGCCTTGGTCGATTTCTTTTACTTGCGACGACGACACGACAAAAGGCGTGGGACGGTCGGCGTCACCGCCCCCCCATCCATCGCTCCCGGGCGGCGTCATCGCCGTCACCCGTCCCGTTCGAGCCCGAGCCGGTTTTATATTATACCCCTGCCGTCGAGATCACACATGCGATCTTGATCCTGATCCTGATGCATGGCCACGGGCCACCCACCATCAGAAAAACTTCAGAATAAGCGCTTGCTTTGGTTGTGTGACAGCGACGCCGACCGACCTCGTTGAGCTCTTGGATTAGCGTGCGGTAAACACATTACTTAATATAACATATGACCAACTGTGGAGCTTGTTAATTAATCACCCGTCTCCTTCCGACACGAGCACTAACGCACTTCAGGCATTCATTCATCAGCAGATGGATAGAGATGTATAAACTGGGGCCAGGTCATGCCATGCCATGCCATGCCACGCCACGCCACGCCACGCCCCTGCGTGCAACTGCAACACGTCCGATTCCACCAACTGAAAGGGTCAGAAAGGAAAACCGGCAGCGGCGTCGCACGCCGGAACACAACAAAAACTCACCCAGGAAACGGGCACACACGCCCATCGCGTGTGCTGACTGTAGCCTCCCGGCTCCCTCTGATCATTATTGGAGCGGCATGGCGCCGTAGGACGCGTGACGCATCATCTTCTTCTTCGTCTCGAAGAAAGGAACTGGAGTCGCACGGTGTCAGAGAGACAGACAGAGACGACGCCATCGCTGTCCCTATCCTCCAGATCGAGAACACAGAGAGGGGGACAGAGGTGTCAGTGAGAGAGATCGGATGCCTAGTACATCCCACTGGGCCCTTCTGCTTCTACGCCGGGGCCGGAACTGGTTGCCGCCTATCCCATCGCGCCTGCCTCTGCCTCTTCCTGTGCCTGCGCCTGCTATAAGCCCTGCCTGCCCGCACCGGCCCTCTCCTTTCGCTTGGCCCCCGCCCCATCCGTTCCGCCTATTGGCCTCCGCCTCCGCTTCCGCTTCCACACCATCCTCCGCCTCGGCCACGGCCTCGCGCTCGCTGCTCCTGCTGCTCCTCCTCGCCACCGCCGCGCCGTCGCGCCTCCGCACCTGGGCCGCCGTCGCACGCGCCGCCTCCTGCGACAGAGCCAGGCGGCCCCGGCCCCGCGCGGAATTACTCAGGGGACGGAGGACGAGGTCGCTGCTGTGGTGGGTGTCGCCGCCTGCTGCTGCTGCTGCTGCCTTCGCGACGAGGAGGATGGACGCCGGCGAGATGGAGGCCGTGCGGGCCGCCGCGGCCGCCGAGGAGGTCATCAGCAGCAGGGGAGGCTCCGTGCTCGGGAAGAAGACCATCCTCAAGAGCGACCACTTCCCCGGGTGCCAGAACAAGCGACTCACCCCGCAAATCGACGGCGCGCCCAATTACCGCCAGGTTCGCTGCTTCTGCCTGCCCCTTCCATTCGCGTCTCTTGTTGGGATTCTTCGCCTTAGGATGTTTTCACCTCCCTCCGGATGGATGGATGGGATGGTACCGGGGACGCTGAATCAGTAGCCACCTCCTTGCGTGCGTGCGCGCCGCGGAGAAACTTATCCAATCCCCGCAGCTCGTCGGCATTCCCTGCTCTGGCTAAGAGAAACGATTTGCTTTTCCTTGTCTTGCGGTGCGTCTGCATTAACTGTTTGATTTTCAGGCGCAGGCGTGGCCTTTTTTTCTTCTTCTTCTTCTAATCACAGTCTGTCTAACTAACAATAAGCATCTAAACATTGCTTCTCACTCGTGGAGCATGCTTTAGTTTTCGGGTCTTCATGCTCGTTTTAATTATACATAGCTTCTCTAATTTTTTAATCGCTTCCATATGTACATTTTTCTCAGTTACTTAAAATCACATACTACTTGACATAAAATTGTATCAGTACATGATTTGATGTAAAATTCTAGGCAAAATAATTGTGGTTCCAACACTACCTAGTAATGCCAGTGTTAAATTTATAGGGTGTTTGGTTTGAGGAATGAGTAGTCCATCATCTTTTCACTCCTCACTTTTTTTTATGTAGAACAGAGTGGGCTGATCCATCATCACCTCATTCCTCACAAGCCAATAATTATTTGTGGAATAGACTTATGATGCACCAGCTCATCAAGAATGGAGTGATTCCTCAAATCAAACACCATATTAATGGTTTATTTCAATCAGACAAGGATTAGACATTCCCACATTGCATCCCTTATTGCAGTAAAATCTCACCAGTACTATGGAGAATCAATATTCATAGAGCTAAAAAGAAACAGAAATTTTCCATGCAGACATATGCACAAATAAAAATTTCATGTTCAATTTGGCTAAGCACTTGTTGCCATAATGTTGGCCTGAATGCATAAACTTTAATTAAGCATGACCATCACTTTTGCACTGCTCTAGTTACCTTTTCCACGAGGGCAAATCAAATTCAATAAGCTGTCTTCCTACCATTCTTAAAATTTCTTTCCTTGCTATACGATTTCTTAAAGGTTAACAAAGTCGTTCTTTGTCGCCATTTTTTTTCAGGCTGGGTCATTGCGTGTTCATGGTGTTGCAATGCCAACGATGGAAGGGATTGCCAATGTGCTAAATCATATCGAGCACACAAGAAAGGAAAGCAAACCGGATTCTATGGCATAGTCTTCGGAGGAACCAGTAAGAACGCTGATTTCTAGGCTAGACTACATTATGTCGACGGCCGAAAACTTTGAAAATATCGTCGCTTGTTAGAAGCAAATCAACAAACAGAATTAGAAAAGCGATTGAGTCTCTAGAAATATGCATTTTGATTTCAAGTGAACTTTGCCTTTCCTTTTTTCCTGAGAAGATCAGCATCTCCCTGGACCAGGGTGTTCTGTCTCATGGCATGGCATCCAATAACCTCTGTTTTCTCCATCATGCTATGCAGGTTATCTACATCAATGGTCGGCCCTTTGTTTTGCGAGATGTTGAAAGGCCCTTCTCAAATCTTGAATACACGGTTAGCTTAGATCCCTCTGGCTTCCATAGTTATTTCTCTTGCATTGTTGTTACTGTTTTTTTTAGAAATTTTTTAAACCACAAAGTATGGTCCTATCAAACTTCCACTTTGTGGAAACTATGAACCAAATCAAATATATTGGAATCATGATATATCAGCACACTTACTGTTAGGACTAATCTTGTCATATAGGCATATTAGCATGGATGAGGGAGCTCCATGAAGTTTCTAGTACTAGTTAGTTGCTAGTAGAGCTATGCAATTTGAATGTTACCACTGCTGGAAAACAGCAAGCAAGCTGCTAGGGTAAAAATGGAGAAAAAATTGGTTTTTTTTCTAGCTGTGACAGCTGGTTGCTTAACTGTTTTCCAGGGTTTGTAAATTAAGGTCGGTTCCTGTAGCAGAACTGTAGCAAATCGACCTAAAAGTCCTATAAAAAGGACATGTAACCCTCATGTGTGATATAGCATGAGATGTAATGAATATTGAGATAGAATCCTTTGCTATGTAACCTTATAGTGTGAAGCTATAAGATAGAGTTTGAATAAAGGATCTATTTAGCTCCATTGGTTTCTCCCCTCTCATCATATTTCCTCCCATATTAGTTGTTTGGGCCAACACTTACCACGTTGATTGATTTTCTTTGAGTTCTCTTATAACTGATGGTTTGTCAAATGCTTAACTTATATCTATGATATTTGTGTATTCAGATACACTAGTTTCATTTTATTTTGCAAAATGTTGTCATGTTCTTGTTATTAAGTCTGAACTTGAAAACATATTAACTATTCTATGTATGTTTTGCATCATAGGAAAGTGAAACATGGGCAAACAATAAATTGCAAAGTAGGATACTTGAAGTTATCATATTTCACTACTCATGTTCTTTTATTTTTTTCGTAACTACTAGTGATACTGAATCTCTGCTAATATAGGGAATTAACCGGAGAGAGTGGAACAAATGGAGTTTCGCCTTTAAGGAAGATATTCTTCAGGAAGCTTCAAGGTACATTAATTGCAAACTTACAATGCAAAGTATTTAATTCCTTTATTACTATTAAGAGGTATATCGTACTGGAATATTTGATGGCAGGTATGGGAATAAGATACTAGTCACTGATGAGCTGCCAAGTGGTCAGATGGTGGATCAGTGGGAATCAGTTGTGTATGATACAGTTAAGACTCCACTTGAGGTAATGGCATATTTATTATGGTATCATTCTTTTTATCATATGTAGTCCTATTCAGGAAAAAAAAAAATTGATTCCTCTCTAGGTCTATGAGGAGTTGCAACGTCAAGGGTACCTAGTTGACTACTTTAACGTGTTCCAATTACTGATGAAAAAGCACCAAAGGAAGGAGATTTTGACAACCTGGTACGTTTTTGCTGCTGAACTTGCCCATCGCTCCTAATATCTTCTTACTCCTTTTTCTGCAAAAATTGGACCTGGTCCATGTTGCCTGGATGCTTTGGGATATGTGTTTAAGTCATGCTATTTCTATGTAATTAGTTATCCTTATAAGTTGAAAATGGTCTGGATTTTCACCATATGGAACACATTTTGCAGGTTGAAAATATCTGCAGCATCACTTACCTAGTTTGTTGGATTGATGAAGTCCTATTTTTTTAGCTCGAGTCCTTGTCTATATATCTTAGTTAACTTCCTGTTTTCTAAATTATTTTGATGACTCCAATGTAAACTAGCCTTAGTCATGTTTATGAATCAACCAAGAAATAATCTAGTAAATGGATTTCCCAAACAATTTGATATAGATTAGAGGGCGATAAATCCTTGTCTCATGTTAATCTGTTGCCATTTTATGCAAACACTCAGATATTGCAGTTTATGAAATGTTCACAAATTTGACTTTACATCAAAGCTGTCCTGTTGTAGTGGGTTATTACATAACATAAAATTCCATTGCATTTAACAGGTATGTCGAATCTCTCAAGTTGATATAGAAACAGAAATTGTGTTTAACTGCCAAATGGGAGGGACGGACAACTACTGGTATGGTTATAGCTACATTGGTTTACCTAAACCGAATAGGAGCTTCAGGTGAGAACATAATTTACTCTGTTTCCCTGCTTCTTTTATCTGTGTAGATCTGATTGAGAAACAGTAGCATGACCACAGACAGTCGTGTTGGGAACTGTTTAGTATTACAAACTGATGGCAACTGATTCTACGTAAAGCACATTGCATCTTAATATATGTTTGCTACATTTGTGCTCATAATCACACCTATACTTGGACTTTTTATATGTTTGGGCTTTTCCGTGTGCTGCAGGTATCCCAAGGACAGGCTCGATTGGGAAGGTCTTCTACGCTGGAAATGATGTAGATGATTATATGCCTAGCTCAGAAGAAGCAATACTCAGAGGAGAATATGCTGTCATTAGGAGCTTAGTCCGAGTTCTTGAAGTAACAGCCTTAATATGTTATTTATTTATTTTATTTATTTTTATCTTTTTTCTCTCTTAATTTTCTGAGCATGGCCACTTTGTTTTTTTAAAAAAAAATGCAGGGTGGTGTTGAAGGAAAAAAGGCAAGTTGACAAAGTTATTGACAAATGCGATACCATGCAGGTAGATCATTTTATGCTCCAAACGCTAGCAATTTAATTGGAGAAATACTAGCAGTTTATTTCCTGCTTATGTTTGCCTTTCATTGTGAACAGAACCTAAGAGAAGCTATTGCTACTTACCGCAATAACATTCTTCGGCAACCTGATGAGATGAAACGAGAGGCATCACTTTCCTTCTTTGTGGAGTACTTGGAGCGTTATTACTTCCTTATATGCTTTGCTGTCTATGTGCATTCGGTGAGCACTGCTCACCAAACAACATTATCAGTAGAAGTTAGTTTTTCTGATTGGATGAGAGCGAGGCCTGAACTGTACAGCATTCTTCGAAGGTGAGATATGGCAACTTGACTGTACAAATGTCAGCAGTATATACAGCTTGTAAGAGTGTATACAGCCCAAATAATGTTTCCTTCCTGAGATTAGTTCTTAAAAAATCAACACCCTTTCCTGTTTTGCGGTGCTTCACATAGGTGGAATGCTCATAGTTTATTCTGCTCTCACCTTGCCCATTTATCCTCCTAGACTTTGTTGTGTTTCAACCAAGACATTTTGTCTCGAATATTCTCTAGCCTCCACCAGATGACACATTGATCTTTGTGCCAGATTTTATTCTTGATGGCAGTGAGAACTGTTGGAAGACATAAGCCATTGTGTAAAAAGTTATATATTTCAAACATGATGATCATTAACAAACAGAGCAGTGGATTTTGGTTGTATAAATCTTTAGTTCATGGCTTAAATATGTAGAATTACCATATTTGTCAAAATCTTATTCTGTATCTGTGGCTTCAAAGTTCAAACGCTAATAATTTTTTTGCTTGTGGCCTGCTTCAGCAAGTTGGTACACTTACCAGATTTAAGCAGGTAATTCTTAAATGAACTATGTTAAACCATTATTCAGTGCACTGGATTTTGGAAAATGAATGCTAAAAAGTTTAGGGCAATCTTGTGTAGTAAGGTCACTCCAGAAACTCTTCATTGACTGTAATATATATTTTTTTTTTTTTAATATATATGTTTGCCATTTCAAATAGCATTACTTTCTAAGCCACAAGATCTGCTAAATGCATCAAATGTAATAAGGAAGCCTTCGAGAATGTCATATTGAAAAGGATAACTATATCTATGTTATCACCTATTTTATTCTGCTTCCGGCCTCATGTTCCATGATCATTCCACATAACAAGGAAGCTCATTTCTTGACATTTAAATTTGTTCAGGCTATTGAGAAGAGATCCCATGGGTGCTCTTGGTTATTCAAATTCAAAACCCCCTCTTACCAAAATTGTTGAGTCTGCTAATGGGCGTCCACAAGATATGGATGTTGTTGCTGCCATGAGGAATGGCGAAGTTCTTGGGCGTTTAACTGTTTTAAAAAGCGACCACTGCCCAGGCAGCCACAGCCTTAATTTACCTGAGAGGGTGGAGGGTGCACCAAATTTTCGGGAAATACCTGGGTTTCCAGTCTATGGTGTTGCAAATCCTACGGTTGATGGTATTCGAGCTGTTATCCAGTGCATCAGTACAAGCAAGGGAGGGCGACCTGTACTGTGGCATAATATGAGAGAAGAACCAGTTATCTACATAAATGGAAAACCATTTGTGCTACGTGAAGTGGAAAGACCTTGCAAGAATATGTTGGAGTACACGGTAAGTACCATCTTCAGTTTCCTTGATGGATTTTTTGAAAAATAATATGTTGCTTGTACTACATCCAGCCAACTATAGTTAACGTTTATTATAAAGAAATAACAAAATAGTTTTAGTTAGTTTGTTTTGTCCTAAACATTAACTACTATTGACTGTTGGGAGACTGGAAGTAACTTTTCTGGGCTAATAAGATCATTTTTTTTCAAAATTTTATATTACATGGGTATTTCTTTTTTTCTTCTCCTGTTATAACAGTATGCCCCTGTTTGAAAGTCATTATAGATTTATGTGATACACAGTTAAGCTCTTTATCCTCATTCTGCAAAGGTGTTCATAAAACTACTGGTCTTAAAACTTTCCAAAGGACTTCAGCATATTATATGGAAATAATTTTACCTATTTATTCATATTATTAGTTTTGTGTACTATTAATAATTATGTCTAAACATGCTTTAGAGAGCTACTATTTCTTAATATGATATGTCATATGCTCTGGGAAATGGTTGAGTGCCCTAACTGATACACATTATCAGGGGATTGATCGTGCTAGGGTGGAACGCATGGAAGCTCGGCTGAAGGAGGACATTTTACGCGAGGCGGAAAGATATGGTGGAGCGATAATGGTTATTCATGAAACTGGCGATGGAGAGATCTTTGACACATGGGAAAATGTAGATAATGAAGCTGTTCTGACTCCTTTGGAGGTATACAAAAACTTGGAGAGTGAAGGCCTTCGATCAAATATGCACGAAGTGCCCATTACTGATGGTAAAGCTCCCAAAAGTTCTGACTTTGACACGATAGCCTTCAATGTTACTTCTGCTAGCAAGAACACTGCTTTCGTATTCAACTGCCAGGTACTGCATATCTTTACTGGTTTGACTCAGTTACATGAGTTTTCAAAAACTTAAACGTTGATTTTGTGGTGATTATAGATGGGCAGGGGCAGAACAACAACAGGAACTGTGATTGCTTGCTTGCTGAAACTCCGAATCGATCATGGCAGGCCTATTAGAATCCCAGTTTGTCAATATGGACATGAAGATGATGCTATTTACTCAACTGGAGGAGATACAGCAGATCACAATGGTCACTTGAATTCAGAAGCATGGAAACCTCGCACTTTGACAAAGCTAAATTCTGGATTTGGAATTAATGACATCCTTCTGCTACGAAAAATTACAAGGTTATTTGATAACGGAATTGAGTGTAGGCAAACTTTGGATACAGTTATTGATAGATGTTCAGCTTTGCAGAATATTCGCAAGCTGTTTTGAAGTACACAAGAGTAATTAATCAACAACATGTTGAACCTAGAGTTAGGAGGGTCACATTAAATCGTGGCGCTGAATATTTGGAGAGATACCTCAAATTAATTGCATTTTCAGCATACCTTGGTAGCAAAGCATTTGATGGTTTCTGTGGACAAGGGGAAACAAAGATCTCATTTAAAGGATGGCTGCAACAGCGGCCAGAGATCCAAAACCATGAAATGGAGCATAAGACTGCGACCTGGACGGTTTTTCACTGTGCGGTAAATACACTCTTTGATTTCATTAAAATAATATTTTTGCACCTTTGATGGAACTAAAACATATTTTCTATTGAGTTTCAGCACGAGCAGAAAGCAACATATCCACCTCCACAAGGTGATGTAACAATGGAAACCATTGTCAAAGCTCGTTGTGGTTCTGTTCTGGGAAGGGATCAATACTCAAAATGTACTTCTTTCCTGGACAGAAGAGGTCAAGCAGTGTGAATTTCGGGGTGCACCTCATGTTTTTAAGGTACTACTGTGTTACCTAAAAGTTGTTGCATCTGATCTTTGATCATTGGATGCTTATGATATTGTGTAGTTATTCCTATCCTAGTCACTTGTACCAACTGAGTTCTTTTTATTATTTGTTAAACTTCCTTACCCATTAGATTCAGAGTTAGGTTAGCTGATATCTTTGGCATGAAATTTCAGATGTACAAATATTTCAAACCAGTTCACCATCTGTGTATTTTATTACAAATAAAGGAATGCTATTCTCCATTTCTCCTCAAAATGTATTGTTTCTTCAATCTTTTTAGCTTTTTGTTATGTCAACTACATGTGCTAATATTAGTCTTTCAGCTGGCTCATGGCTAAATTCGGGATTGAGGACCGAATCTCTATGTTAGGTTTCATATTAAAGTAACCGGGTGTTATAATAACATTCGGTTTGCTGATACATAACTTGTAATTTGTTTAGATGGAATTCAGCTTAGCTTCTGTGTTAATATTTGTTAGTTTGTTGTTCTTTTATGACACTTAGGTTGTTGAACCCTAGTGCACAAGTACTCCCTCCGGGATGGTATTAGAAGTCGTTTTGGACAAGGTTTGAGTCAAACATCGGAATATAAATCATCAATAACTTTTTTAAGTTGTTGAGTTTGTAAATGTAAAAATTATATGAGTAGATTTGTCTTAAAAATACTTTTGATAAAAGTATACATATATCACATCTCTATAAATATTTTTATAATAATAAGAGGTCAAAGTTTGTGTTTTGGAGACCGTGTCGCTGTCCTAAACGACTTCTAATACCATCCCGAGGGAGTATGTTTTATCCATGATTCCATGTAGTCTTAGTAAAGGGCAAACAAATCATATCCATAGTGCATTCAATGTGCTAGTTAACTAATTAATGTTTCCTTTTCAGTAAAACTGCACTGTACCACTATGACGTTTTCCATCATGGGGATAGAGTTAGCCTAGTCCTCTTTGCCTCTGTGCTTGCAGCTTTTGAAAGCATAAATTGATGGTTATTACAACCAGACTACGAGATCCAATTACCAGAATTGCCAATCTTAAACCTGATTTTTAGAAATGAAGTGACATTTAATGGAATGGAT
The DNA here is from genome assembly GCA_015847255.1 of Hyparrhenia diplandra. Classification (NCBI taxonomy): domain Eukaryota; kingdom Viridiplantae; phylum Streptophyta; class Magnoliopsida; order Poales; family Poaceae; genus Hyparrhenia; species Hyparrhenia diplandra. The sequence goes on from JADLZK010013307.1 coordinate 52,997, forward strand.
AGTTACAAATTTTAGAATATCTGCTTCAGGTGGATGGATACCCTGTGTATAGCATGGCAACACCCACTATTGATGGAGCAAGTGATGTTCTGTCATATCTGGGCTCTAAAGACACAACCGAAGAAGCATTACGCAGAAAGTGGGTAAGCCACGGATCTTAGAGAGGAAGTGGTTGTTTACATCAAGGGATCTCCATTTGTTTTGAGAGAACTAGATCAACCTGTTGATACTTTGAAGCATGTAGGCATTAGTGGTCCAATGGTGAGAAGCTTTCTTCCAATAATCATTTGTTCTTTTGGGGCAATCCTTAAACTGTCTTCTGTGCAGGTAGAGAACATAGAGACAAGGCTGAAGGAGGATATACTCTCGAAGTTAAACAACTAGGTGGTCGGTTACTGCTTCATCAAGAAGAATTTAATGCAGCCACAAACCAATGTAGTGTAGTAGGTTACTGGGAACACATAGATCTGGAGGACGTGATGACACCAGCTGAAGTGTACAGCTCATTGAGAGACAAGGGCTATTGTATCGACTACAATAGAATACCTCTAACCAGGGAAAGAGAAGCATTAGCTGCTGATGTAGATGCTATACAGTCATTAATCGATGAGTACGTACACTAATTCTTAAGTTTATATAATTTTGCAAGTCGCATTGTTCAGTTACAGGATACAAGATTCACTATTGCTTCTTGACAGATCTGCTAGGTACTATCTCTTTATTTCACACACACTGGATATGGCGGTGTTGCTTATGCAATGGCCATTACCTGCCTGGGACTGGGTGCAGATGCAAAGTTTGTAATGGAAGAAACAGCAGAAACACACTTTGTATCAACATCACTTGCAAAAAAAATGTGTCCATGAAAACTAAAACTGACATAGCACTTAGGCAGGGTGACTACCGTGACATATTAAACCTTACTAGAGTATTGGTACATGGGCCCAAGAGCAAAGAAGAGGTTGACACAGTTATTGACAGGTATTGTGGAGTTGTTTCTGCTACTTGAGATGTGCTTTTATATGAACAAATTAAATACAGTTGTGGACTAACTGCAATTTTGATGAGTTTCATCGATGATAGCTTAACATTGTTCTACATTTTCTTAATTTTCCATTTGCCCTGTTGAAGGTGTTCTGGTGCTGGTCATTTATGGGAGGATATTATGCATTACAGGAAAGCACTGCAAGATTGTTCACATGATGATGACGGCGATGACGATGACGAGGAACACTCTTATCTCACTGATATGGGTACAAAAGCTTTAAGGTGTGTTTAATTTGTTTTAACTGAAGGATGTTCGTTTTTGTATGCATAATCTCCTCTCTCTTATCCATCAGTATTCTATTTGTTCACACTTGATAGATAATTCTCAAGATAAAGTATCCACATTAGTATTACCTGATTAAAAAAATAAGTGCTCCTTTACTTTAAATTCGTGTTAAAATGATTTCTCTTCCAACAATTATGATTCTTGTTATTTAGCACAAACTCTTCAACATGCATGTTTCCATTATATGTTAGTCAGTACCGCCAGGAATCATACAATGATAGTGTTCAAACATTTGTGGTGCAACCAATTGCCATGTAATAGGGCCTCGTTTTTGATCAATACTTCTGGAAAATCAGTGATTTTGAGTAGTGCCAAAGAAAAAAACACACAATTGACTGTGCAACTAGAAATATTGGTCCTTTTTTTCCTTTTTGGACTAGAGGAGTTATATCCAGGTACATCTGATAATTTTGATCTACCAGGAATCCCAACAATTGATGTTCGCTAGCAACATTCCAGCCATATTATGCTCATAACATGTAAACATGCCACACGGCGGTCAGCTAGCTAGCCATAACTAACCACATGTGTTTAGTGGGCTGACTAAACTATCATGAAATTAACAATGACCCATTTTAGGCCTTGTTTGGCTGCTCTCGTATCACGTGTGATGGAATTAATTAGAGGTGGAAATGAAATCAGTGGATTGAGGTGGATACGAGTGTAGCCAAACAAGCCCCTTACATGTGATCCAAGGGGTTGACACTCAAAAAATCCTTCCCTTCCTGTTAGCCACATGATAGCGAGTCAATGGTGCTGTGTTTAGAATCTTCTTGTGAAATAGTTGCCTCCTATGAAAATTCATTAACATCAGAAAGAACTTGCTTCTGTATTCAATGAAAACAGACTGGGATCAGGACACACTTCATAGGCCTTGTATTCATGTCACAACGTGCTTGCTGTATAATGCACGGCGCCTGCTTCACAAACTACATTGCTGAAAACATAAGCATCGAATGAAAATAAGCACCAAGGGAAAAGAAGACATACATGTTTGTTTAGTTCAGCAATGATGTTTGGCTAGAAGGTATTGAACACATTGGTGGTCATGCGTGTGCTTCTAAGAGACTAAATAGTGAAAAAATTGCTAATTTGAAAAAAAAAACCCTCAAGCCAGGTCTCTAGGTCTTTGATAAGATGTTTTTTTTAGAATCCCTATTTTATAGGAAAGAAGACTTAAAAGGTAATTTTGTATGTACTGTATTGCCTTGTTTAACTCTCGGCACCAGGCTAGGTATTGTATGTTAATCAATGTCTTACATCATATTCCCAAATGCACAAATAACCTACTTAAATATGTTTATTTGTTTTTCACATGGTATTGATTCATATCAAATTCTTGTGTCGCAGGCGTTACTTCTTTCTGATCACCTTCAGGTCCTACCTGCACAGCACAAGATCATGAAACAACATTTACATCATGGATGAAGGCAAGGCCTGAGCTTGGCCACCTTTTGCGACAATCTAAAGCTGGACAAATAGGTTACCGTCATGTGGCATGATTATGTAGTTGTGTCGCTTTGACAAAATTCACCCAGAGCTTCAGAAAGGGAGAGTAAGAACGGGTAGGGAGGAAGCAGTGGTTATGGGAGTTGTGGACAATGAAAGAGCAGTTTAGGCTCCTGAAAGAGCATTGTAATGTACTTGTCGGTGTTAATTGACACCAACACAACATGTATATATATTTTCAGCCTTATTGTAGATAAACATATTAGATATTTTTGTTGTAGGCTTCCTATCTCAATTTTTCAAAAACATTTTATACAGTTCATTCTCATGTATGTATGTAATATGCTTACTTTTCAGCTGTGTTTTTTGTTTTTGAAGAAAACAAGAAGCTTCTTCGATAGCTTTGATTTATGAGTATAGCTTTGATTTATGAGTTCTCTGGGTGGTGATTTATGAGAAAATCTTTGAAAAATTGCGCATATCACCCGTTTATAAAGGAAATAATAATAACGCTGAAACTTCACAACCTTTGCGAGGAGCCCAGGAGAGGCTCATTCGCGATGGGAACCACAACCATGCAATCCACTTCACAACCTTTGCGAGGAGCCCAGGAGAGGCTCATTCGCGATGGGAACCACAACCATGCAATCCGCCGCCGCTCCAGAACCCCCCCGGCCGATGGCGCAGCATTATTATTATTATTTTTTGATAAAGCATACATGTATTAATTAAGGGAAAACCAATACAAATACACCATATAAGGATACGTTTGATGACCTACCCCGCCTATAATCTACAAAGACCCTAGCAAATAAGAAAATTACAAACTAGATCCTTAGACCCTATATGTTCTGCACTTTTGCTCAAACTGTGCTGGGAAAACAAGTTGGATCTTTATTATCTGCTCATTACTTAAATTCAGAGTCGTCTTATAGTTTGAGCATTTTATTTTTTTAAACTTACAGCCTTGTACTACACAGCTCACAGACGACTATGGCAAAAAAGTACTTATCCTGTACTGTTATCCATGATATTTAAAAATTTGCATACTTTTTCCTCACGTCAAGCCAGCAGTAGCAAACTAGCAATTAATGCAAGTCGGTAGCTTAAGATGCACAGAGGACTCATTAAGTAATTATAGTTTTCATGGTGAAACTATCAATAATCTGAGGCATGGTGAAACTTCAAATTCACAGCAGCAACAAACAAAGGTTAAGAAGCTGGTCAAGATAGTGCAGAAGCAGGAGAAGAAACTGTGAAAAGCGTCAAAAATATATACATGCCACATATGAGCAACAGAGTTCTTCCTCTTCAAATTTTTGACCATCGTGATTATTCCAACAGAAAGTTCACGTGAAGGGAATCCTTGACCGCCCGGTACTAGAACCGAGGGGCTCGGGGGAAATGGGGGAGGTGGGATCTCAGCTGCCTCGCCTGTGTGCTGGCTGCGCCAGAGAGCTCCCAGCGTAAGACCACATCGACCGTCTAGCCCGGGATCACCCGGAGACGGGCTAACAAAAAATAATGTAGTCAGCTATGTCCGAGCCGGGGCTAATAGAGAATAATAATTGTAGTCGAAATCGTCGAGACATACCGAGGCACGCCGATTTTCCACGCAGCAAAGGTGCGATGGCAAAGAAAGGTAAAGCCCCCAAGCAACTGAGATGACAAGTACCCACGCCGCATTCAAGGCCATGAGTCGACGACACCAACCGAGTAGTATAGTGGCCAACGGCCGCTAAGGGGTCACCCCTGAGACGAGACGCGATGTCGGGCAATCCCACCATTTTGTCCACGCCGCAAGAATTAGCTCAAACTGTGCTAGGAAAACAAGTTGGATCTTTATTATCTGCTCATTACTTAAATTCAGAGTCGTCTTATAGTTTGAGCATTTTATTTTTTAAACTTACAGCCTTGTACTACACAGCTCACAGACGACTATGGCAAAAGTACTTATCCTGTACTGTTATCCATGATATTTAAAAATTTGCATACTTTTTCCTCACGTCAAGCCAGCAGTAGCAAACTAGCAATTAATGCAAGTCGGTAGCTTAAGATGCACAGAGGACTCATTAAGTAATCATAGTTTTTATGGTGAAACTATCAATAATCTGAGGCATGGTGAAACTTCAAATTCACAGCAGCAACAAACAAAGGTTAAGAAGCTGGTCAAGATAGTGCAGAAGCAGGAGAAGAAACTGAGGAAGCGTCAAAAAATATATACATGTCACATATGAGCAACAGAGTTCTTCCTCTTCAACTTTTGACCATCGCATTATTCCAACAGAAAGTTCACGTGAAGGGAATCCTTGACCGCCCCGGTACTGGAACCGAGGGGGCTCGTGAGGGAAATGGGGGAGGTGGGATCTCAGCTGCCTCGCCTGTGTGCTGGTTGCGCCAGAGCTCCCGGGCGTAAGACCACATCGACCGCCTAGCCCGGGATCAGTCCGGAGACGGGCTAACAAAAAATAATGTAGTCAGCTATGTCCGAGCACGGCTAATAGAGAATAATAATTGTAGTCGAAATCGTCGGAGACATACCGAGGCAGCGATTTTCCACGCATGCACAGAGTGCGATGGCAGCAAAGGTAAAGCCCCCGGCAACTGAGATGACAAGTACCCACGCCGTACCAAGGCCATGAGTCGGACGACACCAACTGAGTAGTATAGTGGCCAACGGCCGCTAAGGGGTCACCCGGAGACGGCAGGACGTGTCGGGCAATCCCACCATTTTGTCCATGCCTACAAGAATTAACGCCACATCGAAGGCGTCACGGGGCGTCGCCCATGCAGGCGCCTCAGTTCAGCGGCTTAGCGATCCGATCCCGATCCTGCGGTAGCATCCTTGGCCATGGGGCTCATGCGAGTAGGCAGGGAGCACCGCCGTGGTGGCAGCGAAGAGCACCGCTTCGCGGCACTCCGCCCGTGAGATCCCCGAAGGCGAGGCGAGAGCAACACCATCAAATTGGCGTGGAGCGCAAGGCCGCACCGCTCCCGCCGCATCCTTTCTCTGCCTAATGAACAACCTAACACCTAATAATTGATCTCTCTACTCTTGCTGCATATATATATATTACTACGGGCTGGAGTCGACATCGTCGTCCGATCTCTCCGGACTACCGGGGACAGGAGGGCTACAGTCGGGGCATCTTTGGTTTTCGCTACGGAACGTCTACCTATCTTTTGCGAGCAGTAACGACATGCAAGTTTCTGCAGGTTGCAACATATAAAGGGTTAATGTAACGACATGAATGTCTACCCCTACATGAGATTCGAATTCGATTAGTACACGATTGGTAGGGAAGCAATTAAAAGATCAATCTAGAGAGTGGTGGTTGAGGAGGTTAAAGGATGAGTCTAGAAAGAGCATCAATCTAGTGGTGGTTGGGATTTTGGTTGCTCAATGGATTTTTTTTTTTTTTTGAAAGTTTTAAGTCGAACAACTAAAAGGTTGTGTTAGAACTACCCAACCTCTTGCCCATTGGTCTCTACTTATAGGGGAGGTGGGAGGAGGCAATTTTCATCACTACACTCTTTTGATTACTAATTACATAGAGATCATGCACCTTGTGGATTAGGGCTTGGGCCTTTTTTTGCATTGAAGCAATTTTCCTCTACACTATTTTGATTACTTAATTACAAAGAGATCATGCACTTTGTGGATTAGGCCTTGGGCCTTTTGCATGGAAGCAATTTTCCTCTCTAACCTCTTTCAATTACAAATTACACAGAGATCATGCAATGGATTTGGCCTTGCACCTTTTGCATGGAAGACAATTGGCACAATTGCCCTCACCCCAACACTATATGAAAATTTTATCTATCTCATATGCATCAACTCTCTGAGCTCTTCAAACTAACAACCATTACAATAATTTTTAGCTAAATATGACATGGTGTGGACAGACATGATCATCTCTTCCACGTTTTCCACCCTACCCCTAGATGAGATGGCAATTGTAATAGGAACAAACTAAATGATAGAATGGGCTAACAAGACTTGTGAATTGGATATCTTTGGGTTAATAGTGACCATGGATTGGGTCGTATCAGTTTCAATCTAAGTAATGTGGTCTCTTAATGGTCTCAAGTCGCGGATCGAACTCGATGCCCATGTTGACATACAAAAAAAACTGCATCCTTAAATTTTAGCAGTCATGATTAGTTCATTAGCTAACCATTCTAGGTAAGTACATGTAGTGATTTAAGTAATTAGAATCATTTTAATTTCCTCGAACTCCAACTCCTAACACTGGAGCCTATGTGGTAGTCTGGTGCCCTTGGAACTCCATCTCTCCCTGCCTCCACACCAGTCTCAGTCAGTCTGAAAGGAGCTGGAACTAAAAGATACGCGAGCCTCTTCCTCCCCATGAAGCAAGTATAGCTTTATAGGGCATTCAAAACTTGACACATGGTTTCTCGTTTCACACCCGGTCACCAATTCCTTTACACCATTTTCCATGGGAGCATATCCAAGAGTTTGGCAAATTGGTTTGGCATCTTTGATTTTTTTTTTTTTGTTGCAAAAAATGATAAAAACATGCCTCCAATAGTTTTGCATATCACACTTGATAAATTTTAGCAACTTGCCAAATAGTGGTCCTGGATTCCCATATTTGCCAAGTATCCTCCACTTGGCATCACACTCCTTGCACCCACCCTCCTCTTTCCCCCGCGCCACTGCTTGTTCCCACATCAAGACGAGGACATCGTTTGCTTCCTAGTGGTCGGTGCTGAAAGCACCATTGTGGAGTACCTGCTTGCACTATCGTTGCGCCATCTGTTTTGTAGCTTCTATTGTCACTTTATATATACTATGCAAATAAATATAGACATATGGTACATGTGCGTTAGAATTTTTTATCTTTGTGTTGAGGATCGATCGACCTTTATCCTATCGCGAATGAAGGATGGAAGGACAACTTTCCTTTGCCATTTCCAATCGTCACGGTGTGGCGCTTGAAGGAAAAATCGTGCGACATGGATATGTATGGGTGTGGAAACCGCAGCAAAAACAACATCAGGTCCACCAATTTGTGTTTTGACAAGTCAGATTTGCCAAACTCTTGAAGATGACCTATTCTTGTCCCTCCCTCATTTTATTTCAAGACTGGCAAACAACCAGATATTACAAAACAAGAGGCTCAGTGAAGTCGGGAACCAAAACATCAGTTACAAAGCTAGGGATGGGATGAAGCCAAATATGTGGTTGATCCAGGTCCCAATCAGGACGCAGACGGTCATGAGCACTCCTACTACATGTTCTAGGAATATAAGAAACTTGAACTAGATCAAAGCATAACAAAAATTAGCTCCCTTGCTTCTTTGTAGAGGATGGATGCAGGGTTAACATCCCTGTTATACAGCTGCAACGCTTTCACTGTATTAGGAAGTTGAGAGAGCAGAGAGGTTCGTCGGCTAGTGGCCTTGGAACGAACTGAACGCGTCGGCATGCGCGACACAGGGTATAACAGAACCCACACGGATCGAGACGGAGATGGACTCGTCAACTCCTGATGCAGTCTTTGATTCCGATTCCAAGATCAAGATGGCGTCATGACCGAGCACCGTACGTATATCCCGTACGATTCCAAGGTCGGTGGAATCAATCAAGACGCCCGCAGCAGAACGACGAGACAGAGATCTCTCGATCTCGATGGAACAGCTAGCATGACGACGAGCAGCAGAACCTCATGGCAGCCGTGCCAATGCCAACATCATCAGTAATAACGGCGATCCCCGACGACGTTCTCGCCGACGACGTGCTCCGCCGCGTGTCCTCTCTGCGTGGCCTCGCCGCGTGCCGCTGCGTGTGCCGGGCGTGGCGCGCGCTGATCGACGACCGCCGGCTGCTCCGCGCCGACCTCCTCCCGCTGTCGCTGCCGGCCCTCCTGCTCTGCCTCGACGTGGAGTGGGAACGCCCGGAGCTGTTCGCGCGCCCCGGCGCCGACGTCACGGGCCACCTGATGCCCCAGGGCACCTTCTCCATCGAAGACCACTCCAACGGCCTCGTCCTCAACTATGACGAAGTCATCAACCCGGCCACACGACAGATCAGGCTTCTGCCCGAGTGCCCCCCGTCTCCGCTCTGGGACTGCAACTACTTCTTCGAAGACCACCATCTCGCCTTCGATCCTGCCGAGTCGCCGCACTACCAGGTGTTCAGCATCCCGGTGGTGCGTATAATTACTACTTTCGTGGCCAATGTCAGGGAAGAACCTGCGTACAGGGCCATGTCGCAGTCTGAATGGCCACCGTCGCCGTTCGTCCTCAGCGTCTTCTCGTCGGCGACGGGGTGGTGGGGAGGCGAGGTCGTTGCTCCGACGAGGTGGAGCCGCAGGAACGTTAAGGACATAGAAAATGTCTCACGGCCAGACCCAGTTGAAGAGCATCTGTACTCGGCGTGCTGGAGGGCTGCACTCTACGTTCATTCCGAAAACGATTTTGTACTGAGGTTACCATTGTCGTCAGACCATACGACAAAGGCGTATTACCAGGTGATCAAGCCACCTACAGAGGTTGGTGGATTTGGTCATCTAGGCAAGTCGAAGAAGGGAGTTTACTTTGCAGCCTTTGATCGCGAAAAACACCTCCGCGTTTGGATCCTCCATGACGACGACTCCTCGTGTGGTCACATGGAATGGATACTCAAACATCGAAGTGCGTTTGAGCTAGCCCTGCCGAGCTCACCGAGATCGTCATGGACCTTGAATGCTTTCCGATCCCAAGATGGCAACGCCGACGACGCACAAGAATGGGATTCTGATGATGACGGTGAAACTACTCTCCACATTGAAACTACTATCCCAGCCAATACGGTGGATCAAAAGTCATATCGGCCTATGATTGGAAGCTCACTTTATGTGACTGCATCAAGGTCCGATGCCATGTTTAGACTGTGCAACATATTAAGCCTCTCCAAGAGAAAGTCATTTCAAAGCAACAAAGAGAATATTGAGGTACTTGATGCATACACAAGATGTTGGACTATGGTGGGGTCTAGTTTTGAGCTTATTGGATATTCGGACTCCGACTATGGGGGTTGCAAGATCAATAGAATTGGAAGATCTCTAGTATCATGGTTATCAAGGAAGCAAAGTAGTATTGCACTCTCTACCATTGAGACCGAATACATTAGCACCGGTAGTTATTGGGCTCAATTGCTATGGATGCAATCAACCTTGAATGATTTTGGATTCCATTTCACACCTTGTTGGATGGGAGCATTGTAGGAAATCTCAAAGAAAATCCCGAATTGCATATTTTTCCCCTATTTTCCTAATTACGAGGAACAGAGAGAAAAGAGAGATAAAGCTATGAGAATGCTTGAAGAAAAAATTCGGTGAGGACTGTCGCGCCATGGGGCAGCTGTGCCATGGATTGACATACACGCATGCATGTACAATCATAATATGCATCTGAGAGCTTTAGCTTTTCTTCTAATATCTTGAATTTATGCAACACCATATGTGTTGGTTGATTGCTAGACACATGCATGTGAAAGCATGGTAGGTCACCATGACCGTCCCGTCCGGACCATACGCTAGTAACCAAATGATTTTAGGTGACGGGCGATTTTGATTTTGCGTGGCGGGCACTAGAGCCCGTCACGCATGCAAGGTCATGGTTAATCATTGATTTTGCGTGGTGGTCTACCGTGATCGCCACGGTTAATCAATTAACCTTGGCGGGTACATTAGGAACGCCCGTCACGGTTAATAATTAAAAAAAAACCATGAGTCCACCAGCGAGCCCATCCGAGCCCGCCGGTGAGCCCACACGAAACCCTAGACCTAGATTCGCCGCCGCCGCCGCGCCGCTGGAGCACCGCCGTGCGCCACCACCACTGGATCTCGTCGATCCATCGTTGGATCCGGTAGCGCCGCCACCAGATTTGCCCGCTACACCACTGGATCAGGCCACGGCACCACCGGATCGAGGGGCACCGGTCCTTCCACGCCGGAGAAGAACCTGAAGAAGGGGGAGATTTTCCGAAGGAGTGAGAGGGAGATGGAGAGAGGAAGGGAGAGATGGAGAGGGGAAGGAGGGTGAAGATCTCTAGTTTGGTTTTGGATAATTAGTGACACCTAAGGACTAATCTCTCGATGCTAAGTGTTTGACTAGATTGGAGATTGGTCATGTCAAGCTTGGAGCATGGTGATCATGGAGGATGGATCGAGGTGATCCAAAAGATGATCAAGTGTCCAACTTGATGAGGTTTGGAGATCAATTGAGCCCAAGGCAAAGGTATAACCATAGGGCCTTTTGATTTTTACACTCAAGACACCATAGAGGGTGTGAGTGATTATAGGATCGATAAGCCGTACTATAAAAGAGGGAAACTTATCGTACATATCGGGTCCTCCCGGTGCCTTTAGGTTCAAAATTCATATGCATGCATTCTAACCTAAAGAGCTAACTCCGTACTTGACTTAAAACGGTTTTCAAAATGCTAACACTTGGTGTCGGGGTGTTCTTCGACTTGTTGGCAACAAGAATCAAGTGACGGAAGTCGGTTTGGAGCAAAGGAGAAGGAACGACAACTCAACGACGGATTTTCGCAGCTCGAGGCGGCCGGACCCGGTGGCCGGACGCCGATCGGAAGCACGTGAATCCGGCCGACGGTCCGATCGGTGCGTCCGATCAAAACTTCCAAATAAGCATGTTTTTTTTTTGAGGGGGGTTCTCGGTCGAGGATCGACCGGACGCACCCACCGGAAGCATGACCGGACGCTTGCGCCAGGGGGTCGGCAGCTTGTCGGGGGCTTGTCGGGTCCGACGGGACCCATCAACCACTCACTCGCGGCGAGTCCGGCCGGGGGCGTCCGGCCGGGCCCGCGAAATCGTGGATTTCACCCCAACGGCCACATTTCGTGGTGTGGCCTATTTTATACCCCCTTGGCTGCCTTGTGCTCTCTCTTGGTCATTTGAATCACTCCTAACATCCTAGAGCTGAGCAACAACTCCTCCCTCTCTCATTTCTTGATTGTGAGCTTCATTCTTGAGAGAAGAGGTGATCCAAGTGCATTTGCATCGAGTTCTTGCATCTAGAGGCACTTGGGGATCGTTGTGAGCCGGTTGGTTTCCGTTTCTCTTGGAGACACCGCTCCTAGCCGGCTTGGTGATTTGGTGGAGGCGTTGGCAAGAGAAGGTGATTGTTCTTGGCCACCTTCGGTGATTTGTGAGAGGATCACACACTCCTCATCGGGAAGACAAAGTGCAAGGAATACATTGCTCGTGTCTTGGGTACCTCACTTGTGAGTGGTGGCTTGGAGCTAGCAAGTGCACCGCCTAGTTCAAGCACCATCCTTGTGTTGGTCGGCACAACCGGAGACTAGCTTGTCGGTGAACAAGTGAACTCCGGGTGAACAAATCGACGTGTCCATTGTCTTGGTGATTGGTTCATCATTCTATTGTGATTGATTGTTCATCTCCCATCGGTGATTGGTTCATAGCCTCTACATTTCGGTATAACTAGCCTTCTCACTTGTATTTACTTTCCTAGTTTATTTTGTGTAGAGAGCTAGCACTTGCTTGTGTAGTTGTTCTTGCTAGCCTAAGGATCATATTTAGGATTGCTCACTAGATAGAGTAGTGACATAGCCTTTGTGTGACTTAGAGATCATAGCAATATTTAGTCTTGTCACTAGAAGGCTTGCAAGACCACTAGCAACGGGTAGTAGATGCACGACACGCTCCGGAAACTCCTAGAGGCAGCTGCAGCGAGGCGGGCGGAAAGCACCAGCTCTCGGTTCAGGGCACCTATCTTAGATCTCCCTTCCGAGGGGGAGGGGCGGGAGGCTTCGGTCAACCCCGGGGGTGCAATGCCTCCACCACGCGGCGCCTCGAACACCCGAGTCGCGTGACCCGCGATCGCAACGACGCATCGCGTGACATCGGAAGACCGACGGGAGCGGCCAGCGGATACCGGCCTCGTAGAGGCGGCGTTACGACGGAGGGGAGGACCGCATCCCCCGCCCGAGCCTCCGGGCCCGGTAGTCTTCGGCCGCGCCATCCGCAGGCGTCTTTCCCGCCGGGCTTCCGTCAGCCAAAAGTCGACAAGTGCTCCGAAGAAACCAAGCTCGAGTTATGGCTCGCCGATTATCGGCTGCCTGTCAATTGGGCGGAATGACGAACGACCTCCTCATCATCCGCAACCTCCCGCTATGTCTGAATGACTCGGCAAGAGCATGGTTGGAGCACCTCTCGCCCGGGCAAATAGCTGGATGGGAGGACCTGACGAGAATCTTCAAGGGGAACTTCTAGGGGACGTACACTCATCGCGGGAACACTTGGGATCTCAGGAGCTGTCATCAGAAGCCCGGGGAGTCCCTTCGGGAGTACATCCGCCGCTTCTCTAAGCAGCGCACGGAGGGTGACTAAAGTTTAGTCACTGCTTTTTGTACTAAAAGACATCTTTCTTTCTTTTGTTTGAAACAGACTAAGGGCATGTTTGGTCACAGCCACAAAATGCCACGCCAAGTTGTGGCGGCGGCGGAGAAATCGACCGCCACAACTTCGCCACGGTCCACTTCTTCTTTGCATGCGCAAACGACAAGAACAACATGCAGAAACGACAAGTGTGGCTGTCCAACTCTGGTCACCAACCAAACATCAGCTATCCCATGGTGGCGGCCGCGGTTGTGGCAAGGCGAGACACGGCGCCAACCAAACAGCCCCTAAAAGACCTCTTTCAGTCCACCAAACCAAATAGAGGGTGAAAGTTTAGTCAGTGCTTTTAGTCACTGAACTTTAGAGGTGAGATCTAAACATACCGTGAAGCACCAATATTTATTATCGCATCCAATTTATATGTCACGTTTATGAGTTCTTTTGTCACAAGCTAAATTAATTTGAAAATACGTGCAATATTTATATTGCCAAATTAATTTGTTTAAAATTAGATTTAAAGATCTTTCCAGTTATACTAATTGTGTAAATATTAATATTCTTTAATATACAGTATATATAATATGGTCAGAGTTATTTTTCATCAAGAATAAAAACAACAGTTATTAGTTATTTTAGGATGGAGGATTTTAGGGGATAGTATACGGGGAGCAATCGTCGGTGCGCTGCTCCGGTCCGAGCCTTCGCAAGATTCCCGGAAGGCCAGTTGACTTGTTGAGTTATTATTTTAGGAGATGGAGGATTGGAGGGAGATTACATACGAAGAAATATAGAGAGAGGGAAAGCAGGGAAGTAGTGGCGCGCCCTGTTGACTTTGTTTTGGCGAAGAAGCATCAGCAGCTATCCATGGCTGGCATAGAAGGGATGGTCGTCGCGGCGGTCGTGAAACAGGCCATCCGCGGTCTCGCGGCGGCCGCCGGGAGCCCGATGGCAAAGGTGTGGGGGAGCTGCAAGAAAGACCTGGAGGAGATGCGGGGCACCCTTACTCTGCTTGAGGCCGCCCTAAGGGACGCCGAGCAACGGTCCGGGACCGAGGAGGCGGTGCGCGTGTGGCTGCGGCAGCTCAAGGCCGTCGCGCGCGAAATCTCCGCAGCTCTCGACAAAGCCCCGCCGTCGCCGTGGAAGGTGATGTTTATGTGCGATAACACCGTATTCATTATTTTCTTTCTGAATTCGGAATACAAGTAATATGATAGATTCCAGAAAACTTGTTAAACGTCCCAATTAATTTGGGTATTCTTAACTACGTCTACCTTTGAAGCTACGCTAGCCTTCCATATCCATGTTAATTCGTCCTGATACTCTGAGAAAGCAATTTGATTTATAAGGTCGGATGCAAGCGGCACCACCACTAGGCAAGAAACTCACCTCGCATATGAACTAGTAGAAGCAAAATTGTTCTGATCTGTGTACATGTCATTTATGGGACCTGCTATATGTCAGGTTAAATTTTGCGTCTAATCATGCAATGATTCTCATTCATTGGATCTAAATCAGATGGCTTTGGAGCTTCTTCTTCCTTGTTTTGTTTCCTTTCCGTGTTCAGGGCCTTTGGTTCTGTGTTTTCAGGTGCCTGCACTCTAGGAAGCGTGTTTATCATATCCATAGGCAGTGAAAATGGTTGCCCCTTGTGCTCCATGCTGTTCCGTACCTCTATGTTGTATCTGATGTTTCCAGGAAATATAACTTACGTGTGCTGATAGTGATCATTTGAATTTGCAACAGGTTTTTGCAAAACTTAGTTTACTTAACAAGATAGATGAGCTTAAGAAGAAGCTGAAGTCACTGGAAGAGAACCGCTGTATGTTGGGGTTCAGTTTGCATAATGAAGCAAGCATTGAGAACGTGACAAAGAAAAGGGAAACAGTAGCATGTATGGACGATGGATTCATTGTCATTGGACGATCAGGAGAGAGAATGATGAGATAATAAGGCTTCTATTAGGGTCTGAAGAAAACCTGGCTATTATTTCTATTGTTGGCCTTGGAGGCATAGGTAAGACCACTTTGGCGAAATTGGTCTTCAATGACAGTAGAATGCTAGATTTTGACAAGAAGGCATGGATCCATGTCTCCCAAAGGTTTGATTTGGGAAGAATAGGTAAAAAGCTGTTATATCACAGTTTGAAGGTACTGCTGCTACCTTTGATGATCTGCAGTCTCTGTATAATCAGATAGAAAACCTTTGTAGCGGCAAAAGGTGCTTAGTTGTGTTGGGCGACCTGTGGGAGAGTAACATTGAGATGTTGCGCAAACTGAAACTGTTGCTAAGATGTGGAAAGAATGGGAGTTTGGTTAAGGTCATTGTGACAACACGTAATGAAGAAATTGCTCAGGAAATGTCGACGTTTGGCCCATATAAATTGGGACCTTTGTCTGATGATAGCTGTTGGACTATATTCAGACAAGTTGCTTTCCAAAGGACATATGAAGAAAATTCGCATGCACTAGAAGCTGTTGGAAGGGACATTGCTAAAAAATGCAAAGGTTTACCCTTGGCAGCTCATGCTGTTGGATCCATGCTTCGCAATAGAACTGCTGATTTCTGGAAAGCTACTAGAGATAACAATGCTTGGGATCAATACTCATCTCACGAAGATGTCTTGCCATCATTGAGGTTGAGTTATGACCATATGCCATCTTATTTAAAACCATGCTTTGCCTACTGTGCCGTCTTCCAAAAAGGTTCTGCCATAGACAAGAACAAATTAGTTCAACAATGGATTGCTCTTGGCTTTATTAAGCCATCTCTGCCAGATTTGTCTTACAGAGTTCAAGCTGAGGAATATTTGAGAGAGATTTTGGCAACATCTCTTCTTCAAAACTTAGCATCCTCCTTGGTGAGTTTATGTATACTACTATATTATTTGGAGCATTTTTTTGCATACATTTGATGTTTTAGTAAATTATTTATGATTGATGAGATAATGGTGAAATAGTACATATACTCATGCTCATCCATAGTGGTACATAAATTATCAGCTATTTTAAATGGTCAAGCTGTAAATTATGTAATGTGCAAAATCCATGGCTAGTAGAGCATACACTAAAGCAAACATACTTGTCCATCTTTTTCATGCATATACGCGGGAGATTGCTTACACTAACACAAATGTTACTACCCTGTAGGTTACTCATGTGTATGCCAAAACTTCACAACATCTCATCATGCATGACTTAGTGCATGACTTGGCACGGTCAGTTGCTGGTGATGAAACACTTTTTCTTGATTGTACAAAGCCAATCGACTTACTCACTGACAGCTGCCATCATGTTGTTGTGGTGAGATATGATAAAAGGCTTTCCAAGTCCTTGCCTGCTCAAGTAAGGTCACTACATTTCAGAGACTCTGGTGGAATGTGGAAGAAAACTCCCTGCCTCCCTGTCCCTGGTGATGCTTTCTCATCAACAAAAAATTTAAATGTCTTGGATATAACTGGATGCGATTTGAGGAAGTTGTCAGATCCAATTCGTCAGTTAGCCCATTTGACTTACCTTGATGCTTCACTATTGCCTGACAAAAGATCTTCCCATGTGGATTACTAGTCTCCTGAAACTACACTATTTCAGCATCCATGGGTCTTCTAAAATTTTGAAGTTGCCTGAGTCAATCAGCAAGCTCAAAGAATTGACACATCTGGACTTATCATGTTGTGGAAACCTTGCCTACTTACCAGATATTTTCGCCAACCTTACAAATATCTCTTTTTTGAACCTAGCAGATTGTACTAGCCTTTCTGCATTACCTAATTCCATATGTGACCTTGTGAATTTAGAGATCCTAAACCTTTCAGGTTGTGTCCTGAAAGAATTACCTCAAACTATGGGAAATCTGCACAAGCTACGGCTACTGCACCTATCCAGATGTTCAAAGCTTCGCCTCTTGCCTGATTCCATCAGTAACCTTGTGTCCTTAGACAACTTAGACCTATCATATTGTTCTGTTTTGCAAGAGCTACCAAAATCCTTTGGTGACCTTGAGGAACTAAGGTTTTGGAATTATCACACTGTTCAAGTCTTGTAAGATTACCTAATTCAGTTGGTAATCTCAAAAAATTGCAGCATCTGAACTTAGAAGGCTTCATGTGTTCCACATCCTTGCACCCCAGTGATCTAATCTCCTACTTTAACATGCTATTTCGAGTCCTATGTAAACTATCCAAGCTTGAATACTTAAACTTGTCAGCATGTCCTGTTTCTACTATTTCTGAATCTCTTGGCAATCTCAAAATGCTCCGCACATTAGACATTTCGCGTTGCATTTCTCTAAGAAAATTACCTCAAACCATTCTCATGTTACCAAATCTTGAGTCTTTAGTTGTGAGAGGCTGCTTTCCACGCATTGAAGAGCAAATCAAGGAATCATCATTGGCCAATGGTTTGCTGTCACTGCCAAAATTTTTTCGTATGTACCATGCCTGGTGGTATGTCTAGCAACATAGTGCAACTTGAGGGAGTAAATCCTGGAGAGCTTGAGATAAAATTTCTTGAAAATGTTGCAAGCTTAGAAGAAGTGAAGAAAGTCAACTTGGCATTTAAGTCAAGGCTCTCCAAATTGTTTCTATCTTGGACTGGCAGTGTTAATGACCATCTTTTGGATGATGAATGTTTGCTCAGGGAGCTTGTACCCCCAACCACTTTGGAGCAGTTTATTCTCCAAGGCTACATGGGTATAAGATTTCCTAGTTGGACTGGATCTGCTACATATCTTGCAAATCTTTCCCGAATTGAGCTGCTAAATTTGCCAAGATGCACACAGCTACCATCACTTGGTCAGTTGCCTAACTTACAAGAATTGTCCCTCCGAGCACTGCAAAACATCAAAAAGTTGGATGAGGAGTTCTGTGCAGGCAGTCCAGCATTTTCGAAGTTAACAAAATTTACTCTGCAGGACATGAACAATCTAGAACTATGGAACACTACAGTATCAATACCCCATGATGATACTAGGGGAAACTTCATGTTCCCCAACCTTCACAAGTTGCTGATACATGGATGCAACAAGCTGAGGGTGAAACCATGCCCACCTGCTACCGTGGAATGGGTCATAGAGGCTAATGACTTAATCGTATCATCATGGAATGTGGGAGGGCGTGCGAGGATTTGTTTCGTTCCAGCAGTAACTTGTTTGGAAATCTCAGATTGCCATGTCCATCCTGACGATTGGAAGTTGCTCAACCATCTACCCGGCCTTTGCAAGCTGAGGATCCGTATGTGCAATAAGTTGACAAGTTTACCAGCAAGTGCTGAAGGCCTCACCTCCCTTCATTCTCTACTTGTTTTTGCATGTCATGGATTGACAGAACTGCCGGAATGGCTAGGCAGTCTCACTTCACTCCAAGAACTGGAAATCAACTACTGCCCGAAGCTCAAGTCCTTGCAGCAGAGCATGAGGCACCTTACCTCCCTCAGATTGCTGCACCTAAGCCACTGCGACGGCATGTGGGAGCTGCCAGAGTGGTTGGGTGACCTTACCTCTCTTGAGAGACTTGACATCTGGGGATGCCAGAGAATCAAGAGTTTGCCACAGTGCGTGCAGCACCTCGCGATGCTGAAGGATGTACAAATCAAGCATAACCCTGAACTGAAGCAGTGGTGTGAATTCTTTTTAGAAGGAAAAGAAATAGTCTGATTCACATCACATGGCAGCCAAACAAATCTTGCTGATACAGGGCGTGTATGTGGTGTCGTGTTGAGTCGTGATGTGGTGTTCCGTTTTTCATGCCTTTTGAGCTCTTTTGCTCTTCTCGGTGGGTGGGTTTGAGGGGGAAAGAATGTTCAAGAGTGCAACAACATGGATCTCAAAGCACATTTCAACAGTGCAGATTGTTGAACATGTACATGCTGCAATGCGTGGTTAGTGTTCACTGTGTTATCCTGTTCATTCATGCTTTTTTTTTTTTTTTTTTTTTGATTGGATGCTGCTTTTTTTTGATAACACGTATCTGTATATTAGATAAGGAAAACATACACCAAGTTGGACGTATACAGATACGTATGTACAGGATACAAAGGCAGCTGTGCCAACCAAATTTCACAAAGGACCCTAACCAAAAGAGATTTTGCAATGATGCCCCTAGAACCTTCACGAACCAACCACAGTTGCCCTCCTCGTCACCGGTCATGACCGTTGAAGAAGACGAGCCTCACTGTGAGTTGGAGAAGCCCAATTGCACAAATGCTTCAGTTGAAGTTGAACTCGCATCGACTGGGGCCGCGCCCCAAGCCCTCCAACTCCTGGATCTGAGCTCTCCATCGGTAGCCACGTCCACTGAGGGAATAGCGAACCAGATCCAACCGACCACCATTCACAGGACCCGCAACACACCCTTGAAGACAAGGGCGAAAAGCAACATCAATGCAACTCCGAGCTGGACTCCTGTACAAAAGCTCCCAAACTCACCGATAGCTCCGGAGAGAAGCACCATCGGGGCGAGGAGGAGTTGGAGCATTATTCCCTTGCGTTGTCGCAGCCATCGCCTCGCTGACCGCACCAAGAACAGCTAGCCGCCAGGAGTCATCACCTCCATGGCAAACCCTAGCTCCACCGACGATAGTCGCCGACGAGCACAACGTAGGTCTAGATAGGTACTAGCTAACCTATACATCTATGTGACGATTCCTCTGTCCTTCTCCATCTCCAACGCCCGAATTGGCCATCAATAACATCTCAACTAGCGCCAGGTGGCCCCGAGGGTTAAACAAGGCGAATCTCGGTGGCTCTCTTCTATTTGTTCACACTTGATAGATAATTCTCAAGATAAAATATCCACATAGTATCACTTGATGAAAAAAAAGTGTTCCTTTACCTTAAATTCGTGATGAAAAAGATTTATCTTCCAACAATTATTATTCTTATTATTTAGCACAAACACTTCAACATACATGTTTCCATTATATGTTAGTCAGTACCTCAAGGAATCATACAATGATAGTGTTCAATCATTTTGTCGTGCAATACACTGCCAAGAAATAGGGCGCCTAATTATATTTTTTTACTTCTGGAAAATCAGTGATTTTGAGAAGTACCACAGAAAAACATGCAATTGATTGCAACTAGAAATATTCGGCCCTTTTCCTTTTTTTGGACTAGAGGAGTTATACCCTGGTACATATGATCATTTTGATCTATCAGGAATCCCATTTAGTTAGCTAGCAACATTCCATCCGCATTATGCTCATAACCATGGGTCATGCCAGTATACCACACATGCAGTGTTTTTTTTTGTGTGTGTGTGTGTGTGGGGGGGATAAAAGCTGGGTACATCAACACATTACAAGCACTCTAGATTACAATAGAAATATCCAGAAACTGATTTTCATCTAAATTGTACACACGCTGTGAATATCTCCAGATCTCAAAACCAAACTTGTACGACGCTTTGCAGTATGGATGAAAACAATGGAGAGATCCTAGCCCCGACGACTCGGTTTATTAAAAAACTTACTGAAAACAATGGATTCCCACCCCTTTGGACTCGGTGATATGCCGGAGGAAGGAGGGAGGGGGGTGGTGGTGGAGCGAAGGGGCGGCAGCGGCGCTGGAGGAGGACAGAGTCGCGACGGCCTCTTCCCGCTCCTTGGTCATCTCATGGAAACTTTGTTTTCGCGCTTGTGAGAGTGAGTGCCTCTCCACACATTTCGTGCTTGTGTTGCCAAGAGAACCACCAGTCAGCTAGCCATAACTAACCGGAAACATGTCTAGTGTAAACCAACATCTCCGTGCAAACCATGCAAACTTCTAATTCGGGCCCTGAGATGTTGTTCCAAGGGACACAGCAGATTAAGTAATTTTACACTTAACTATTCACCCTAATCACACTTTTGTATATCCCCCCTTCCACCTCCCCCGCGCGCATCCCCCGTTGTTGGTTTGCATGGAGATGTTGGTTTGCACTAGATATATTCCCTAACTAACCATGTGTGTTAAGTGTGCTTATTAAAATATCATGAAATTCACAATATAACCCATATAAGGCTTGTGTGGCTACACTACATGCGTTGGAATGGATTAGGATGGAATTGATTAAATCAGTGGATTGAGGTGGATATGTGTGTAACCAAACAAGCCCTTACATGTGATTGGGGGTTGACACTCAAAATCCTTCCCTTCCTGTTAGCCACATGATAACGAATCAATGGTGCTGTGTTTAAAATCTTTCTTGTGAAATAGCCACCTCCTATGAAAATTTATTAACATTAGAAAGAACTTTTGTTGCTTCTGTATTCATTGAGAACAACCTGGGATCGGGGCACTTCTCATCACGCCCTGTATTCATGTCACAACGTGCTTGCTCTATAATGTCATGATCCACAACCTACTTTGCTGAAAATATAAGCGTTAAATGAAAATAAACCTACATACATGTTTGTTTTAGTCCACATGATGTTTGGCTGGAGTATTGAACAAGTTGGTGGTCATGTGTGTGTGCTTCTAAGGGACTACATAATAATAAAAAAATCCACAAATTCGATTTTTTTTTAGAATCCTTTTTATACTAAAGAACTTAAATGGTCATTTTATATGTACTGTAGTGCCCTGTTTGGCACTATGCTAGGTATTGTATGTTTATGTTAATCAATGTCTTATCTACATATTCCCAAATGCATAAAAACTACTTTTTTTTATTTGTTTTTTCATGCGGTATTGATTCACACCAAATTCTTGTGTTGCAGGCGTTACTTCTTTTCTGAACAACTGTAAGGTTCTAGATGGCTAGAGGGGGTGTGAATAGCCTATAAAAATTTCTACAAACTCAACTAAACAAACCGATTAGTATAACAAATGGCGATAATGCGGTTTGCGCTAGCTCTAGTGGTCTTGCAAGCCTTCTAGTGACAAGACTAAATATTTCTATGATCTCTAATCCACACAAAGTCTATGTCACTACTCTAGCTAATGAGCAATCCTAATATGGTCCTTATGCTAGCAAGAACAACTACACAAAGCAAGTGCTAGCTCACTACACAAGAACAACTATGAATGTAATTGCAAGGGAGTGAACTAGATATACCAAAGTGTAGAGGATGTCAACCAATCACCGGGAAGAAGATGAACTATCAATCACTCGAAGGTGATGATCCAAACACGGAGACAATGAACAAGTCGATTTGTTCACCCGGAGTTCACTTGTACACCGACAAGCTAGTCTCCGGTTGTGCCGACCAACACAAGGATGGTGTTTGAGCTAGGCGGTGCCCTTGCTAGCCTCAACACACCACTCACAAGTGAGGTACCCAAGACACGAGCAATGTATTCCTTACACTTTGTCTTCCCGACGAGGAGTGCGTGTTCCTCTCACAATTTCGCCCGGAGGTGGCCAAGAAACAATCTCCTCTTCTTGCCAACAACTCCACCAAATCACCAAGCCGGCTAGGAGCGGTGTCTCCAAGAGCAAAAGGAAACCCACCGTCTCACAACGATCCCCAAGTGCCTCTAGATGCAAGAACTCGATGCAAATGCACTTGGATCAACTCTTCTCTCAAGAATGAAGCTCAAATCAAGAATGAGAGAGGAGGAGGCTTGCTTGCTTGCTCTAGTGTGTTAGGAATGATTCAAATGACCAAGAGAGAGAGCAAGAAGTAGCCAAGGGGGTATAAATACCCCACACCACGAAATGTGGCTGTTGGGAAGAAAGCCACGCTTTGCGGCCCGACCGGGGACGCGATCGACCGGACTCACCGGTGAGTCCGGTCGGTGGGTCCGGTCACAACCGACAACCCAACCCGACCCCCCTGGCCCCCCGCCTCCGTGCGTCCGGCCACGCATCCGATCGTCGTCCCGGCCAAGACCGGAAGCTTCCGGCCGGTGGGTCCGGTCACCCGTCGACCACCGAGCCAGAAACACCCTCTCTTCGCCGAACGCACCCACCCGGTCGCGTCCGGCCACTTTCTTTTTGCCGGCCGCCGGCCCCGGTCACGCCCTCGAGCGCGAATTTTCATCGTTTTCGTCGTCGTTCCTTCGCCTTTGCTCCAAACCGACTTCCGTCACTTGTTTCTTGTTGCCGACACGTCGAAGAACACCTCGACACCATGAGTTAGCATTTTGAAAACATTTTCACCAAGGACGGAGTTAGCTCTTTAGGTTAGAATGCATGCATATGTATTTTGAACCTAAAGGCACTGGAGGACCGATATGTACGATAAGTTTTCCCTCTTTATAGTACGGCTTATCGATCCTATAACCACTCACACCCTCTATGGTGTCTTGAGTGTGAAATCAAAAGCCCTATGGTTATACCTTTGCCTTGGGGACAATTGATCTCCGAAACTCCACCAAGTTGCATGCTTGATCATCTTTTGGATCACCTCGATCCATCCTCCATGATCATAAAGCACCAACTCCGGCACGACCAATCTCCAATCTAGTCAAACACTTAGCATCGAGAGATTAGTCCTTAGGTGTCACTAATTAGCCAAAATCAAACTAGAGATCTTCAACAACTTCAGGTCCTACATACTTATACAGCACAACTGCACAAGATCATGTGAAGCAGCATTTACATCATGGATGAAGGCAAGGCCTGAGTTTGGCCACCTTTGCGACAATCTAAAGCTGGCATATAGGTTATCTTCATGTGGCATGATTATGTAGTTGTGTCTCTTTGACGAAATTCACCCAGAGCTTCATAAAGGAAGGAGAGTGAGAACGGGTAGAGAGGAAGCAGTGGTTATGGGAGTTGTGGTCAATGAAAGAGCAGCTTCGATCTATTCTCCACAAGGTTTTGGTGTAGCTAAGGGAGCAACACTTAGTTTCAGTGAACACATGGTCCTCTCAGCTGGAGCCGAGAGTTTCTCCCAATCAAACAAAATACAACTGCACCCAAAGGTTTCTCCCAAGCAATCAAAGGTGCGGACCGGGCTATCAACAATGGATTCCCTAGTCACCAGTACAGAGAGCTCGATGGCTCAGTCAAGTAAACGGAATCCTCGGAGGCTCTCGATAATAGAACATGGGACCTCGCCTACCTGGCCATAGCTCTGGGCAGTTCATGATCGGTCCCAATCGGGCTAATAAAGAATGATTGTAGTAAGTTAGTATGAGTAGTTCACATAAACATAGAACAAACACTGTTAATGATGTAGCAGGTGCCAATGCATGCGCAAAAGTTATACCAATGAAGACAAACCCTCTCATAATAAAGACGATAATTACCCATGCATACCAAGGCCACTGCTCAGTTGACACAAATTGAGTAGTAGCCACTGGCGGCGATACATACATCATTATGCATTAACTCTGTAAGACCTTAGAACTAGCAATTATTATAATGAGAGGGCTAGAGAGAGCATCGATAACTAGAGAAGCAAACTAGGTTAAAGAATCAATCTATAGAGTGGTGGTTGAGGAGCTTAAAGCCTCGATATAGAGAGAGCATCAATCTAGAGAGTGGTGGTCGAGGATTTTGGTTGCCAGAGGGATTTTATTTTTCAAAGTTTTACGTAAAACAACTAAACGGTTGTGATAGAACGACCCAACCTCTATCTCATTGGTCTCTACTTATAGGGGAGGTGGGAGGAGACAATTTTACTCCTGACTCTCTTATGATTACAAATTACATAGAGATCATGCGCCTTGTGGATTAGGCCTTGGGCCTTTTTGCATGGAAGCAATTTTCCACCCTACCCTCTTTCAATTACAAATTATATAGAGATCATGGACCTTGTGGATTAGTCCTTAGGCTTTTTCCATGGAATACGGTTGGCACAATTGCCCTCACCCCAACACTATATGAAAACTTTACATGCATCATGATGCATCAACTCTCTGAGCTGACACGATCAACAGCTCTTCCGCGTTTTCCATCTTACCCCTTGATGAGATGGCAACGGCAATAGGAACAATCCAAATGACACTATAAGGGCCCATGATATCTGAGACATGGGATCCATCAATTTTATATAACCTTTGCCTCTCGACTATACGTAATGGGGTAGTGGTAAAACCCAGTAGTGGTTTGGGATAGGACCGATTCTTATAGTTTGTTTTTTCTGTTGGACCTATTCGGTTTGGGGGCAAATGGGCTCACAATACTTGTGAGTTGGATGGCTCTAGGTTAGCAATGACCATGGATTGGGTTATATCAATTCAATCTCGATACCCAACCTCTAGTCTCCAACTCCACGTTGGTTATCCTTAAACCATTGAGGTCAAATGGGGATCGTGTGCTCAAGTGAAAAGTTTGTCTTTTCTTTCCTTTCCTTCTCCCATTAGATGAAATCTTTCCTTGATTTCTCTTTCCTCTTTCCTTGCGCATGCACAAGCTCCAATTGATGACTTTGGGGACATCATCGCCGCGACCTCTAGGACAATTGGACTACTTCTGCAATGCCCACCTCATGCAACAGGGTCATGCCACTGCAGCTCCTTCAGGATGACAGGAATCCTCCTGCCACACCTGCCTCACGCTTTGCAGTCGTCGCCGCAACAGTGGCCTCCATGTTTGCTCGTGCCACACCCACCTCCATGTGTGCTCGTGCCACACCCACCTCCATGGCTCCATCTCCATCCTCATTTACTAGGAGGATGACAATGATCTTTTCCCTAACGTCAATGATGACTTCATCGTCACCTACAATGACCATATGTTGTCTACTGGTTGAGGACTATGACGAGGAGTATGTTTCGTGACTCTTGTCATGTCCATGGAGAATGCTCTAGATACATATGTTGCACCATCAAGGATTCAAGGTTGTTTGCGGTTTTTCATCAAGGTCATTTGGCCTGATGAGTATGAAATCAAAGTAAGGGAAAGGTGTTTAAAATGGTTTGAAATCAGGGTTTTAGCAGTGCTTTAGATTGGTTTGGTGTTTTTTTATTTGGATGCAATTAGTTTATGAGAGAAAAATTATGGTGGAGGAAGTGTCTGTTCATGCGCTTTCATCAAATGGTTTAGTGCAGATGCAATGAGATGTTCAACCCATTACCAACTTTAGGTAGAGGCTCCCTCACTTCTCTGTAGACACCCCCAAACGCTAGACACCCCCAAACGCTGCAAAAGTCTTTTAGCACCTCCATCTCCCTATACTACTCCTACCATCTAAATCCCTTAGCTCCTTGAGCTCTGCCTCTCATCTATTTGTAGCCTTTAATAAACTTTGAGCTCTTAATGCCGAGGAACATGAACACAGTCAACTAGACATAGGGTATTGTTTTCTAAATCTGAGGCTTTTACCTATATTCCATTGTTAAAGTTGGGTCTGACGTTCATGCCCCTAAAAAGTTTGAGCGCACTTGTATATCCAACTCAAACTTTGGCTTGCCCTCCATGCATGCCATTATGTCGAGGTTTTGTTACAATTCTCTCGTTTAAGAGCCCTGACATGTGGACCTGAGTGGTCACAATGTCTATAATACCCTTCGCTCATAAGACTGGGCCACTCCCTTCTCTCACCGTCAGGTGAAGAGCAGGAGGGGATCGGGATGGCCGGGTGAGCTCGTCCGCGTGCCGTCGCGATCGCCGTGAGACCGTCCACTGACATGACCGGCGCAGCAGCCGCGGCGCAAGTGGCGGTACGATGTGTATGGCAGAAGTCAAAGCTGTCGTTTTTGGGGTCGGCTCGCGAGAACACAAACGGCGCGGCCGTGGCGTGGTCGTTTTTTTTTTTAAAAGAGTTTTATAACTCGGCTTTTAAGAAAGCCAGCACAAGTTTTACATCATCCGATGCTGGGGATACCAGCTTACAAGGGAAGAATCAAAACAAACTTCTAAAGGATAAGCAAACTATCATACTCAGATTTCTATTAAATCAGTAGATATAAGAGTAATAGGTTCGAAGTTCTTGATCCACTCCATAATGTCGTCCTTGATGTTGACACTTGTTAATGCATACTTTTTAATTATCAATTAAACATGGAAAAGGACTAAAATATATTTAGATAACCTTATTAGGGGTTTCTACTAATGATTTCCATGAGTTTTGGTAAAGTTGTGATTTGCGAGGGACTTAACAGAAAAAACAGCAGAATTGACGCGTGTCATAGCAACGCAATCCAACTCGAAACAAGTCTAGAAGGCTCGGAATACACCCGACGTGAACGAAACTTGACTCAAGAAAACATCATCTAGAAGACTTGAAGCCACGACGCATCGCGGGGCCCAGTGGAGCCCACCACTGGCCGATCGGCCCAATAATCGGGGCCGATCGGCTGGCTTAGCCGCCAAGTTGTCCCTGTTTCGAACGTTCCTCCACCGCCTCTAAGACGCAATCTAATCCGGTCGTTTGATGTCGGTTTAATCCGAGGGCGTCGGTTAAGCACGAGATGCATGAAGGTTTAGTACCATATTGCTTGCTAAAGGTGGAGGGAGGCCGGGGAGACCCCCTATATATGTAACCCTACACCCCTAGGAGCCAGGTACAGTTGACTTGAGAGTTGTCCCATGAATGGATGGTCTCTCTCGTTAATATTAGAGAATTAGATTAGACAGCTACAATGTAATAGAATAGATCTAGTAGAGAGTTAGGGAGAGCGGGCTGCGTTCGGTTACGGAGAAGTCTTGGCGTTACGGTATATCTTTGTATCTCAACTCTATTAGACTTTATGCCATAATTAGATATATCTTTTCTAGTACTTTTATGCCTTTCATGTTATTGATATAGTTATTATACTATTGCATGGGATCTCCGCTCGTATTGAGGGCTCTAGTTATGCTAGGTAGCTAGAGTAGTAATTTATAGTGTAGGCGTGGTGTCTAGGCTATAGGTTACCCGAGGTTGCGTCCAATCCACGGTTAGTTGTGGTAGCCTCGGGGGGTGACTTGACCTGTCGGTCTTTGTAATCCACCACGTTCGGGTTGGTGTTTCGTAGAGCTTTTGGCGGCCTTCCCCGATCACCCTTTCCCAGTCTTTTTCGAGGATCGGGACGGTACCGCTGCTCCAAAGTGTATTAGAATAATTGTTATCATAGAACCAAAGTACTAGAGAAATATTCAGGAACCTAGATCTCTCCCGTTGTCCTCTCGACCTAGTTATCTACTCTATATTATAATATTCTCTGGTTAAATGTTATTAATTATCATACATATCATATACATTATTTACCCCCCTCACTTTAGTTTAGTTGGTATATTAAGTTAGTAGATACATGATTTTGATTTATCATAGTCTTTACCCTTGCTTCCCACGTGGAAAATATATAAATAACGGTATTTTCGGGAATACTCAGGGTAAAAGCTACAATGGTATATATATTACGTGCGCTTGCGGAACCCTTTATATTCTTTTTGCACTTAATAAATACCAACAAGCTTTTTTTTTGGCGCCGTTGTTGAAGCAATTGGCGTAAAAGATTTTGATAATGATCTTGATATCTGCTAATTTAGTGTATTAACTAGCTTTAGTAGGATTATCCTTGTTACGTTGAATTGTGGAATAGACAGGACAAAAGATGTCGTTGCGATCTTCCGACAAGATTCCACAGCATTGAAGAACCTGGGGTGCCCGATCAATCAAGAATTCATCACCGGTGGAACCCTGCTATCTCAAGGTATGTATTTAAATATATATATTATTCTAACCATGTATAGATGGAAGAAGAAGAAGTCGCCGTCACAAGAATTCAATACATACATCTCAAGTGACGTACATAGAAGCTGCACACTATGGTAAGTATGATTAAAAAGTGAGATAATTTTGATTATAAATTAACTAAGTAGTTATCATTTAATTTCTTGCATTGCATGTTTACTTAATCAACTCATGCATTCACTCCGCTTAGTTTATGTTTTCTCATAGTAGATCCATTGCATGTTTAGTTCATTGACTCCATTCATGTTTGCATCTAAAAAAAAAAAAGAAATCTCACCATGATCATACTTTTTTCATATTTGTTTACATCTCTATAGTGATGCTTTCATGCTACCTTTGTTTGCCATAGTAAGTTTTGGTTTGGAAGTTCTACCATTGGGCGCTTCCAAAGGCTTTTAAATTAAGCATGGTGCTTAGGTTAAATAGTCTTCCTTAATTAAATTAGACATGGAGTCTAGTTTGGTTATTGAACTAAGTATTGCTTGTGTAGACATTGGTTATTGTGTTCGACTAACCCCTACGAGAAAAACTCTTAAATCCAATTCGGGTAAGTCAAGAGATGAGCTTAGATCAGAGATGAAGTAAGGCATACGATGAACTCTAAACTTTGTGCAAAAGGAGACTCGATTCATTCATCATTTATGGAAGAATTGTAAGTATCAAATATCATTCACTCTATCTTTTGCTACAAGTTACCTTCTTAGCGATCCACATGCTAGAGTGCAGCTACAAATAAAATGAGTTACAAGACTTGATCTGTGCTAAGAGTAATCAAAGAACCATTTTTTCATTAGCATAGATAAGATCTTATGGACAACAACCCCTGTTTCAACCATGTTGTATATTCTCTCGGGTATGTGTCCACTAATATTTTGCGAGGAAAGAATCTGTGAAGAAGAGTGTCATACAACACGATCACAAAAAATAATCACTCTAAGGAAGTGGATGGACAAAGCTACAAGCCATAAGAACAACAAAGACATGATCCCAAGGAAGAGAGACATGACACATATGGTGTATAGCGTTAAAGAAGATCAATTAGTCACCATCACTATCTACCTCTACTTCCAACCATCAAGAACATTGAAGACTATGTCAAGATCCGGCAGGGGAGTGCAACCCCATTATCCAGGTAAGTACTCTTATCCTTTACCTTATTTACTACTAGTTTGTTTTGTTAAAAGATATAAAAAGATGCATAACTATAGAAAACTAGATAAAAAGTTTAAGTTATATATATAGTTTGATCTTTATGTTAGCTATAAATAAATAAATAGATAGTGTGCTTAATTATGCTTGCTAGAATAAAACTAACGCTGAAGATGATCCCTATGTAAGGAAATGATGAATAGTTGCTCGCCTTAATTCCTCTTAAAAGTACTTACACTTTGGACTTAGATTCTCCCAAAACTTTAAATGCTTAATTTGCTCTAAAACCAACACCTGTGGGAAGCACATGCTTAATCTGAGTCTTAGCTTTAAAGGATAAAAGTACATGAAAAGTTGAGCTACTGTCTATCATATTCCTAGAGATACTTGATCCCTGGTTTTTATCTTTGAAAATTATAAAAAAAAATTACATGATGAGTTCCTTAGCTATGACCCTTAAAAAGTTTATCATCCCACTCCACTAAATACGCCTGCTTCTAAACCCGGAAGTACGCATCCTCATACTCCATCAAGCACG
Organism: Hyparrhenia diplandra; assembly: GCA_015847255.1. Classification (NCBI taxonomy): domain Eukaryota; kingdom Viridiplantae; phylum Streptophyta; class Magnoliopsida; order Poales; family Poaceae; genus Hyparrhenia; species Hyparrhenia diplandra. The sequence continues at coordinate 83,403 of JADLZK010013307.1, forward strand.
CTAGCCATAATTATAAAAATAAAAATAAACTCTTGCAATCTTTGGATATGTCTCTCTCAGTTTTTTTATAGAATTTGGGCTACATTCGAAAAAAAAAAAAAAAAAAAAAAAAAAAGAAAAAAAAAAAAATAAATATTTAGAGAGAAAAAGTGGCGAGAGAGAGGAGAGTAACGGACAAAAGTCATACTAGGCGAGAAGGGCCTACCTCCCTAATAATAAAAATATATTTAGAGATGAATAATGGACACGTGTCAGGGTGAGAGTAGGGCCCACATCTCTAAGGAGAGAGAAAAATGGACACAAGTCCGGGGCAAAGCCCACCTCTCCAAGAATGGGACGACCCCAGTCCTAGCAATTTTTAGAAAGAGAGATGTAGTCCAAGATGCTTGAGAAGAAAAATACTAAAAAAAAAGGGCTAAGGGCTATTTACTACCTTTCATCCTTATCCACTTCTCCACTATCATGTATGTCCTACCACATGTGTAATTCCACTACCACCATCTACTTAAGAGGGTCATACATAGGATCTTTGAGTTTCTTTTGAAAAATATTGCAAAACCCCGGGATGATAGTTGATCAAAAGAACTTGAGACATGGTACTTAACTTGATTGTTTTATCACAAGCTTATGATTCGTGAAAAGGCTACGCCCCATGGTAAGCAGGTATGATAGAGTAATCTGGTTAAGAGGAGAATTTATTCGATATAAACACGGTGCTTACGAGGTATGAAAGCGTAGTAGCAACTCGATCTGCTATAGCATATAGCTTTGCTAGGGACTAGCAAAGGGTAAGCTTAAGGGGAGCTTGTTGACACTTGTTAATGCATACTTTTAATTATCAATTAAACATGGAAAAGGACTAAAATATATTTAGATAACCTTATTAGGGGTTTCTACTAATGATTTCCATAAGTTTTGGTAAAGTTGTGATTTGCGGGGACTTAACGGAAAAGCTTGGAGGTGAATTGACGTGTCATAGCTAGCGCAATCCAACTCGAAACAAGTCTAGAACGGAATACACCCGACGTGAGCGAAACTTGACAATCGAAGAAAACATCATCTAGAAGACTCGGAAGCCCCACGACGCATCGCGGGGCCCGGAAGTGGAGCCCACCACGGGCGATCGGCTAATAATCAGGCCGATCGGCCTGGCAAGCCGTCAAGTTGTCCCTGTTTCGAGCGTTCCTCCACCGCCTCTAAAGACGCAATCTAATCCGGTCGTTTGATGTCGGTTTAATCCGAGGGCGTCGGTTAAGCACGAGATGCATGAAGGTTTAGTACCATATTGCTTGCTAAAGGTGGAGGGAGGCCAGGAGACCCCTATATATGTAACCCTACACCCCTAGGAGCCAGGTACCAGATTGACTTGAGAGTTGTCCCATGAATGGATGGTCTCTCTCGTTAATATTAGAGAATTAGATTAGACAGCTACAATGTAATAGAATAGATCTAGTAGAGAGTTAGGGAGAGCGGAGCTAGCGTTCGGGTTGGGAAGAAGTCTTTAGCGTTACGGTATATCTTTGTATCTCAACTCTATTAGACTTTATGCCATAATTAGATATATCTTTTCTAGTACTTTTATGCCTTTCATGTTATTGATATAGTTATTATACTATTGCATGGGATCTCGCTCGTATTGAGGGCTCTAGTTATGCTAGGTAGCTAGAGTAGTAATTTATAGTGTAGGCGTGGTGTCTAGGCTATAGGTTACCCGAGGTTGCGCCCAATCCCACGGTTAGTTGTGTAGCCCGGGGGGTGGCTTGCCCTGTCAGGTCTTTGTAATCCACCACGTTCGGGTTGGTGTTTCGTAGAGCTTTTTGGCGGCCTTCCCCCGATCACCCTTTCCCAGTCTTTTTCGAGGATCGGGACGGTACCGCTGCTCCAAAGTGTATTAGAATAATTGTTATCATAGAACCAAAGTACTAGAGGAAGGAACCTAGATCTCTCCCATTTGTCCTCTCGACCTAGTTATCTACTCTATATTATAATATTCTCTCCTGGTTAAATGTTATTAATTATCATACATATCATATACATTATTTACCCCCTCACTTTAGTTTAGTTGGTATATTAAGTTAGTAGATACATGATTTTGATTTATCATAGTCTTTACCCTTGCTTCCCCTGTGGAAAATATAATAACGATACTCTGGAATACTCCCGGGTAAAAGCTACAATGGTATATATATTACGTCGCGCTTTACGGAACCCTTTATATTCTTTTGCACTTAATAAATACCAACACTTGACTTGCATCACCCCTGCTCCTGTCCTCCTCCTTAAGCAAGATCGCTGCGGAAGGAACCTCTAATTACAGGGCCCACACACTTTTGTCATTGTCCCAAAGACCTCGACAACCGTGCGAGATACACCCGATAACTTAAGAAACCCTGTTGATAACTCATACCGGGATCAACAAAGGAGTAGCTACAACATTACAACATTTGTTACAAAAATATAGATCGAGTGCGGAAGAATAATAACATTAATTTTACAAAATGTGAGTAAGTTACATTTGAGTAAACTTAACTTAATTAATTTCGGAAATTTGAATAGACTAGAAGACAACCGGATCATGTCGTGCCCACCGACATAACCTTGGTTAACAAAGACGAGTCAACACACCGCAACAAGGGTTAACAAACCTTGAGTACGGGAGTACTCAACAAAGACTTACCGACTAAAGAAAATAGGAGAAGACTCAAGAATCTTTGGTCTAATAGGATTCAAGGTAAGGCTTTTAGCAAGAATCAAGGACTCGTTTTCTTTGAAAAGCTTACTAAAAGTGAATACTTACTTTCAAGGTTTTAGTTTCAAATTAGTAACTTATACTCTAGGTGATTCTATACTAGAGCAAACATTTCTTTCATAAGCCAACTTTCTTTCCTCAAAACCATATTCCATCAATTACTACGAAGAAGGGTGCGAGGATCAAGTCTCCTTTTTCTCGTGGAGCAAGCGCCCGATTCGAACCGCTTAAAACCCGGTGGGGATACCTCACCACCACGACATATGTAGAACTTAAACTTGCATATGTCAACCCTCACTCGGACCGTCCAAAAGCGGGACCGCGTCCTCGCCACCCGAGAGTACCGTACACCTCAATCAGGGACTCTAACCCACGAGGGTAACTTGTACTCCCGCCATCTCTCCACTCCCGGTCGCGGTTGTATGTTCCCGATTTGGCTCACCTCCGAGATCTTGGGCTTACTCGTATATGTGGCGGTATAACAAATTCTTGATCCAAGGGCCAATCCACGGGACGGTCCTTAAAGCGACCAACACGGGACAAGCACGGCTAGGTATCCCGCCGACTTTCAACCTACGTCCCGTCGATCTCAAATTCATTTCTATTTCTCTTTCTTTTTCCGAAAATATACCATATTCTCATGTAAAGCATTTTGAAGAAACGGCTTAACTAATTAAGCGAGGGCTAAGCATCACTAAGCATTTTTGAAATAAAACAGGTTAACAAGGATGGTATTGCAATAATCATGGATGATAATGCAGCAATTAGGTTATCTCTCAACTCCTAGAACTTAATGCAACATATCATAAACATAAGTGTAAAAGCTTTGTAAAATACAAGGAAAGGTTTAAATGTAACCGGGGCTTGCCTGTGTTGCAGGGAAAAGTTAGATTCCGAAGTTGGACCACCCACGTCACACTTGACACCAACACTTTGGATAAATGAATCTTCTTCGAAGCTCGACCATCATTAACCATCTCACTCTCGTATACTCTACACGTAGATGATGATGCATGCTTTAGCATGATGAAGTATAAATATGATGCTTGATGGATGCATGAAATGATAAACACTTGAGTACAACTTTCCTTCACGATAAAGTTGCAACCCAACAAAACCAACTTGTTGAACTACTCTACAAGATATCATCACCATTGCCTAAGGAGTTCTCAAGGACCATTTGATTATGGTATGATCCAAGATCTACAAAACAATCCCTAAGTCACGCAAATCCTAAGTCATTCTACACTAAACATTACATTTAAACACATAAAATAATAGAGCATGAAATAGAAAATAATTTAAACATTTCAAAATGACTCCAAACTTTTTACCCAAGTAGAACACATCATAAAACAGTACCAAATAAATTTTCATGATTTTTGAATAAATATTTTATTTTCTAAAAATCATGGAAGATGCATTTTTCAATTAAAATTTGTATTTTTCAAAACATGCAAAAACTACTCAAAACTCAAGTTTCATAATTTTCATATGTAAATATACTCATAAGAAGACTCTACAAAAATTTTAAGAATTTTAGAAGCACTATTTGAATTTATATGAAAATCACAAAATCAAGCACTATTCATAATCACGAAATTGATAAAACATTTCATAAAAAAAAGAGCCATCGGGCTCAAAGCCACTCGACCCGGCAGAATAAGCAGCAGTGCGGCCCAAGCACCAGCGCTTCGAGTGTGGCCGGGAGGGAGAGCGGCGGCGGCCCAAAGACGGCTTTGCCAGTGTTGCCCCGGCTTTCTTGCAAAAAGGTCCCCGTTATCTTTGATATTTACCAATCTACGGCAAGCACTATTCCACCGAGTCATGGATTTTGCAAAGGGGTCCCTAGATGTTTTCCTATTCGATTTATCAAGTCCTTGGCCACTCCCCGCGCTGACCACCGGCGCGCGGCGGTTGACCGGCGTTTCCTTCTTTGGCGGTGAGGTCCCCGATAACGCGGCTTGGCTCAACGCAATCCTCTCGACACCGCGCACACTCTGGCACCCGAAACCCTTCACCTAGGACACCAAGGCACCCTTGCCGGCGGCCATGGCGATCGTGGCCGCGCGGCAGACGACGGAGACGCTCGTCGGAGCTTTCCCGGCAAAACGAGCACGGCAACACCTTACGCACCACCAGGCGACCCTATTCCCCCAACAAATCGAACCAAACCGGAATTTATCGGACCACGACCACGCCTCGCGGCGGCGCGACAACACGGAGCTCGCCGGCGACCGGCTTTCCGGCGGTTGCAGCGCGGGAAATGGAAAACGGAAGGCACTATCGTGACTAGCAGCTCACCACGACTCTGATGCGTGCGTTGGTTTCGTCGGAGACGGAACGGAGGTGGTCCGACGGCGGTGACAGCGGCGGCGACGACGCTCTCCGGTGATAACGCTCGCGTTCCGGCGCGTCTGGACTTCTTCTGGCAAAACGAGTGAGCCGACCATGATCACGGCTTGAATATGAGCTCAACGCACAAGATGGCGCAGCAAGAGGCTCACCGTGACGGCCGGTCGACGGAGGTTGGAGCACGGCGGCGGGTTTGCCGGTCGCGAGGAAGAAGGGGTGGTGCCGACCGATTCAGACGGACTCAAACGACGCGAGCAGTTGCAAACGACGCGTAAGGTCGTTACGGAGCTGATGATGCGATCAAATTGAGCGAAGGGAGCTCGACAGCAGCAGCGCAAGGCGGCAGAGCGAGGTGACCGGCGGTGGCTGAAGGAAGAAGAAGGAAGAAGAGAATGGTGACCGGCTGATTTTAACGGAAAAGGGAGAGACGATGAGGTGGCTGGTAACTTCGCGAGCTCGTCCGGCTGGTCGGCGACGCGCGAGGATGGACGAAGGCGCGAGGCGACCACGGCGACGACGGCGGCGGTGGCCGGCATGGGCACCATGTGCGGCATCAGAGCTCACAAACCCTAACTTTCAGATTTTTTGCAAAATTCTCCAAAAATTTGAACTGAACTCGAAAAAGCTCCAATAAGCAACTTGACTTAAAATTTCAAAATCTACAATTTTCTCAATTGGAACATTTTCAAATTCGGCCTCTAAATATGACTTTTTGAAATGGGGTCAAAAAGGGATAAATTTGAATTCAAAATTACTTTTAAAATTACTCAAAAACTTGAAAAACTTTGTACATATCTTTTGTTCATCAAGAAAAGATCTACAAACTAGCTTTTGGAAGTTTTGTCAAATTTTGCATAGATTTTGAAATATAGAAAAGGGGGTAAAGAAGAGTTAGGGTTTAGGGTTTCCGACAAAAAGGGTAACTCTCGGATTCCAATTCTTTTCGCATCTTTTCATCCAACAACTCAACCAACCATAACTAAACTTATTTTTGTCCAAACCATAGTTTAACTGGTAAATAACACCTGGGGTGTTACAATCGCCCACTTACGTATGAAGGTAATTGCACGAAATACAACATCAATAGGTGTCTTAGGAAAATCTTTCTCAATTGCCATTTTGTTTCGGTTAGTCCATAAAGCCGAGGCAAAACAAGAGAATAAAAATAAAATGATCTTTGATGGAACTGGCCCTCCGCCATAGATCCATTTATAAGATAGCTCCATCAAAGATGTTGGACACTCCAGATTCCAGACATCACTCAGCATACTCCAAATAAATTTGGTCATATGACATTTAAAAAGAACATGCTCCACATACTCCGGACCATCACCTAAACAACACTCCCCGAGCCTTTCCAACCCCTCTTGACCAACTCCTGAGCCACCTGTAGCTTATTATTGAGCACTTGCCAAAGAAAGAATTTTATCTTGGAAGGCACCTTGCATTTCCAAATGTACCCCGCTACTCTACTTGGCATCCCTCTATCAGTCATGAACCTATATAAGGATTTAGTAGTATAGCATTTTGATTTTTCCAATTCCCACAACACCTCATCAGTGTTGTTATTACATTCAATACCAGATAATAGTTCCTGCAGTTGAGTCCACCTGTTGTACTCCTGTACAGTTAAGGATCTCTTGAAATCCATGGTCCATTCCCCCTCATCCCAGTATTCCTGCACCAAACCTTCTGTATCTCTGGCTAAGATGTACAAGTCCTCATAAGCTATTCTTAAGGGCACTTTCAAAACCCAACAATCTTGCCAGAACCTACAGTTAGCTCCATCCCCAATTTTAAAAACCGCCCCCCACTTGAAAAGATGCTTGACTTTGTGTAACCCCTGCCAAAATTGTGACCCCCCTGTGCTCTTAGAATAAAAGAAGCTACAGTTCTTCATGTATTTAGCTTTCAGTATTTTGTACCATAAAGCATCAGGTTCCATATGAATTTTCCAAATCCATTTCACCAACAAGCAATCATTCATAATCCTAGTATTGATTATACCCATACCCCCCTGATCCTTAGCCGTGGCGTGGTCGTAGCACCCGCCATGGTGTCCCTGAGCGTCGCGTCGCCAAACATGCGGCGAAATTGTAACACCCCTGGTGTTACTTTTTTAATTAAAATTTAATTAAGTAATAATCATGCTTTATCATTATGCATTAAGGCATAAGATGCATTTCATGTTTAAATATATATCATGTGGTGTGTGCATATGCTATGCTTTATTTTTGGATGAGTTGTTTGAGTAATAGTATGAAAGGGTAAATTGATCTGGTTTCCGAAAACCCTAGTTTTCCTAACCCTCTTTTATCCCCTTTTCAATAATTCAAAATCCATGCAAAATTTGATGTTGAGCCCAAAAGCAAGTTTGTAGATCTTTTCACAATGAACAAGAACCATATTTTGAGTTTTTAAAGTTTAGTTCAAAAATGTAAAGTAATTTTGAATCCCGACAAACCTTAATTTGAACCCTAAATTCAAAATTCAAAATGGAGGCCGAATTTGAAAATGTTCCAATTGTGAAAATTGTAGATCTTGAAAAGTTGAGCAACTTTTATTTTTTGGAGATTTTAAACTTTTATTCAAATTTTGAAAGTAATTTCAAAAATACGAAATCTAGGGTTGGAGCTATAGTAACCGAGGGGGGGATTTCCTTTCTCTTCCTGCGCTCCACGCGTTGCCGGCGTCCGCGCCCGCCTCGCCCGCTCTTTCTCGCGACCTCTCGCGACGCCGGAGGTCACCTGGGCGAGTTCGTGAAGACGCGAGGCACATCCTCGACCATCCTCTTGCCCTATAAAAAGCTAAGTCGGCCGCCCCTTTTCCTCTTTTTCTTCTTTCTTCCACGCCGCCCGTCGACCTCCGCTCGCCGGCCGTTTTCGTCGTCGTTGTTCCACCACCGACCATTTTAGCTCGTAGACGCCCGCCTTGTCATTGTGCGTCTGCAAAGCCCGGCCGCGACCCTTTTGCCCGCCGGAATCGGCGGTAGCGCGCCCGTCTTCCTCTGGCAAACGCGGCACCGCCCGCTGGCGCCTCGCCGTGGTCGATACTGCTCCGGTGAGCCTTGGCGGTTTTCTTTAGCGTTTTAGTTCCGCCTTGATACGGGAATCATGGTCGGCCCGCTTGTTTTTGTCGGCTAAAGCCCGACGTGCGGGAACGCCGTGTCCGAGCCGCCGCCGCCCGCCATCGCCGCCGGTGACCTAGCTCGCGCAGCGTTCCCATCCAAACCAACACGAGCATCGAGTTCTGGTGAGCTCCACGCCCCTGCTCGTCCTTTTTCCTTTCCACTCTACCGCCGTGTGGCGTGGCGGAGCGCGCGTGCCGCCCAGCGTCGCGGCGACCGCCGGCGGCCATGGTCGTGGGCACGCCCGCAGTGGCAAGCCACGATGAGAGGCCGCATCTTGTAGCAAGAAGGCCGGCCCAATAGAAGTAGTGATGGGCCGAATCAAATCATGGGCCAAAATAAAAATAAAATCGGCCCACGATGAATAGTATCGGGCTAAATGAACAGTGCTAGGCCGTGCAAGTGTCGGTCGAGAATCGGTCCTAAACCGTTTTCCTTTTATTAAATGTTTTATTCAATTTCAATTGTTTGAATAGTGTCCGATTTTCTAAATTTCATATAAATTCCAATACTAGCTTAAAAATTCTGAAAATTTTTGTGTAGCTTTCCTATGAGTATATCTACCCATGAAAAATATGAAACTTGAATTTTAAATAGTTTGGGCATGATTTAAAAATACAATCTTTAATTGGAAAATGCATCTTCCATGAATTTTAGAAAATAAAATATTTATTCAAAAATCATAAAAATTTATTTGATGCTGTTTTATGATGTGTCCTACTTGTATAAAAAAGATTGGAGTCATTTTGAAATGTTTAAATTATTTTCTATATTATGCTTTAATTTATTTATTAGAATAAGGATAGTGATTAGTGCTTGATGACTTAGGTTATGAATGATCTTGGGAGTGCTTTGTGAAACTTGGATCATACCATAATCAAATGGTCCTTGAGAACTCCTTAGGCAATGGTGATGATATCTTGTAGAATAGTTCAACAAGTTGGTTTTGTTGGGTTGTAACTTTATCGTGAAAGAAAGTTGTACTTAAGATGTTTATCATTTCATGCATCATCAAGCATCATGTTTACCATTCCATCATGCTAAAGCATGCATCATCATCTACGTGTAGAGTATACGCGAGAGAGTCGGATCTTGTTGATGAAGCTTTGGAGAAGATGCATCCACCCGATGTGTTGGTGTCAAGTGTGACGTGGGTGGTCCAACTTTGGAATCTAACTTTTCCCTGCAACACAGGCAAGCCCCGGTTCATTTAAACATTCCTTGTGTTTTTACAAAGCTTTATATCACCTTTGCTTTATACAATTGCATTAGGTGATAGGAGTTGTGTGATAACCTAATTGATGCATTACCAATCCTTGATTATTTCGATATCTACCTTGATAGCCCATTTTGGTAAAATGCTTAGAAATGCTTAGCCATGCTAAATTAGTTAGACTTTTGAGTCAAAATGTGACAAGTCTCTTATGATAGCCCGAATGGGCATTTAATGAACAAGGATGTTATATAATGAAACCATATTGGAATATGGTGTTTAACTTGAGACCGGTCGGGTAATTTGCACCGAGAATGGAGTCTCGGTGTAGTATTTCGGCTTGTCGATTAAGGACCGCTCGTTGTAGGCAATGTGGACCGAGACTTTGAACGCAAAAGCTGCCGAGGTCTTTTGACCAATGGCACGCCCGTGCTGGGCGTCGCCCGGGGACGGTCGAAACTAGTACCGACCACATACTCCGGTAAACCCGATCTCGGGGTGTCAAATCGAAACGCATAAACCGCGCGACCGGGGTGGAGAGATGGCGGGAGTAGCGTGTACACTCGTGGGTTAAAGTCCCGGATGCCCGTGGGTTAGATTCGGGGTGTGAGGTGTCTTGTGTTTCTCGGGTGGCGTGAGGACGCGGTTCCGTTTTGAGTATCCAAGAAAGGGTTGATATATGAAAGCTTAAATGCTACATATGTCGTGGTGGAAAGAACTCCCAATTTGGGTTAATCGATTTGAAATCGCCGTGCTTCTCGGACATGGAGACTCGGTTTCCCCCTTACATCGTAGATTAATTATGAAACTATGAAGAGATAGAATAAGTGATGGAATATCTACGAAGTGTGTGCTCTAGTATAAGATCACCTAGAGTAGGTGAGAAACTAAATTGGGATTAAAATATTGAAAGTAAGGATTCATTACTAGTAAGCTTTTACGCAAAAAGAATCCTTGACTCTTGCTAAAAGCCTTACCTTGAATCCTAATAGACCAACATTCCCGAAGTCTTCTCCTATTTTCTTTAGTCGGGTAAGTCTTGTTGAGTACTCCCGCACTCGGGGTTTGTTAACCCTTGTTGCGAGTACTCGACTCGTCTTTGTTTAACCAAGGTTATGTCGGTGGGCTCGACATGATCCGGTGTCTTCTAGTTCTATCTAGCTTCCGCAAATAAGTTAAGTTTACTCAAATGTAACTTATTCACAATTTGTAAAATTAATGTTATTATTCTTCCTTTTCGATCTATATTTTTGTAACAAATGTTGTAATGTTGTAGCTACTCCTTTGTTGATCTGGTATAAGTTATCAACGGGGGCTTCTTAAATTATCGGGTGTATCTGCACGGCTATCGAGGTCTTTGGGACAATGACGGGTGCGGGTGGGCCGGTAATTAGGAGGTTACGTTACGAAATAGCCCGATCCCAGGGGTCGTGTACCGTCGGCGACTGTTGGCCCTCGGGGAACAACATCGCCGCGAGCACGCCCGCCGCCCGGCGCCCGCCTCGAGGTCGAAGAAGTCGGCCAAGTGCGCGTCAGGGTCCCCGTGATGTGGTCGTGGAAGACCGGGAATCGATCCTTGCGGAGCGGCGGCGGCGTGGGGCGCGTGGGGGGAGCTCAGCGTGGCGGCGGGTCGGCGACGCGAGGCGAGTGCGTCCGAGTCAGCGCAGACGGGGCGATCGGTCGTGGCGGCCGGCGCATGGGGCGCGTGGGGGGGCCTGGCGCCCGTCGCCCAGCGTGTCGGGCGTTATAGATTTCCATGCCGCCCGCGCCCCGACGGCTCCGCCCGAGGCACGCTGTTGTTTGGCCCGCCCGAGCACGGCGCGGCCCGGTGGTCGGCGGGCCCGCCCGCACACAAGACGGGCAGCAATGCGGGCTTGGGCCGACCCTCAAGCACGGGGCACGCGACGCCCGGCGACACATTAAGAAAGGGGAGGCCCGGTGAGGCCCGTGTCAAATATACTAGTGATAATATTATACATATCCGTATATTAGTGACGATATTTTCTTATTGGTTTAATATTGTATGTATATCTTGGTGAGGCCCGGTGAATTTTAAATTGTCGTACATGTCATTTTGTGTTATGTTTTTCATATGTTTGATGGAATCTGTGTTAAAAAAAGATTATGTTTGAGTGTTTTTTAAAAATCGGCCCGTGGGCCGGCAAGACGACACGATTTTTTCTCCGGGCCAGCCCGGCCCGATCGGCCCGATTTTTGGCCCGTGGGGCGGGCCTGGGCCGACCCCAGGCACAAAAGCCCGCAGAGGCACGGCCCGTGAGGCACGGTGGTCCGTGGCGGCACGGGCGCTGGCCAGCACGGCACGGCGACGACGTCGGGCCGGGCTGGCCTGGCACGCCCGTTGGAAATCTATACGGGCGATGTAGCCGCCGATGCGGACGGAGAAGGGGCGCGGCAAGAGGAGCACCGCGGCCTCGCCCGATGATCTCGACGGTCACGTCCAGCTCTATGTGGCGGCGCGTGATGTCGGAGAGGATGGCACGGTTGCCGCGGCGCGAGCTCGACGCCATCGAGGCACGCCGGGAGTGGGCGGCAGGAGGTGGCGGGCTGCTCGCCGGTGTGGAGGTGGAGGCGACCCTGCACGGGAGCGCGCGGTCGTGGAGCCCCGAGGCAGAGATCGGCATGTGCGTGGAGGACATCTGGGACATCCTTGACGTGCAGCAGCGGCAGCTAAGCCACAGACAAGCTCAACAGCTGCTTAGACAGCATCCCCGTCGCGTGGCCACGTTTTCTTCTTCTTCAAATTACTCTCAAATTTATATAAAACATCAAAATCTCCAAAAATAAAACTTGCTCCATTTGGTTTCGTCTCCAACTTTGCTTTTTGGGTCAACATCAAAATTGGCCATGTTTAGTTTTGGAAAAGGAGCCTAAAAAGTGCTACAAGATGGCGGTCGTCATTAGGAAAGTGTGGCAATGCGTGGTAAAAAAATTGGTTGTCACACTTTGTTTTGCCTGAACGAATCTCGCTACTTTTCTACTCCATAACACGTGGATCCCAAAAGAATTTTGTAAACTTTGTCACCAACCAAACACTAGCCAAATATGGTTAAACTTGCTTAACATGAAGGGTGGCTAGCAAAAACGTATGGAACATTAAATGTAGGTAAATAAAATAACTAATTACATGGAGCATTAAATGTATGGAGCAAACACCCCCGAATCTCTTGACCCATGTATGGAGCATTAAATGTAGGTAAACAAAATAACTAATTGCAGGCTTGAATTTACGAGATGAATATTTTGAGCCTAGTTAGTCTATGGTTGAACAATAATTACCAAATACAAACGAAAAATGCTAAAATAGCTGAACCCAAAATATTTCACCAACTAAACAGGCCGAATACTTTTAAGCTTGTGTCTAGCGGCACCGGCGCGGCCATGGCTTGCCCAGCCGATTGGACATGGGAGATTGAAAAAATACTAAATAACTCCTCATGTATACTCAATGTAAACATGAGGAGATTCTTGTTGTGCCCACTAAAAAAAAATCCTCACACTGAGAAGAAGACAACTCCAAATAAGCTGGTACTCAATGTACTCAACAACATGGGCGGATACAGAGGGTATTCCTTGTTGTTCCAAGAATACCCAACTCTTTTATGCTTTTTTACGTATATACGTATATGTACTTATATATGTATATGAATAGTGTCATATTTTGTAGCATTTTCACTCATTGCAGCCTAAAACATTGAAAAACAGCCTCTCAGTTTTAGCTCCACGTTGTCGTATTTTTACTTATAAAAAATAGCTTATTTTTTCATTCATGTGGAAGTAGGAATACCCAAGTTTGGAATCCTGGCTCCGCCACTGGTCAACAAGACTTACCCGACTATGTGAGAATAATTTTCTCGGCTCTCACAGGTATTCTAGGGCTATTTTGTTTGCTGGATTATTTGACCTTGCAAGCATTACTAAAACTGCACCCATGTGTTCCTCTCAGAGTTTGTAAACATTGTGGTAACTCGTGATTTCATCTAATCTGTGTCTATGAATGAAAGGCCATGAGGGCCAAGTTGAGATAAAAAAAAAAAAAATTGCATCCTTATATTTAAATTTTAGCGGTCAGGAATCCTACAAACTTGTGAGGAATCCTACACGAACATATAATACGGTGAATGTATAAATTAGGGGTCAATGTGCTGAGGCTATGTGCTGAGGCTTTGCCTCAGTCAGTAGAGTCAGTCAGTGGCTCTTGAGTCCTCTCCTACACGAGGACCTCATCCTCGTGTAGTGTAGCAAGCGAGAGGTTCGTCGGCTGCAAAGCGGCAATGCAGGCTGCGCTTAGCGCTTGGACCAGCAAGGTGAGATGATGGGCATGCAGTTCGTAGCTAGAACTAGGCGCTGTTGAACGCGTTGCACGGGGTACAACAGAACCCACACGGATCGCATCGAGAAGGAGATGGACTCGTCAACTCCTGATCCAGTCTTCGATTCCGATTCCAAGATGACGTCATGATCGAGCACGTACGTATACATCCGGTACGATTCCAAGGTCGGTGAATCAATCAAGACGCCCGCAGCAGAACGAGACAGAGAGATCTCTCGATCTCGATGGAACAGCGAGCATATGACGATGACGAGTTGACGACGAGCAGCAGAACCTGATGGCAGCCGTGCCAATGCCAACAGTAATAACTGGGATCCCCGACGACGTGTTCCGCCGCGTGGCCTCCTGCGTGGCCTCGCCGCGTGCCGCTGCGTGTGCCGGGCGTGGCGCGCGCTGATCGACGACCGCCGGCTGCTCCGCGCCGACCTCCTCCCGTTGTCGCTGCCGGCCCTCCTGCTCTGCCTCGACGTGGAGTGGGAACGCCCGGAGCTGTTCGCGCGCCCCGGCGCCGACGTCACGGGCCACCTGATGCCCCAGGGCACCTTCTCCATCGAGGACCACTGCAACGGCCTCGTCCTCAACTATGACGACCAAGTCATCAACCCGGCCACACGACAGATCAGGCTTCTGCCCGAGTGCCCCCCGTCTCCGCTCTGGTTGGCTCCACGGCGTCCAGGCTACTTCTACGAAGACCGCTACCTCGCCTTCGATCCTGCCGAGTCGCCACACTACCAGGTGTTCTGCATCCCGGTGTTGCGTTCTCCTTTCATGAACAAGGAGGAGCCTGCTGCGTACAGCGCCATCTCGCAGTCCGAGTGGCCACCGTCGCCGTTCGTCCTCAGCGTCTTCTCGTCGGCGACGAGGCAGTGGGAGGCGAGGTCGTTGCTCCGACGAGGTGGAGACACAGGAACGGTCAAGGACATGGAAAATGTCTCACGGCTAGAGCCAGGAGAGCATGTGCACTCGGCGTGCTGGAGGGGTGCACTCTACGTTCATTCCGAAAACGATTTTGTACTGAGGCTACCATTGTAGGCGTATTACCAGGTGATCAAGCCACCTACAGAGGTTGGTGGTGGATTTGGTCATCTAGGCAAGTCGAAGAAGGGAGTTTACTTTGCAGCCTTTGATCGCGAAAAACACCTCTGCGTTTGGACCCTCCATGACGACGACGACTCGTGTGGTCACATGGAATGGATACTGAAACATCGAAGTGCGTTTGGGCTAGCTATGCCGAGCTCACCGAGATCGTCGTGGACCTTGAATGCTTTCCGATCCCAAGATGGCAACGCCGCCGACGCACAAGAATGGGATTCTGATGATGACGGTGAAACTAGTCTCCACACCGAAATGGAAGATTATGGGATACAACAACGGCTTTTTCGTCTCCAAATACTCGCACTCCATCCTTACAGAGACATTGTCTTCATGTTCGTAAAGGCGGATTCCGGAGGAGGAGTGGTCTTCTACGCGTACCATTTGGAGACCTCTATACTTGAGGATTTGGGTAGCATCTTCCCAAAAGGCGTCACACCGCCTGGGCCTGGCGATTTTAATGAGCTTCACTCTTATACTTTGATGTTAAGCTCTTTCCCTACACACCTTGTTGGATAGGGATACCATAAGAAATTTCAATAACTTTTTATATTTGTCATATTTTACTTTGTATATGGCCTCGGATGCATATTTTTCACTGCTAACTATATAGCTGTGGATGTGTGGCACGCACGTTTCTATGGAAGTGTGACTGAGACATATATATGCCATTGAATAAAACATGTATCCTGAATCTGTCAACTAAAAAACTTAAATCTTGTCACTATTCATAAATTCTAATCTCTTTCACGTCATTATTGATCATATTCCGTTAGTTTGGTTAATATATACTCAAATGGACCAATTTGCATGTCCTCTAAGTTGGGCACAAATTTAGGTGCTCCCTTTTATGCACCCTAAATGAGCAAATGACGTAGATTATTACTTAATCCGTCCCAGACCTAAATTATACAAAATATTTCTTCTTTTTGTCCTGGCTTTGTTTCTTAATAAACGTTTGTCAGGAATGACTAAGTTTACATAGATTTTTTTGAATAAGATGAGAGATCAAACTAGGGGTAAAAAAAAATTAAATGTCTTATAATTTCAGAATGGAGGGTAGTATTATATTAGTATAGTATGTAATCTTGGAACTTTGGAAAAAAAAAATGCTCACTTGAGACTTGGGTACATACTAATAAATATGCCCGTTGTAGGGTCCAGATGGGGACTAGAGGTGGAGTGGTCTTTTCTAAAACTAATCGCGATGGCTAACCGAAATCAATACGGAATTGAAACTATTCGCTTAGCCAAGACTTTACTCCTTGTTTGATCGAAAAACCGAAAAAGGACAAAAATGTAATGCAAGGAAGCACATGCACACATATTCGAGAACCACGTATTTTATTAATTATTTTTTGAATATACAAAATACATGATCAACGAAAAGTTGTCATCTTTCGTCTTTAGCATCATGCTTAAGGAGATGTCCGACTTTGTAGAAAAATTGTGAAGTTCAGCCGATTCCGGGGCCTGTTGGGCGCGACCGATTAGTTACATATGCAAGACAAGCTTGTGGAAAACCTCCGATTAAGTTGAGCTTCATGGTCATCGAATATTTGATTGATCTTTGTTATCCATATACGATAAATAGCGTAGTAATAGTATAGCCTTTATGTCGCCGAAGCTTGATCGTGACAGCGCCATCGCCATGTCGGAGTAAACAGAATGTGTTCTTGATGAAGGGGATGACTTTCGCCTCGTTGGTGCCCAGTCATGTACGCCGGCCTTCACTAACACAGACGTGTATGAGTTGCTCTTGCCTCGTCGGTGCCAACAATATGTCCAATACCGTTAATTGGGACGTGTCGATGTCGGTGGAATGATGAATTCACCTCGTTGGCACTTGGATAGAGTTCCATCTAGCCTCGTCAACACTAGATGTATATAATAGTAATATAGGACAACCTCGCAATTAGCGATCTTTGGTATATATAGCTTGACGATGCTTTCTCATGAAATCAAATTGACACCTACGGTGTTTGTATTTTATAGCGAAATGAGGCACTTCTTTGTCTCATGACAAGCTTAACGAGCTCAGAGTAAAACCTCCATCAAATGCTCGGGCAGCCTTTCGACGTCACTTGCATTAGTTCATGCGTTACCGCAAATCTGGTTGCGGTTGCATTGACTTTTATATACACCGGCAAAGCCCATGAAGGCAAATGCCTTAGTAATTCGATCCAGATCCGACCAATACAACCTCTTCAAATAATCTGATCCGACCAATATGACCTCTAGCAAGCTACCCCAGCCAATACGGTGGATCAAAAGTCGTATCGGCCTACGATTGGAAGCTTACTTTATGTGACTGCATCAAGGTCCGATGCCATGTTTAGACTATGCAAGATATTAAGCCTCTCCAAGAGAAAGTCATTTGAAAGAATAAAGAGAATATTGAGGTACTTGAAACATACACAAGATGTTGGACTATGGTGGGGTCTAGTTTTTGAGTTTATTGGATATTCACAACTATGGGAGTTGCAAGATCAATAGAATTGGAAGATCTCTAGTATTATGGTCATCAAAAAAGCAAAATAGTGTTGCACTCTCTACCATTGAGACCGAATACATTACCACCAGTAGTTATTGGGCTCAATTGCTATGGACGCGATCAACCTTGAATGATTTTGGATTCCATTTCACACCTTGTTGGATGGGAGCATTGTAGGAAATCTCAAAGAAAATCCCCAATTGCATATTTTTCCCTATTTTCCTAATTACGAGGAACAGAGAGATAAGAGAGATAAAAACTATGAGAATGCTTGAAGAAAAAAATCGGTGAGGACTGTCACGCCATGGGGCAGCCGTGCCATGGATTGACATACATGCATGCATGTACAATCATCATATGCATCTGAGAGCTTTAGCTTTTCATCTAATATCTTGAATTTATGCAACACACTATGTGTTAGTTGATTGCTAGACCATGCATGTGAAAGCATGGTAGGTCTCCATGACCGTCCCGTCTGTGCCATACGCTAGTAACAAAATGATTTTAGGTGACAGGCGATTTTGATTTTGCGTGGCGGACACTAGAGCTCGTCACACATGCAAGGTCACGGTTAATCATTGATTTTATGTGGTGGTCTACAGTGCTCGTCAAGGTTAATCGATTAAAAAAAACCCATGAGCCACTAGCGAGCCCATCCGAGCCCGCCGGTGAGCCCAGTCGAAACCCTACCTAGATCCGCCGCCACCACCGCTGGAGCACCGCCGTGCGCCACCACCACCAGATCTCATCGATCCATCGTCGGATCCGGTAGCGCCGCCATCGGATCCGCCCGCTACACCACCGGATCGGGCTACAACACCACCAGATCGGGGGCACCCGCCCTTCCACGCCGGAGAAGAACCCGAAGAAGGGGAGATTTTTCCGAAAGAGTGAGAGGGAGATGGAGAGAGGAAGAGAGAGATGGAAAGGGAAGGAGGGGAGGGAGGAGGAGACCCACCGCACGCCGGAGAACCAACCAAAGGAGATCCACCGCGCCGTCGTCGCCGCCCCGCCGCCGCCCAGAGGCCCGATCCGCGCCGCGCCCTGTGCGCCGAGGAGGGAGGAGGGCGTTGACTCTAGGTGGCCGGATCCGCCGAGGAGGCTTCGATCCGCCGGATCCGCCCTCCCCACCGCGCTTCCGCACGCCCTCCACCGCCGAGGAAGGAGCACCAGCCGCCAGGGAAGGAGCATTGGCCGCGCGTATGATGCCTCGCCGGATCCGCCTTCCGCCGCCATCCCCACCGTGCCATGGCCGCCCATGACCAAGCCGTGGAAGGCCTCACCGTGCCGCCGACCACCCTTGAGAGAGAGAGAGAGAGAGAGAGAGAGAGAGAGAGAGAGAGAGAGAGAGAGAGAGAGAGGAGCCGCCGGCGAGAGAAGGAGCGCAAGAGAGAGGGTGGGCGCGAGAGAGAGAAGTCCGCCCGTGCGATTTCTAGTGCGGCGGGGTGGGAGTGGGATGAGGGAGAGTTAGGGTTTCTGTGTTGTATATATATCACATAATGTTATATCGGGCTTGCCCCGAGCAAGTTGGGTCTGTCCATTTTCTGCGGCGGGCGTTTTAAGAAGCCCGTCACGGTTAATGGTTCTTAACCGTGGCGGGAGTTTTTGTGTTGCCCGCCACGAAAATCGATTTTATGTGGCGGGCTCATTTGCTTGTCACGGTAAATAGAAAACGCCCGCCACGGTTAATCGACCATTAACCGTGACAGAAAACTTAACGCCCGCCACGGAAAAGATTTTGTTGTGTCTCGCAAAATCATTTCGTTACTAGTGATAATAGCGCAAGAGCCGAGTCGGTCACCTGTGAACATATATATACTCAATTCAGCCCAAAATGCTTGTCGTATTTTTGACCTCGCACGGTCTTAGATGCATATTTTGAGAACTAGGTGAATTTCTACCGCGTTCTTTGTCTTGGTATGTAAAAATAATTTTAATTTAGTTAAGAGCAATGTAAAAGTAATTTTAGTAATAAACTAAATAAAAAGGGTCATGATAATCTTAGATCTTCAACTTCATGAAAGAAAACATGGGTCACTAACTAGTGAAGGATAATATTTGGAACTTAATGTAGAACATAAAAATTCTCGTTTGCAAAGCAAAAATAGATTTGGTCCGAGAAAGTACTAAACTCTTTGGATCATTAATTGTAAATGTTAGTGGGGGCATTAGCAGGGCGCTTAGGTGGCATGCTTGCATGTCGATAGAACTACTTAGTGAGGGTTCTCTATATAGGTGTTGTAGATAGATTTAACCACTAATTAACTTAGTAAATTACCAAAATCACAAAATCATGAAATTCCATTGCAAGGATTTTCCAATACAACTAAATGCATTAGTGGCGTCTAACCTTGTTAGTGGGTGTCACTTAGGTTCACGAACTTTGTAAAGGCATTTGTAGGCCCCTAAACTTGTCATGTAGTAGATTTGACCACTAATTAACTTAGTAAATTAGCAAAATCACAAAATCATGAAATTCCATTGCAAGGATTTTCCAATGCAACTAAATACATTAGTGGCGTCTAACCTTGTCATTGGGTGTCACTTAGGTTCACGAACTTTGTAAAAGGCATTTGTAGGCCCCTAAACTTGTCATGTGATGCACCGCACATCACTCTTGTAAAATGATGCACCGCAGACCCATTTCTAGATCATGCCGACTATTGTGGTACATACATCACTTAACAACTTTATGGACCCAAATTGTGTTTTCAAATTCGTAGATAACACATCACTGTAGTTTAGACAAATATCTTAACTCGACTTCAGCTTCTGGTATCCTTCGAGTTTAGACAAGGGAATGCTTCAACAATTTATATTTTTTATTTATTTGTGCAACTAATGTAGCACATATCCATCAATGTATTTAATTTTCTGTCCCGGAAACTATTTTTTGAATTGTCGAAAAAATATTTGTTAGATGTATAAAAATACTATATATAAACTCAAATCCATGAAACGCTCTGTGATCGTGTTTAGGTGACATGCACCAGTCATTTAGTAATTTCTTTCCATAGTATACACAAGGAGTCATTTAGGCCCTCTTATAGGTTAAAAAGTCTTATGACTTTTAGTCACTCGCTGTTTGTTTTCCTAGAGAATAAAAGAGATTTCTATGGGATATTAAAGGATAAGGAACTTTTAGTAAAAAGTCTCAAAAAAAAAGTTCCTCTCTATTTGGTTTTTAGAGAATAAAAGGGATATTCGATGGGATATTAAGGGCGTGTTTGGGACTGCTCCGCTCTCGTTTTTCTAGCTGCTCAGCGTGGGGAGCGGCAGCGCGAGCTTGGCACGATGGTGACCTCGGAGGGGGTGAAGGAGCGATCGCCTAGTCCACCAAGCACCACCCCCAGGCTCTCTCTCTCTCTCTCTCTCTCTCAATTACAACGCATCCGGCAGGCGGACGGCGGCGCCACCCGCGTGGCTCGCTCTCTCTCTCTCTCGACGCGCACGATTTCTTTCCGCCAGGAATTTTTCCATCCAGTCTAACCGCATGGAATTTTTCCTATGGAATGGAGCATAGGAATGGAATCCTATGAGAATTTTTCTTCACTTCACCTGTGATCCAAAGAGCATGATTGGAAAAATTCCTAAGGAATCCCAATCCTACAACAATTGAACAAGATGAACCGTAAGAACGGACGTGTAGTCCAGTGGCAGCGTCTCCAGGTGTGAGCGCTGCCCGCCAAGGTTCGATCCCAGGATTGGACAGGGTGTCTCACCGGGGTTTTATTCCCTCAAAAAATAATATTGCAGGTCTGGATTTACACGTGAAGCCACAATGGTACTGCGACTTGCCCCCTGCGAAGCTCTGTTGGACTTCGTTGATCTCTAGAAGGACGTGTAGTGTGTATAGTTGTTAGGTCTAGCATGCACACGGGGTGTGTGTTGTGTGTGTGTGGTGGGGTGAGTGTGTGTTTGTGCGTATGTTCAGATACTACAGTCGTACCTTAGAAGTCCAGGCTCTAAAAAAACAAGATGACGGTAAAAGATGGAATTTCTTTTCTAATACAAAAGTGAATAATAAAAGGAAAAAATAAAACGTTACCGGCCTAGTGCAAAAAATTGCGTTAAGATTCGCGCCGCGGTGCGTAGGATCCGCTCAGACGCCCACCCCTCTTCTGGTTATAGTCTGTCCGGTCCCCTCTCTTCCGGTCTACTACTTTCCTCTCCTCCCCGCACACAAGCCGCCGCCGCACGGCGAAAACCCTAGCAAGCAAACCACAGGAGCACCGGCGCTTGCGCGGCCGGAGCCATGGCGGACGATTTCGACGAACCCGACATGGCTGCCGAGTTAGATCTCTCCCTCATCCTTCCTCCCCTCTCTGGTGCTTATGTTCTATTTCGATAGGCATAATCTCCGTTTAATCCCCGCTCAGCTCGACGGAGCGAACCTTCTCTCTTGGTTTTGGATCGATTGGGGTTGATTTCTCGCTGCTCGTGAGAGTATGGGGGTCGGAGGTGGAGGAGCTAGTTTAGGGTTGAAAACTGGGCGGTCTTGTTGGAACTCATTCATATCGTTTTTGTCAATCAAAAGTGGCTTTGATAGTTAGTTGATTGGGCGAGTTTATCCTTGAGTTAGGGTTGCAGGTCAGCACTGTGGTTTGGGTATCGCACAGCTCCCCATCCATTGAAGGGTCATACATGTACCTTTTGTTTGTTATCTATTTCGAAAATTTAAGGGTGCCACTGCGCTGTATTTGTGTCACCTTCCTTCGAACCGTGACAATAATGGGGGGTAAGTTGGTTGGTTAGAACTTAGAGGTGATAAATTATTGGCTCAAATTCTTGTCAGGTTGCTTTAGTCACTTTGCTTGGTGTTGTATGTGCATATTTAAATTAGACAAACTAAGGGATATTCATTGATATTGGTAGACGTAAAAACAGTGAGTACTATTTCTTTGTGATTTTTCTGATGACTCAGATGTCTATTTTTATTTTTATACATTAAGTTTCACATGGTTGTATTATTGGATTTACGATCTTACTTTTCCTTTTGGTATGCAGCTATGAGGAAGAGCAAGAAGCACCTGAGCCTGAGGTGCAGACACATGACTATTATTTAATTCTTTCACTCAACTTTTATTTATGCTTTATAGGAAGAGCTTATATGTCCTATTCAATTGATGTACTTCTGTTGAACAGGATGGGGCTGAAGAAGAGCCTGAGAACAACGAAGATGCCCCTGATGACATGATAGATGGAGATGGTGGAGATAAGGAACAGGAAAAAGGCCAAGCGTGGCGCAAAAACCACAAAATATATGACGAAGTATGAACGTGCGGCGTATCCTGGGTACACGAGCCTTGCAGATAAGGTTAATACTCAGTATTGAGCATGTAAAAAAAAAGCTATCTTGCAACCTAATACTAACCTTTGGTCTTTTGCAGCATGAATGCTCCAGTTATGGTTGAGCTTGAGGGAGAAACTGACCCTCTTGAGGTAAAATTAATTCTCGTTTTCTTTAAATCAGAACTCTTTATTAGCCTTTTGTTGTTCTTCATTCTAAAAAAAATTAAAGTCTTTTCAGTGCTCACCTTTGTTTTCTATAATATAATGGAGATTGACTTCTGAATGTCATGTGTGATAATTAGCAATGGAAATTTCTTATTATTAATGTAGATTAGATCTACACGGCAACATATATTTGTTCCTTAAACATTTAATATTCAATAACATATATATATGTTTGATAATGTCCCGCATTGTCTAAATGAAATTATGATGTAGTAATGTACTAATGGTATCATAAATTGAATCAATCAGCACAAATGAAACTAACAGAATTTTCCAGTTCTTTTTCAACTAGAATATTGGGTAGCTTTGCATTTCCATTTTAGGTTTGTTAGTTTGAGATGAATTGTACACTGTTTGTTTGTTTAGATGTTATTGTGCCATTTACATGTATTACTTTTCCTAAATAATGTGGCTATTGATTTGACCTCTAGTTGAGACAAGTAAAAAAAAAAAATGGTAGATCAGTTTGATGGTATGATATAGCCAAGCATACTTTGGATTTGCTGCATGGCTTATGAATATTTCTTATGTATCGTACTATGATCCTCCTCGATATCTCATACATATTGGTTCTAATGTATTTACTCCCTCCGTTCCAAATTGTAGTTCACTTTGGCTTTTCTAGATTCATTTGATTTACTACGTATCTAGACATAGTGTATAACTAGGTGCATAGCAAAATCAATGTATCTAGAAAAGCCAAAGTGAACTACAATTTGAAACGGAGGGAGTACTAATTTCTGAAAAGTTTCAGTCTCAAGTCTCAACATAGGTATCATTTGCATATTTTGTGTGATTGGTTGCTTGCATTAGACTTTATGCAGCACAGCCCAAACCAGCATAAATATGCAGTGTCTTGGTGTTTAGTTATTTTGCACAAGCAAGCTACGTTTTGGTAAAATTATGGTTGGTTGCTTATATTGTGTTGCATGTACCCATGTAGTCACCTCCATGTTCTAATGTTTCTAGTAGAGTACTGAGTGATAACTACTGTGCTGAAGCTTCAGCTAGATTGAGGTGAGGAATATTAATGTTTCTAGCTTATAGAGAGATAGATGCAGACTTGGATTTGAGAGATAGAAGGGCATATCTTAGAGATTGCAAACAGAGGCGGATATATCTCTTCTAGTTGAATAGCTTAAGAACTAAAAGCAATGCGTCTTTGTTTGGAGCATTTCTTTCTATAGAAAAAATAAATAGATGCCTTGCTATGGACTTCTGAAACTCAATACTTCTGAACATGCCTATTTTGCATGTGGGTAATCATTTGGTCAAGGTTTATAGCTTAACAAGTTTTCACTTTCCTTTACTACAGTGAGCTGTGCTTGCTAATTTAATCCCTGCAACAAGCCCTGCTCTGGACTTGATAAATAAATCAATATTTGGAATTAGCCTTTATCATAGGTTCCATGAAATGAGAATGGGTTTTCAATACTTGGGCCTGATTCGTAGAAAGGATTTGGGGCTAATCTTTGCTTTGCTCTGCATATAGTGATTTCAATCTTAAAAATTTTTTGTTGTTGTGGGTTTATACTTCAGTCCCTCCATCTCATTTATATGCTTTCACAATTTTAGCCTTCTGTGCCAGAGAGTCATTGATAGTACCGTCTATACTGGGTGTTCTTGAGGGATGTCACTGTTGACTTTGTACCTCCCTATGGATTAAACTCATTTGAAGAAAAGGACTTTTATAGCTTTATAAGTTAATCAAATAGAAGGCATGCTAAACTGTAATGTTAATGAGATTCAACCTTAGTGATTACCTTTCAATGGTTAAAATTATTTTTAATTTTTATACCGTGTGCTCTAATAATACATATTTGTTTGCACAACTTCAGATTGCGATGAAGGAGCTGAGAGCGCCGCAAGATACCCTTCACGATCAGACGGTACCTACCTGATGGAAGGTATGTGTTTTTTTTTTCTAATGAAAGCCCTCACTATTTTTAGGAGTTTTACTACATTTTTCCATGTTATAATTACTTTTGTTTTAAAACAGCTATGAAGACTGGGGAGTAGACGAGCTCATTGTGGAGGACTCCTGGAAACGCCAGGTTGGTGGAGACTGAAGATGCTGATCTACTTGGCATGGAAAGGATATGTGTGGTGCAGAGGGACTTTCCTGTAGTTACAAGTCTCTGTTGCCTCTAAGTGGATGCTGTAGTGAATGAACCAAGACGAAAAAATGTTGCTATGTTACCTTAAACGTCTGTGGTTGCCTTGAACTCTGGAACCGTAATGCTAGCATGGTCGGTGGATGCATTATGTTTGTTTCAATTTCAGACATGCAGTTGCAGCGTTTATGTGAAGGAAAAAAAAAAAACCCTCTGTAGCCAAGTGCGCATGCTTTGTCTGCCTAATCTGATACTGGATGTGGTCTGTTTTGTTTGTGCCAAAGGTTGAGAGCTGTGCTCATGATTCATTCATAAATCGATTGCTCGTCCATTCATGGGAAGGTCTTTGTAAGCTTTCCTGCGTGCCGTATCTTACACTGTCGCTTTTGACTTGGAAGTTGTTTAGGAGTTTTGAGGAACAAATCGAGTAACGGAGCAAGGTTAGTTAACTACATATATAGCTGAGCAGGAAGTATGCAGATTTGCGATCCATGCAGCGCAGTTTGGACGGACTGGTTTGTATTCGAGTTTGCAACGATGGATCCCAAGTGTCCACAATTGTACCAGTGCAATGCGAAAGTATGAGATCATGTATACACGTTTTACTCTAGTAATCTGGTTAAATACATACAGGTTTTTTTTATGCGTCACATGATGTCTAAGTTGACAAACATTTGTATACTGATGACGATAAGATGTATGAACCACGTTTTCTTGCTTCCCCAGGATTGACCTGAAGCTTTGAATCAAAAAGGGATTGAAGTGAAGCTCCTCCTTCATTCCTCGGAATCAGACTCTGGGAAGGGGCAGGAGCCGTCGTCGACGGTGGCCAGCGGGTCGAAATTGTCGGAGCCGGGGTCCATGCATCCGCTCACGATGTCCAGCTTGCACGAATTACCCTGCAATATCATCCATTAGCGCAGGGATACACCAATGAATGAATGGCACACGGCACATAATGACATGAATGGATGACTAGAGATGAGAGCAGCGGCGAGAAGAGAAGAGGAAGAGAACCCCCCCTCCTCGAGGTAGCCGGCCATGGCGCAGCTGGTGATGGCGATGTTCTCGTCCGGGTAGATGGCCCGGTCGCAGGCGCCCTCCATGTTGAGCTCGTCTGCCAGGCCCTGCAATGCAACGCAACAACACACACAATCAGCTCCAAGTCCTTGCATGGTGTCGTTTGAATTTGATTCATGTCCATGCCCTGCGCCGGCATCACCATAACTCACCTCGTTGAAGAAGCTCAGCGGCTTGTTCTGCCATGGCTTGGGCACCCTGAACTTGAGCGTGTACGGCCCGTCCCACTCGGCCCCGTTGGTGAAGGAGAAGATCGCTTATGGCTGCACACGCACGCAAACAAAATCAATCAATCAATCTATCGGTAATCTTGTAGGGAAAAAGATCGATCGAGATGATTGATGGAGATGGATTGGCCATCCCATGCGGCGGCGGCGGCGGGCTCACCGTGCTGCGGCACGCGTATCCTGATGGTGTAGATGGGCGGGTCGGCTTTGCCCCGCACCTGCAGCGTCATCTGCCTCGGCTCCCCGCCGCACATGATGGGCTGGTTGAAGCCGCCGCTGAACGCCACGCCGAACACGTCGTTCGGCGCCATCTTCGCCGCCGCCGGGTTGTAGAACAGGGTCACCCCCTCACCCTGCCAACATGCAACTCATGTCAGTTTTAGTGTTAGCAGAAGCAGGATCACTGCGAATCCCATCAAAATCCATGGGCATGCAAGGACTGGACACTCGACTCACCGGCGAGGGCGGCAGGCCGTTGGCCGTCTTCCAGAACACCGGCGCCCGCCCGAGCTCGAACTCCGCCCACGTCGGCAGCGACACCCCTTGCAAAGTCGGAACCAGTAGCACGCCAGCATCAGTCAACAAAACTACAAGAGCAGCTAGCGATGGCATGCATATGCAGCCTCTAGTCTAGTTTATTTGTTACAAGCGCCAAGCAGCACTTACCCCTTGTCCTGCTGCTCCACGACAGCCGGCGCCGCGGTGGCCGCGGCGGCGGCGCGGACGCTCGCGGAGGAGCTCCGCCGGCTGGTGACGACGACGACTCCTGCGGCACGGGCCGGCTGCTGCCGGTGGTGGATAGCCGCGGCGCCGGTGCCGCTGCTCAGCCGGCTGCAGGAAGAGAGCGTGGCCGCCATCGATCCGCCGCTCGCCGTCGTTCTTGATTGACTGTTGCTTGCAACTACGTACCAGCTTGTTGCCAATGCCAAATTGTAGCTAAACCGACCGCCGACGAGGAAGCTAGATAGTTCAGAGTGGCCTGGCCGCCGGCGTATATAAAGATCCGGTGGATGGATGAGTGTGTGGGTGGACGTGTGTGGTGGGGAGGTGGCAACGACAGGCTCTGGACTGGATGATGCCAATGTGCCACTGGTAAACAAGCGCTTGGCTTGGTGGGCTGCTTTTTTTTTTTTTTTTTTTTTTTTTTTTTGCCCCTTTTAGCCGCGGGAAAAAGACACAAAGCAAGCTATGGTTTTCACCGGTAAAAATATCATCTCCAGCCTAAGTGGTCATTGGTCAAAACTCAATCACAGCTCGAAAATATCCTCCCTTTTATCTCTCGTCTCTCGTTGATTTTTTTTTTTCACCTGTTTTTATTTCTAGGAGTGCTTTTCTGTTTTCTACTCAGTGCACCTTAGGTCGGATTGTGGTTTACAATACAATAAACGGCAGGAGGTAAAACAGGCACTGCGTCATCCATCGCACTGCGGCTTCAGAAAAAGAAGTATGGCACGTGTACAAATACAAGCCACGAGGCAGAACACTAACATCAGGGTGGGTGGTCAGTCGATGGAATTTACGGACAGAGAATAACAAATACTTCCTCCATCCTAAATTGTAATTCGTTTTTACTTCTTTAACACTAAATTTGACCACTCGCCTTATTCAAAATATCACTTCTTTTGTCATAGCTTGCTTTATTAATAAAATTTCTTGAAGAATACCTTTAATTTGACCATTTTCATATGGGGCCCTTTTCGTATAATTTTTTTTTTTTTTGAATAAGATGAATAATCAAACTTGGTGTCAAAAAAGTCAAACGACTTACAATTTGGGATGGATGAAGTATGAATGCTTTATCTTACTAGCTAGTGGACATGAACAATTTAATCTTTCATCTTAGTGTATGATTGTTAATAGTATTTTTTTACCATATCAAAAAGGGAATTATCAACCATTGGGTCCAACTTGTTTGGTATGTGTTGGGCAATGGCCATATGTAGTGTACGTAACGCATATATATGGCGTCTATGGCACTTCTCTTCTACCTAAATGGTTTTAAATAGCTTTAAATTATTTTTATGTTTCGAGTGAGTTTTATCTCAAAATTTGTCTAAGATATGCACTTTATTATTTATTATTAGGAATGCAATAAAAAAACAAGGGA
Organism: Hyparrhenia diplandra; assembly: GCA_015847255.1. Classification (NCBI taxonomy): domain Eukaryota; kingdom Viridiplantae; phylum Streptophyta; class Magnoliopsida; order Poales; family Poaceae; genus Hyparrhenia; species Hyparrhenia diplandra. The sequence continues at coordinate 111,829 of JADLZK010013307.1, forward strand.
ATGCTTCGCATGCAACTCATTTGTAAACCACATTATTCCAACCCCTTGATTAATAAGTAAATCTCCACCCAAGCTATCAACACTCAACCAACAATGTGGTTTACAACCCCTATGTAGACATTCCTTGGGGCGAGGAGGCCCGCTACCAGGTTCAGAACATTCTTTCAAACAATAACTTTGCAATTTGCTAAACACCCTAGTACGTACATTCACGGCTAGGTCATCAAACCCTGCTTGATCGACCTCGACGTGGTCATAATAGCCTAGCTCAGCCTACAAAGCAATGAAACCACGCTACTTATCTGACATGATGATTGTTGTGGCATTGCTAAATATGGCAATAGCCTCTTGCAATGGAAAATCCAATTCCCATAATAAGAGGCAAAGAGAGTAGGACATCTTTACATGCATGCACCTCGGTGGTGTACGGTGACAACGTTGGTGAGGCAAAGGTTGAGACACACTTTGTGTTATTGATGTTTGTCAGTGAGAGACAGAAGACACAACATAACATTTTGACAACAACTTGAAGACAACGAATGCTTTCATCCATATGACAACACTAGATGGCATGGAGAGCCTTATTACAGCTAAGCACTCCATGTTCTTGTGGTTGCTGAGGATGGCCTTCCTGATTGCCTCCAGAGTTCCTCTTGAAGATAGATTGATGGTCAGGCTTCTCTAGAATGGAAGTAACACCATAGATTAGGTAGCAAAAAAAGCGGGTTTAGATATTTTACCTTCAACAATCAATGTCGAGGCATGATTCATATCAATGACATTAGCAACAGGGTTCTCATACTTGAGACCGCCATGATCAGCGAAGTCACCACATGACCCAATGGTCTCCATTGCTATGAGAGAAAGAGGGGAATTCTCTACCACTTGGTTTGACTTGTTAGGTATGTGTTGTGTTGGGCATGATGATACTGCGTGTAGCGCATGTCTATATGGCGTGCGTGGTGTTTGTCTTTTACCTAAAACGTTTTAGATAGCGTTAAATCATTTACGTTTCTAGTGTGTTGTATCGTGAATTCTGGCTAAGATATGCACATGATTTGTTATTCATAATGCAATAGAAACAAGAAAATGCTTCATATGGAACACATTTGTAAAACCGCATTAAAGAAAGGTATTCTAACCCCCTTTGATTACTAATCAAATCTCCACTAAAGTGATTTGAACTATTTTAATTTCCTTGTTCCAATGTGGGTTGCACATACACTCTACTATATGTAACGTGGGCTACACACAAATGGTTATCAAGTATCAACACTAACCAGCAATGTGTGTGCAACCCCAACAATTTAATTTGGCATAGCTTAAGCGAGTCATCATGCATCTAAAAGAACCTTTTTAAAGGCAAGTTATACTATAAAGTAGGAATGATTGTCATTATTTAAAAATATGTACATTTAATTTACAGAATTTATATTTTCAAGACAAGTAACCAATAGTGATAGAAAATGCTCGAAACTTGCAATTGCCAACTTAGAATCTTTTGTGGAAGTACTATTCCAACATTAGATATAGCAGTTCGGCTCGAAGCAAAGACTCCACCCTAAATTATCAAATAGGAGGAAATATGGGCATACATTTCTACAACACTTTTAAGGCAAGATGTCAATATTTTACAACACAAATGTCTCAGAAAAATTATTTTACAACATTGCTGGTTTAAACAAATACAAGATAATCCTTAAGGAAATGGAGCTACCTCCACTCGGTTGTTTTAGGAGGAAGCACGAAGCAACATCCAATTTTTTTGTAAGAAGATTTTTCCTCCTCGAGTTCTCTCTCCCTCGTCGTCTTTGTCTCCGGCCCCGCCTCGCGCCCGCGACAAAGCTTCTCGCGAATCCTAGCTCGCTCATGGCGCCCACCTTCTTCCCTTACTTGTAGCCACCATGGCTAGAGCTCCCCAACCGTGATCCGCACAACTACCCTATCGCCACCGGATCCCAAAACCACCTATTGATCACCCTACCGCCTAGCCTACCCGCCTCACCCCGACCAAGCATTCTATACTTCGTTGGAGTTGGAGAAGATAAGAAGGAGCTCATCAAAAAACCCTAAAAACAGATCAATGAGGAGGAGGAGGAGAGACGAGGAGACCTATCTAGCATGGAACCGCCACCGTCAGATCTGTTGTTGCCAGAATCAGCGGATCGGCCATGGTCGGCGCAGGCACGGGCGTAGGAAGGACGCCACCGGGAGGAGCTCGTCGGTCGCCATTACTACCAGAGTCACCGATGAGAGAGAGTGAGTGGGGAGGACGCCCAAGTGTGATCTGCCCGTTGTGTGTAATCGACATCTACGCCCAAGTGTGTTTTAGCCTTGGTCGGAATTCTAGTAGACTTTGCCTTTTTTTTTTTTAAAAGAGGTCGGGTTGTGTGCAACCGACATTTACGCACGAAGTGTGTTTTAGCCTTGGTCAGAATTTTCTTGGTATTGGGGCACTAGACCCTACCTATTGTTTTTAAAAGGTCAGTTATGTGTAACCGAAATCTAAGTCCGTGTGATTTAGCCTTGGTTGAATTTTCTCGGTGTGCGGCAGCAGCAGCCCCTACCTATTTTTTTTAAAAAAAATAGGCCCGAGTGTGTGCCCAAGTGTCCCGAGTGTGTTTTAGCTTGGTCTGAATTTCCTCTGTGTGCAGTCACCCCTGCCTATTTTTTTTTTTAAGCAGCCCCTGCCTACCTGTCCCGCACGGCAGCGTCGGGAAGCGGGACCCACTGTGGAGGGTGGTAGCATTCCCGTAACGGGACGCCACACATCTATACCGTGCACGAGACGTCGCTCCGGACCCACTACGCACCCACCCCACCGCCCAGCGGGACCCACGCCGTCCTTGTCCCCTCACTGCCTTCGCAGAATGTCCCCGGCCCCCACCGCTCGCTGACCCCTCCTCCGCCTCCGGCGACCCCGATCCCAGCGAAATGGCGGCGTTGTGCTCAGCCGAGTCCACCAAGCCGGTCTTCGTCGGGATCTACGGCGCCGTTCTCGGCGGCTTCGCGGTCTCGGCCCTCTTCTTCCTGCTCTCCTCCTTCTCCTCACTCTCCGCGCCCGCGCTCCCGCTCCCCGCCGCCGCCATCGCCGGGGCCAACCTCTCCGCGCCCACTCCCGCCCAGCCCGAGACCATGTACAACCGCCCCATTTGGAAGCCCCCGCCCCGGCGGTCGCGGATGCCCTCTCCGCGCGCGTTCCGGCTCACCCGCGACATGGTCGCCGCCCGCGCCCGCGACGGCGTGATCGTCGTCACCTTCGGCAACTACGCCTTCCTCGACTTCATCCTCACCTGGGTGCGCCACCTCACCGACCTCGGCGTCGACAACCTCCTCGTCGGCGCCATGGACACCAAGCTGCTCCGGGAGCTCTACTTCCGGGGCGTGCCCGTCTTCGACATGGGCAGCAGGATGGCCACCGAGGACGCCGGGTGGGGCTCCCCACCTTCCACAAGATGGGCAGGGAGAAGGTGCTGCTCATCAACGCGCTCCTGCCTTTCGGGTACGAGCTGCTCATGTGCGACACGGACATGGTGTGGCTCAAGAACCCGTTGCCCTACCTCGCCCGATACCCAGACGCGGATCTCCTCACGTCCAGCGATCAGGTCATACCCACCGTCACCGACGACAGCCTGGAGAACTGGAGGGAAGGTAATTATTGAACACAGATATGACGTGGGTTCTCAATCTTTCTGGTTGCTAAGTTGCTAGTGTATTCGTTACCAATCTCTGTTGCGAGCAGTACTACATCAAGCATAGATAGCATCGTATTCTATTCACTCCTGAGGTTGACAACAGAGATGGTGTTTTCTGCACCTGAATATAGTAATCAGACCCAAAGAAGTTATATCTGAACTGAGGTTGAAGAGCTGCATGAGCTGTATTCACCATTTCCCTTGTACTGCTTATCTTGGAAGTTTGAAATGAACTTTAATTTAAGTACAAATACACATCATTGAGCATTTTCAAATGTGAACAGGCAGTGAAGAAAGATTTTAACTAGTGACAGGGACGAACAACTCAAGCAGTTAGTTTGTGAAGTACTGAAGTATACGTACATGAGTATCAGGTAGCAAATACCTGCAACATAGACCTTATTGAACATATCCTCTTGCTTGGCAGTCCTGTTTAGATGAAGACAACTAACCAGCTAAGCATTCTCTTGTGTTTGACTGGCATTATTGGGTGGTGGATGCACACAATTCAAACATGCTATAACTATAAATATTTTTGTATTTTGGTTTCTCTACTCAACAACAACAACAACAACAACAACAACTTAGCCTTTTGTCCCAAGCTAGTTTCTCTACTCAGTGTTGTAATATTAAATTTTTAATTTAACAAATAAATTCCTGAAAACATGAGTTATATTCAGTGTTTTTCTGGGGTAGATTTAGACAATTCATAGTTATCTTTACAATCTTTTTTTTTTTTTTTTTCTGTCCTAGGAATTTTAAAAACATAAGTTATTGGGGGTCCTTATGGACCTAGTCACATGTACCCTCCAGTCTCCATAGCCCAACAAAATGATTTCACACTCAAATTATTATGCTGTACTTCACCCTCACCTTTCAGGCATGTCCCTTCCAGTCTTGTATCTCCCTATGATTCTATTGAATTACGTAACTGGCTTTGGTGGTTACCAACTTTTGAGTTTAATTATTTTTGTCATCTTCTCGAAACCTGAAGATTCCAATGCTATGAAATATATAACATTGCAGTCAATCTCTATTATCTTATTCACAGTTACTGGTGCATTCAACATTGGTATTTTCCATTGGCGACCCACTGAGCCTGCTAAAAGGCTGGCAAAAGATTGGAAAGATTTGGTCATATCTGATGATAAGTTGTGGGACCAGAATGCTTTTAATGATCTTGTAAAAAAAAATTTGGACAGCCAGTTCAAGGAGGTGATCTTGTATATTCTTATGATGGGAAACTGAAGCTGGGAGTACTACCAGCAAGTATATTTTGCAGTGGTCATACATATTTTGTGCAGGTAGGACTACATATATTTCTTTTTGTTTGTGGTTGCCAGTTAGAAATTTTGTATTTGAAAACACTTTTTAGTTAGATAATAGTTGTATCTCGTTATATTTAGTGTCCATGTAGCTCTTTGGATAGTCTGTTCACATTGTTTTGGTAGTTTTTCCCTTGCTAGTTGTGTTCATAGTGCTCTACTGATTTGGGTGCTGTGTGTTTATTTTCTTTGGATTGTCAGGGTATGTATAAGCAGCTTCATTTGGAACCATATGCAGTTCATACAACTTTTCAGTATGCGGTACTGAAGGAAAGCGCCATAGATTGCGTAGAGGCAATGCTTTTCTTTGATCAACCTTCTTATTATGATTCTCCAGGTCTATTCACTGTCTATACCTGTCACAAGCAAACTGTACTCTACTGTCTTGATACTCTTGAACAGAGATTCGTGCTTATTCTGACTGGTTTATTCAAATGCCTTGAAATGGACTCCGTAATAGTAGTACTCTTAATCTCTTATAGTTTTTCTTTTTTACCACTTTGTTAGTGTTTCTATACTTAGTCTACTCTCCTGTTGCAGGAGGTTTCCTGTCATTTAAACCTAACATTCCAAAAAGTTTGCTATTAGAAGGTGCTCATACTGTTGAATCTCATTTTCAGCTGGTTAATTATCAGGTATCTTCTATATATATTCAATCAAATTACTGGTTGTATTTCTATTATTAATGTGTGCATGTTCTTTTAATCTAATTAGTTGCATCAAACTTTTCAGCTGAAGCAAATAAGGACTGCACTTGCAATTGCGTCCTTGTTAAAGCGGACACTGGTAGGTGAAAAAATGTCTCTTTTCTATACTTTTTTCCTTCATGCTTCATGTTCTGTTCAGCTGCTTTTTAGTTTAATCGAAATTATCCACATGATTGTGGGGGTAAATGGACCTGTTCCATTGAAATCATTAATTTGGTCTCTTTCTAAAAATCTTACTTGCCTGATTTCAAAGATTGCTATTATGTTCTTACCTTTTGAGATATTGTGCGCCGTCTCTCCCTAATTAATACAAATTCCCCAATTCCGTTTACCTGCAAATTTTCCATATGTGCATGGTACGCCTTAGAAGTACTATGGTGATAATTAGATTTTAATATCTGTTTAGACTAAATGCTTGCTCATAGTTCAGTACAAGACCTTATCCTTATTTTTAAAGGTTCTATAAGGTTCTACTGCTTTTAAAGGTAGTAGATACTCCCTCCATTCCAAATTGTAAGGGCCTGTTTGGTTTGCGGTCCGGCAAACTTGCCTCGGCGCAGCAGCATATCTCAGGCGTCCGATTTTTCACTGCCTGGGGTCAAGATCGTTGCCCGGCGTGACCTCGCCTGGGAGGCTTCAAACCAAACACGCCCTAAGTCCTTCTAGCTTTTTCTAGATACCTAGCTTTTACTATGTATCAAGACCATAATGAATATCTAGGTGCATAAAAGCTAGAACGACTAATAATTTGGAATGGAGGGAGTAAGATTTTTTGAAGTACTGTCTAGCTTTTTGTAGCGTTCTTCACCTTTCTGACTGCAGTTTGTACTTTTAGGTAATGCCTCCATTATGGTGCAGGCTTGATAGAATGTGGTTTGGACATCCTGGAATTTTAGAAGGAACAATGACCAGACAACCTTTTCTCTGCCCAATGGATCATGTGTTTGAGGTAATTCTGTAAGAAAAGCTTTCCTTTTGTAATGGAGGCTATTGTTTTTCTATAAAACCAGATATCCATACTGCCACCTCAGCTTCAAATAAGGTCACTTCACTCCATGAGGGTTGGTTCTGTAGTTGGTAGTGGCGTTGCCAATCCATATCGCCCCTCCCCCTCCTACCCTCTTAAACTTGGCCTTGAGCCCAATCAAAATGGCCCTTATGGAGGGTCTGAAGAGAATAGTTAGCTGACATTTGTAAATCAGTTAAGATTTATGAATCAAACTTTCTTATAATTTCATGGGTCATGGCACAGGTTAATGTTATGCTGAAGGACTTGCCCAAGGAAGAGTTTGGTCCACATATTGATTTCAGAGAGTACTCCTTTCTTGATAATCCATTATTACCTAAAGAGGTAATATCAAGTAACTTGCTGTTTTTTTTTAATATATATTTCACCTTGAATGATTGGCAACAAGAGATGTGAGCTTGTGTCCTAATTGTTTTGATTTGGAGCGTTCAATTAGGTGAAAAATTCTTTTACTCGATGTTCAACTATGTGATGAGCATAGCTCCAGATGCTCTGCAGTTGATGAAACCGATACACACAGACCCTTTCTTTTACCAAGAAATAGTACTGAAGAAAAGGTACATTTCTTTCGTGCAGTATGTGGTTTCAGTTTAGCCCAAAGTACAACAGTCTAATTAAAACAGAAAAATAAAAATGAACTGCTGAGGACTATAACCTTTTATGCAAACTTGGAAATACTGTAGTATCTTGAAGCTAGGAAAATTTTCTCTGTTCTTTGTACATTGCTGAAGTTTGTGCCTTTTCTCCCTTTTTTTTGATAGCTGTTGGATTTGCTGTCATCATATAAGGATGTCAAAATCATACAATTCTCATCTATGGTTGATGCCTTCGGTGGTTTTGCTGATGCAGTAAGCTGCTATACTCTTATACATGTTGCCTAATTTTCTAGATAAAAGTTTTCACCTTAACGCAAATCACTGAAACCAGGCTGTGGAGAAGAAGTTCGAAATCGTGTGAAGAGGTATGTGGGCCTATGGTGCTGTGTAGAGTTTCGGGAAATTGGTCATATATATTATGACATGTACTGGGACGAGAAACCAGGGTGGAAGCCACACCCTCCAGAGACTAGGGAACAGGACCATCCACCTTATTCATGACTGCTGACAACAAGGTGCCAGAAAGATTGTAATGATGAAGATCTGAGATCTTGTAACCAAATCAAGATAGCTACAGGTTTACCTGGGTCACCGGAGCAGCCTGCTCTTTTTTGTTGGTGGTCCAATTGATTCTTCCGGCCAATTTTGTGCTTTGTAGAAAATGTCTTGACCGGCTTTGTAGTTCTGTTCTTCCGTAGAGTGATTAACCTGTGGACTAGTGGCAGCCCCTTGTTCGCAGCTGATTGGTTGAAGTATGGGGCTGAATGATTTAGATGGAGTCAACATTTAGATCACGGCTTAGTTCCTTTTCCCTACTTTTTGCATTATGTTCCTAGTTGATACAGGCATTAGCTCCAAAGGAGAAATGCCATTGTTGTTAAATGTTGTGGAAAACATGGCTGTCAGCTGCTGCCCTGCTGAGCTACTTATCTGGCTGCTGATACATACTAGGCATCTCTCGTAACTGTTGTGCATAACTTTGCTTTCTCTGCTCTGTTAGGAAATATTTGGAGCAGCTATCTTGTCTTAACCATGAACATGAAAAGCATTGTCTTTTCCTCTTTTTTTTTTTTTTTATATGTAAAGAAGACATTTTTTATCATAGTTGAGTAACCTCAGTCGTAGAATGACAGGCGTTTTTCATCAGTGAAAAGTCAATCAATAGATTTTGCCCATTAATTTCTTATAATATGTTCACATTTGCTAGATAATCAATATTACTGTAGAGGCACTTTGAATACAATATATGGATGTAAATTTTATTATTTTAATTTTGTATATAATTTGGATAATTGTCGGTCAAAGTTTACAAAATTTGATGTTTTCCTGTAAATATGATTATCATTCATGACAAGCTGACCACAGAGGGAGTAACTTGGCAAGTTGGCAAGGCAGCTTGACTAGTTCAGTTGAAGCGAGCCCTGAGGGTCATGGCCCTGTTGCTCTGGATTCAATCACCATGAATCAGTGCCTTACCTGGTCGATGACATGTAGACCACGGGGCGAGGGACCTACGTGTCAGTGAAAGCAGCCATGGCGTGCGCAGCAGCAGGGTACCGAGTTACGGCTGATGAAGCAGAGCAGCAGGGCAGTGACAACTGACAAAAGTCGTTGTTTCCGTCCGGCGGGCGGCGGGCGAGGGCACAGCCGGAAAATGACGTAAGTGCACTGCTCTAGGTTATGTTTTAGGTCCTGTTTGGTTCGGGACTGGGACTAATTTTTAGCCTTAATTATTCCCTAATTTATTTAACAATAAGCACTAATGGACTAATTTTTTAGTCTAACTAAGTCCCTGGTCCATTAACCCCTCTTTGAGTCTAATTGGGACTTATGCGTCTTTCTTGTCGGTCGTCAACTCATTTGCTTGACTTTCAAGACGCATTTAGTCGGGTTAATCATTTCTGATCTCCCATTAGTCCTTTAAACTAAATATCTTTTAAATGAGACTAAAAATTAGTCCTAGTCCTATGGAAACCAATCAGGCCCTTAGTCACAAACTCCACTCGTGTCTCCATCCTTAGTCGTGCGGCGGGCCGGCGGCCGGAGGAGGCATGAGTCGAAGAGAAGACTCGACGATGTCGTCGTCACCACAACGGCAAGCAATTGAAACAGTCGTGAGGCACCATCTGGCATCTGCGTCGTGCTAGTGCTATAAGTAGTAGCTGCTGTAACATTCCAAGCTCCAAAGCTGGCCCGCCATGGCGATCGTGGCTGTCCTCCCACTGCTGCTGTCCTTGTCTGCTGCCGTGGCCATTGCCCTGCCGCTCGTCGCGGCGGGAGCCGGGAGCGAGGACACCGCGGCTCTGCTCGCCTTCAAGGCCGCGGCCGTCGGCAGCAGCATCAGCAGCACTAGCAGCGGCCACAGCGCCGTGCTCGCGTCTTGGAACGGCAGCGCCGCCAGTCCGTGCAGCTGGGACGGCGTCACGTGCGGCCGCCGAGGACGCGTGGTGGCGCTGAGTCTGCCCTCCCTCGGGCTCTCCGGGACGCTCTCGCCGGCCGTCGGCAACCTGTCGTCGCTGCGAGCGCTCGACCTGAGCTCCAACTGGCTGCGAGGCGCCATCCCCGCGAGCCTCGGCCGCCTGCGCCGCCTCCGGACGCTCGACCTCAGCGTCAACACCTTGTCCGGTGCGGTCGCGGGCAACCTCACCGCCTGCACCAGCCTGACACGCCTGGTCCTCGCCAGTCGCCAGCAACAAGCTCACGGGCCCTGTCCCGGCCGATCGAGTTCGGCGGCGCCGGCTTGCTGGCGCGGCTCGAGGTGCTGGCGCTGACCAACACCCTCAACCAGCGTCGCTGGCCAACCTGATGTCGCTGCGTCATCTCGGCCTCAGGATCAACGGCTTCGAGGGCCCGGTACCTCCCGAGCTCGGCCGCGACATGGCGCGCCTCGAGTACGTCGACCTCTGCGACAACCGGCTGCGCGGAGAGGTCCCGCCGTCGCTGTACAACGTGTCGTCGCTGGCGAGCCTCGACGTCGGACAGAACAGGCTGCACGGAGGCATCCCTGCCGGATCCAGGCGCAGCTGCCTCAGCTGCGGTTTCTGGCCTTGTTTGAAAACCAGTTCAGTGGGGCGATCCCTCCGTCCATCTCCAACGGTCCAACCTCACTCAGCTCAATGAACTCGAGCTGGCCGGAAACGGATTCAGCGGCTTCGTGCCTCGCGATCTTGGGGGAGCAACTGGGTGGTAACAGGCTTGAAGCAGGGAAGAGGATGCAGGGCTGGGAGTTCATCGAGTCATTGGGCAACTGCTGCATGCTAGAGGTTTTATAGTTCTGGGTGAGAACAATTTCACTGGAGATCTTCCTGTTTCAGTTGCTAACCTCTCGACAACACTTGAGCAGCTTTACCTAGAACTAGAAGACCTTGGGATCTCTGGCAGCATCCCCTCAGAGATTGGAAATCTGGGTGGCCTGAAAACACTTATTCTGGAGAATACTGACATCTCAGGAGTAATTCCAGATAGCATTGGGAAGCTGGAGAACCTGACGGAGCTATACATGGACAACAACAACCTGTCGGGCAATGTTCCATCATCTGTGGGAAATCTCATCAGGCTCCTTAAGCTATTGTCAAGCAGCAACAACCTGGGACGATCAATCCCAAGGAGTCTTTGGACAGCTTAGCGACCTCATCGGTCTTGATCTTTCAAGCAGTTACCTCAACGGTTCGATCCCTGAAGAAATATTCCTTCTACAGTCTCTTTCTCTGTTCTTGGACTTATCACACAACTCCCTCTCTGGTCTGGACCACTTCCTTTCGATGTTGGAAGGTTGGCTAACCTCAACACGTTTTTTTTTTTTTTTGACAGAAAAACAACTCATATATTAATATAAACTATAAAGCAGCAGTCTTACACATAGGCCCCCTGGAAAAGGAGCAAAATACTGAGAAAGGACCTCTAGATCTAAATCTAGAACTCACCGCCGGCGGGTAGCTCGGTGAGCTGCAAAGATCCCGAGGGCGCATAGTTGCATTGGTGCGGAAGGGCTTCATGAAGCGGAAGCTTGTAGTGGTCGACGGCAACGCCCGACGGCCCAAAGATGAGGAAGAAAACGGCGTTGGCGGGTAAATGGTCGTCGTCGTCGGAGCGGTGGGAGGCTCACTACCCGTGACGGGCGCGGGGTCTTCCGATAAGCGGTAGGGATCAAGACGGGATGCTTGAAGGACGGAGGCGAAGGTGGGGACGAGAGAGGATGGGAAAGCGGCGGACATGGAGAGGATGGATGCGGATCTCGGTGAAGGCGGATGGGGAAGGTTGGAGTGGAGGAGACGAGATCTGCAGGGGGATTGGCGGTGGGAACTTTATTTGTCAAACTCACCGAGGCATAGAAGCCACCGTCGGCGAGGTAGATCACCATCACGGCGGTGATGGCGATTGGAAAGACCCGACGGAGACTAGCCATACGTAGGCAAAATAAAAAAGTAGAAAGTACTATAAGTAGAGAACGGAAGGAGGAAGGACCCCCACCCTCATCGCCGGCGAAGGCGCCGAAGAGGGCGGGTAGGGAGCTGGCGGTGGCGGCGGATGTGGAGGTGGTCGAGGAGGGAGGGAAACGGCATTTCGCCACTACCACAAAGGGACCTAACCTCAACACGTTGAGCTTGTCAGGAAACCATTTGTCTGGTCAGATACCAACAACGATCAGAAATTGCATAGTTCTTGCTCTTACTGGACTGTAACTCGTTCCAGGGAAGCATACCTCAGCCTCTAGGTGACATCAAGGGTCTCCGCGTATTGAACCTGACCATGAACAGGTTTTCTGGTGTGATCCCTGATGCCCTTGGTGACATACACAGCCTGCAGCAGCTGTATCTTGCACACAACAACTTGTCCGGGCTCATCCCAACTGATCTGCAGAACATGAAACAGAGGCTGGTTATCTCGAATCTTGTATGGATCTTAGAGCTGGATTGTTGGCCAAACATGCCCTCAAACTCCTGCTTAAGAAATACTCCATCTATCATCGAATAATTAGATAGAGCTTTGTTATTCACACGTAATCACGATCACGATTGGTTGGGCCAAATCATAGAAAGGTGCGAACGAACTGCGCAAAGGAATTGTAATAGAACGGGCCAGAACACATATTACCGTTGTTTAATGGGCCAGATCATTTTGATTGGGCCGAAATGGAGGCATGGCTGCTGACGCTGGCCACAAGCCGATAAGTAGTAAGGTGTGTCCCCACCACACGCTGGACGACTCCCGCGAATATTCCGGCGATGGCCACGAGTAACTGCCCTATCGCCGGCGAGCCTGACCGAGGAGCTGGGAGCGAAGGAAAACCGACGGCGCCGCAGCGGCACAGGCCCCGGGCCTGCGTTGCGACCTGTTGGCGGTGGCAGAGCGAGTCATAACCGGCGCGGCGCGGCGCGGGGACCGGGGTCCATGGACCATGACTGCGGCGGAATCTTCTTCTCGGCGGACAGGTGAGTAACTGCCCTATCGCCGGCGAGCCTGACCGGCCGAATTAACGGCGTGCTGTGCCTGTGGCTGTGCTGACCCTGGCCCGGCCGCCCATGAACATGAACATCTGTAGAAGCGTGCATATCGCACAGCGTAAAACTGTTGTGATCTGCCGCCTTTGTCAGAGCCTGGGGAGGTGTCAGAGGTGGGGTGCTTGTCCTGACGCGCCTCCTGTCTCCGCGCGATTTGCATCCCCCGGCCTGCCCTGCCTCATCGTCAGTGCATCCATTGATGACACACTGATTGATGAGATCCTCTCCAGCGCTTGCTCTGGTAGCTATTGCTAGGTACTACGGCAGCTAGCTAGGTGCAGGACCGTACTCCATCTCTTCTGTCCCAAAAATAAGTTCGCTATCGAACTGTCAAACTTTTAAATTTTTACTAATTAGGAAAATGTGTGTAGCATTTATATTTTCAAATAAGTTTAAAGTTTATTATAAAAGTTTTTTTTCTTTTTTTTTTTCTCGAACACGACTTCACGTGTCATTTTCATTAAGAGAAAAAGACCAAGATTGGCCGAACTACGGTACAACACAACACCACAACACAACACAACACAACCCACAGAGCTAGTGGTCACGACAAACAAAGCGCGAACAAGTACGAAAGCAAGAATGAGGAGACCACCCCATCGAACCACGAGAACACAACCACTAAGGCGGCGTGCATCCTCGCTAGGCCAATGCTCGAGGCGTCAAGCTGGATAGAGATGCTTTGACACTCGAATTTCTTAAAATGGTTGGAGTGAAGCCATCAAGTCGACGACGCGGCCTCAGCGTCGTCTCCCTCGGGGCGACTTCGGGGCCCCACGATGTCGCCGCCAAGCTCGCCTCCCGGGCCGCGGCCGCGCCGCCGCCCGCCCCTGCTCCTCCGCGGGCGGACGTGAAGGGCCCAACAAGGCTACCCCCGCGTCTCCCTCCTTCCCGGTGCCTCCCCTTGCTCTCCCCACCCCCACCCCCACACTCCCCGGCGTCGGCGGGCCACGGATCCGGCCCTCCTGGGCCGAGTCGGGGCCCGGCCCTCTTCGCCGACCCGGGGAATGCGGCCAGGCGGCAGACCCTGAGTTGGCCCTCGGCCGGACTGCCCGAGCGGCGGGGCTCCCTGCGCGGCGGCGGCCAGCGCTCGGCGTGCGGCCGGCGGATGTCTGGGCGAGTGGCCGCCCCCACACCGGTGGTGGGCCGGCGGACGGCCTTGACCAGACCCGGGCGCGGCGGGCCGGCGTCCAGCCTGGCGGCGTCGCGGCGGTACGCTCTTCTTCCTCAACTCGCGGCTGGAATCGCCACGCACGACTTGACCCCCAAGCGGCGGTGACGGCCCGTCTGCAGCCGGTCGAGGCGGCCGGGCGGCGGCGATTCCGGCTTTGTGGCGGCGCAGGCGGTGAGCCCGCGCCACCACGCCGGCCTTTGTCTTATGACGAGTTCGCGCCACCACCTTCACGCGGTCGGGCCGATTACTTTTTGGCCGAATTGGTCCTTCTAGGGGCTCGCCGACGCAAATGGTAGTATCGAGGTGGCGGCTGCGGACGGCGACACGGGTGAAAACCCCCTCTGCCAAGCCTTAGCCTTGGTAAACGGCGGTGGCGCCAGCGTCATTACCTTCTTCAGGCGTCGTCGCTGGATTAAGTCGCGGCGCGGTGCCCAGGGGCTAAAGAGCGAAGGTTTCGATGGGTGCTTCTATAACTGCTTGGCGTCGCCCGGGTGTCATTCCCTTCTTAAAGACTCAGTTGAACCCATCGAGCTCTGCGTCGCCTTGCGGCTACGCTGACCTTCAATGTCACCTCGCCGTCCCGCCCCTACGATTGTGCCCGAGTTGTCTTTCGTAGCAGATTTCGGCCGAGCCTTGTTCCAAAGGTTGACATCGTCATACGCCGTCGTCGTTGTGCAGTGGGTGTGGACCCGCGCCGGCGTCGTGTTTCGATGGCTGGGACTTCCATTGCACATTTCGCTGCGTCCCTTGGGCTCGGCGGGGAGATCTTTGCAACTTCCCTAACGGCTCATCTGGCTGTCGCTTGGATCTCGGCGCCATCGTTGCCGTTGTCGTCGTTGTTGGCCGTGGGCCGCGGCGTCACACTTTCGGCTTGGGTCACCTCGGGGTTGGCGTCATCGTTGTCGCCGTCGTCGTTGCATGGCCGTGGGCCACCGATGGCGCACTAAGATCCACCTTGGGCGTTTGCCGAGTGTGTGATGCCCCCTTGATGTTCGGCCATGTGGATTTCGGCGACCGGGACTTCCACTCCATTCAGTCGGCGTCTACCGAGTCTTGGCCTAGCGATGCAACATTTCGCATAGTGTATTGTGTTGGGTGGCTTGGTGGCGGGCTCCTCTTTTCTTGCCGGTATTCTTCTTTCTTTTGTTGTGGCCACTTCTTACGTGGTTTTGTGGAGTCGTGTTGTGTTGTTTGTGTCGTTTTATGTTTTGTTTGTTCAGTGGGTCGCTTCTTCTCTTAATGAAAAAAGACACGTGAAGGCGTGTAAAAAAAAAAAAATGGTTGGAGTGAGCAAATTTTAAACTCCTGGAGAGTCGAGAATAACTTTTAATTTTTTTGAACTAGGCTATGTTAATTAATTATTATGAGCCTGTATGCACAGTTATTCTGCTGCTGACACGATGTCATCTTCTTACCTTAACAAGACTGGAGATTCTAGGCGCGTCTGCAGTCTGCACTTGCCTGCGCTGAATTTACTCGGGGCCCGGCCCTAGCTAGCTTCTGGCTGCAGACCTGCAGTGCGTGGCAGCAGCAACAGTGATTCAGATCATGACTGGCCACGGCCAATATTATGGAGATCTGGGACTAATAATAAGCTAGTAGTCGCCGTCGTCCTGCAGCCTGCAGGGCCAATACTAGTAGATCAGAAGGGAGGCTGCAGGTTGAGCCAGCTAGCTTCGCTGCTGCTGAGGTGGTGGTGGTCATGAGCCGAGCTCGCATCGCAGCGCTAGAAGAGCTACTTGATGGCAATCACAGGCGCCAATCCGCAGACGTCGCTTTTGACGCTCTCATTAATCCCATGCATGCAGCGAGAGGCGATGCGATGCTTGGATGCGATGCCTTGCCCACACACACACACATGAGACGCCATTCAATAGGAACCCTGCGGCGTCTTCCCTCGTCGCCAGGAAACCCTCCTCCACCGTTGCATACAATCCAATCCTTCCTTATATACGCCACCCAATCACCTCATACCTAGCTAGCTACCTGCCTGCTCGTCACGTACATACCATCGCCTAGCTAGAGCCAGCTAGCTAGCTCTAGCTAGGACGTACGCCCGATCGAGAGCTCTGCTGCAAGGCCCGGCCGGCCGCCGCCGGCGACAGCAGAGCGAGCGAGCGAGCGAGTGAGCGGTCACGATCGCCGCCCAACGGTCACGTATACATGGCGTCGGCGACGGTGGTGGCGACGGGGGACGACGCGGTCGGCACACGCAAGGGCGGCACCACCGGCGGTGCGGCAGCAGGCGGCGAGCAGACGCAGCAGCAGCCGCCCCCCCGCCGCCGCCCGAGCAGGGGCTGCGGTGCCCGCGCTGCGACTCCCCCAACACCAAGTTCTGCTACTACAACAACTACAGCCTGTCGCAGCCGCGCCACTTCTGCAAGACGTGCCGCAGGTACTGGACCAAGGGCGGCGCGCTCCGCAACGTGCCCGTCGGCGGAGGCTGCCGCAAGAACAAGCGCTCGCGTTCCGCGGCCGCTGTAGCTGCTGCTGCTGCTGCTGCTGCGGCGGCCTCATCGCGCCTCACGCTTAATCTGCCGCCGGAAGCCGCCGCTGACCAGCATCAGGCGGCGAGGCTCGTGGGCTTCCTTGCGCCGCCGCCGCCGCCACTCATCCGGTGGCGTCGTCGTCACCGATTGGTGGTGGCGCCGGTGCCGCCTCGGCGACGGACTACCACCACCAGCAGGCGGGCATGATGGCTCTGCCGCGGCTCCACGTCCCCGCCGTCGTCGGCCAGTACGTGCCGTTCGGGGAGTGGCCGTCCGGGGACGTTGTTTCTTCCAGCGGCGGCGGGAACGGCGGAGCCTGCCACGCGGTGAACGGTGGCGGCGCGGCGGCGGCGGCGGTGAGCATGAGCAGCAGCATCGCGTCGTCCATCGAGTCGCTGAGCTTCATCAACCAGGACCTGCACTGGAAGCTGCAGCAGCAGCGGCTGGCCACCATGTTCCTGGCCACGGGGGCACGCCAACGAGCTCCGGCTCCGGCGCCGCGGCAACCCATGTCGTCGACGGTGGCGCACCGGCGGCAGGAGCAGGAGCAGCAGCAGCACCGCATCTAGTAGGCGGCGCCGCCTTCCTGCACATGGCGGCGGGACCACCACCGCCTCCCGGCATGGTGTTGGAGGCCTGCTCCACCATGCCGTCGGCTTCGGCGACGTCGTGGTTCATGGACAGCTCCTGCTACGTGCTCCTTCCCCCTACCGCGCATCATGCTAACAACACGGCCGCGACCACGGCCGTAGCCAGCAACGTCGTCGGCAACAGCAGCGGCGGCGGCGGCGGCGACGACGACAACGCCACGTCGAACAACAACAACTGCGGGCAGGGGAGCGCAATCCCGTCGTGGGGCGACATGTCGACGTTCGCGATGCTGCCTTGACTTGACCAACAGGAAGAGAGCTCCAGTTTGGAAGAAGGGCTGATTCCGAAGGAATTGAGCTAGCAAAGTAAGGGGATACATATTTTACTACTTAACTAGTAGCTGTTCATGTCCATCAGATCTAACTACATATTAATTGTACTATTTGTTAATTAATCATTGTGTGGGTATATTTATATTGTAGATGTCCAAGACATGAATTCTGATCAGGGTATAGTAGATGGTCTTTTTCTTTTCCTTTTCTCTTTACTTTCATTCCTGTTCTAGCTATCTTTTTCACTTTGTCTAGCTATATCCATGCATATTAATCAGCTGTCTGTCATGCATGCATATACTAGCCCCTCTTGTTGATTGCTCGATCTACTTTGCATTGTGCTCAACAAGTAAGACTTATATCCTAAAAATTCTGCTGGATTAGCCTTGCGTGATTGCTTATTGGAAATAATTAACGCTGTATATATTCCTCTTGCCTGTATACACTGCAGCTAGCAGCATGAATAAAGTTGTGTTTCTGATCCGAAAAAAAAAAAAAAAAAAAAAAAAAAACTTCGGTCGGGTGGGGGGAAAGACCGCCCCACCGGCATTGTTCTAAGAAGAAACCTCGGGTTTCCCGACCAGAAAAATCGAACCTCAGTCCCGCCCGACACTAGGAGTCCTTAGCCCATGCGAACTTCGATCCTCAATACTTCGGAGAGGACCTGAGCCGGAAACACCGTAACCCCCGGGCGGGTATACTAACCGTGAGCCCACAGCTCGATCTCAAGCGGGACTTGGGCGGCTCTTAACTAGTGCTTTGGCATACGGGACTGACGATGATTTTTTTTTAACCCGCGGCCTGAAATTCGCTCCCATAGGGAGTCGAACTCGATCAGGACCTATGGAGTACCGCTCGAGTATCCTGGAAGCTAGGACCCCTTTGGCGATCCGATCTATCCATGAATGAAAGACGATGCATGGGTGCAACAAAAACGCGCGGCGATGGTAGTAGTACGACGCAGCTGTAGCAAGCGCTGTTTCCTGTGGGTGTGTGAGCTGTAGGCGCGTCGTCCGGCCGGCCACATCCAGCTCGAGTGAGCGAGCGAGCGAGCGATCGAGCTGCGCCTGTGACCGGCCGATGGTGTGTGTGTGTGTTGTGTTAGGAGGGCAGGCGGGTTGAGGGTCACGGGAATCCCATCTATATCCCACGTAGAGCTCGCGTCGATGGCGATCGAGCTACCAGCCCGGCCGGCCAGCCAGAGCCACGTACGTGTACCTGTACCCGTGTCATGTGTGTGTACCGGCAGCGCAAGCGCAACTGAGGCTAGGCTTAGCTTTAGCCAAGCTCTCTGCTATTTATGGATATATGATAGAATCAGGCAGAATCAGCTAATAAATCTCGTCTCTTAATGCGTACCTGTCAAAGTGCAGTTCATCCATCAAACGACGTCAAGTAGATCCCAAACACAGCCGCACAGGGTACATAACCGAGCTTAATAAATTTGTGCTACGTACCATATTACTGTTGCCAGTGGTGCAGGAATTAAGATTAGTAGTAGTAGCTGCACATTCGGACCTGCCAATGCACCAAAGTGGTGCCCTGAAAACAGTAATGGCCTGACAGCCATGTCCAAGGCTGCTGGCTTCCCAGTTGAACTGCCCGGCCATATATATCGCCAGCTTTCCTTCAGTGATAAATACTCCTACTCGATTCCATGAGAGAAGGAGCAAGAGAGTGAAAACGAAGAGAGGGATCTGAATGAAGCGGCTCGGCTCCTCCTTTCTTGTCTTTGGCAGTTGGATTCTTCCATTCCTGGTCCGGCCTGCTCCTGCCGGGACGTACTGGGACGATCTTCATTGCCATCGCCGGAGAGAGACGAACTGTTGATCGACAAAGGGCCGCCCGCCAGGGCGCCATTAAACTTCTTCTTCGACCGTTGATATGCTCTGATGATCGATCTGCTGCATGCTTGCAGGAATCTGCATCCACACCAGAACGTGTACCTCAGGGTTAAGAGCGAGCGAGCTAGGAAAAAAAGACTCAAGCTAGTAAACTCAGAGAGGTTAACGCTCCTGCCCAATATGGATCGTTTGTGATTCAATCTGTCAGGTAGGAGTATGGCGTGGGCCGGTGATGTGTGTGTGGGCCTCTAACTAGTTGGGCTTCAAAGTATGAAGCGGTGTGGACTGATATATAACCCAACGGTGTAATATAATGGCGGCTGGAGGACTATGAACTGATGAATGAATGAATCATCCCCAATCCCATCATCTTCTTCCTCTTGCACTCTGCTCCTCTTCTCCCAAATTTCCCTGCAACCCTATCTGATAGCGTCTTGTTTGCCAAGAGCGTGACAATTGGTATATAGACAAGGTATTGGGGAGAGGTTTTGGCAAGAATTTTTTTTTCTCATGATTTAGACTGGCGCCTATGCGACGCGCCTCGTAGCTAAAGGTTCAAATAGGGGGTGACAATTGAAGTTTTGGCGAAGAAGTTCCTCGGGTTTGAGATCATAGTTGTTAACTAAAGGTTCCAATAAAAAAGTTTGACATATTTTCTCTGTCATGGGCCCAGAAGCGATTGAAGATAAATGTTCAAACAAAGAAGTTGTTAGCTGCAAAATTGTAAATCTCGTTGAGTACTAAACTTTGATGTTGGCTTTGTCTTCAATTTAATCTTGTAAAATCTGATAAAAAACTTGTATTGAATATTTGGACTTTTAAACTCCTATAAAATCAAATTTAAAACTCATCAACTATATAGTTTTATATCTTCTTAAACTTCATAATTTGATATAAAGTTTATCTTTATCAGATTTCATAAGAAAAAATTTAAAACAAATCATGATCTATCCCTAGTTGTTGAAGCCATGGCCCGACAGTGACAGGTGGACTATGAGTAACACTAATTCACTATTGGTTTGTGGTGCACAACCTATCAGTGTCTGTTAAGGGGGTGTTTGGCATGGCTCGAGCCAAACTCCAAGGTGGAGCTAGCCAAACACTCTAACTCCAAAAGAAAAACTGGAGTAGCCCAACTCTAGAGCTCTAGTTCATTTTTTTATAGAGTTATTGGAGCACCTTTTTTCCCTACTCTAGATCTCTCTACGAAACAAACCTAGACATGGAGTTTCAAAGAAATTACCCACCTCTACCATCGATTACAAACTCTAGCAAGCAAACCGTTATCTTTTCTATCCGCACCCCCCACTTTCGTATCCCCTTACTCAGAGCGGCTCGAGGCGACAAGCGGGAAGGCATGCGACTCGTCGCCGCGCTAAGCGCCGCCGGCCGTGCCCACACCCACTTCCGCCACATTTGTTTCCCCCTCTCTCCCTCCTGCCGACGAACTCGCGAGACAAATCGCGACCGGGCGTGCCACCCTCACCCCCGCCGGTTGTCGCCGGCCCTCCCCTGCTATGCCCACCCTAACGAGCGGCACCATCCCGAGGCTCCCTTTCCCCATCGGCCGGCCGAGACTCCTTCTTCCACACCTCCTTCCCCACCTCCATCCCCCAACCCTAACCCTAGAGGAGAGAAGAATGGAGCTTTGTTGAATGAAGTCGGCGCCCAACAAATCCGGGCGGATGGAGCTCCCTTGCCGTGCACCTCTTTCCACTACGATCGTGTCGTCCTTCCCCTCCGGCAATCGGCAATGGTCGAGTTTTCCTCTGTAGAGACGAGGAAGAGTGGATGACATGTGGGTCACTCAGGAGAGCAAAGTGGGTAGTCCACACAATAAAAACATTGTTCTAGAGCTAAGAATACCTTTCCAGCCAAACAACCAAAAAAAAGACATCTCCAACTCCACTCAGAGCCAATTCCACATGGATTTCTGGAGTGGAGTTGCTCTACCTGAAGTCGGAGCCATGCCAAACACCCTCTAAAACTAGTGGATAACCTATCATTGTCAATTAAGACTACAAACCGGCAGTGATAGATCATCTAATCAGTGACACCTCCACTAGTGACAACCTACGATCGGTATTATATTATCACTACGGTTAAGACATTAAGTTATGGGCCGGGTAGTGATAATCCGACGCCAGGGGATTATCGTTTGTGGCGGCGGAGTAGTTCAACACATGTTGGCGGTAACTTTTGGATCTTGAACAAGATCTGTTCCTTTTGCTTGGCTTTGCCAGGGACACTGCGAAGAACTTTGTTTGCTGCTGGCCGGTGGGGGCACTTTGATCAGCAGCCGCGGGCACTCGTTCATCACCCATTTGGGAGGGACGGGCCTCAGTGCTTGTCTTTCATGCCAACCGTGTTCCGTGGCCTCCCATGATTGTTTTCGTCGGTGTTTAACTGTTTTATCCTTTGTAGTAGTCATCAACGCGTAGTAATGCGTAGTTTTCATCAACGTGGGCACTATCCACCATCATGCCGCAGCGCCAAGAAAAGTGGTATATATCCGCGATGCATGACAAGTCCACAACCACAAGAATTCACCGGACGGGTAGGGCGACCCGATCTTGCCACGCCCCGCAGGAACCCACGACCCCGTGTCCTCGACCACCACCAAAACCAACTTCGATATCGCCATGGTTGTTCTTTGTTAGATGTATAGATGTTATTTGCATTTGTACACTTTGTAGGGTTCTCTTTGCATACGTACACACTCATGTATACTTTCCCTTTGGGTCACGGAATAGAATTTGGTTGGTGGAGTTCCTTCTAACATGGTATCAAGCTAGGGTTTCCATCGTTACCTTCTCTCTCGGGCGGTGATCGGGCCCAACCCGCCCCCCCGTCGACGACCCGGCCCAACCACTGGCGACTTGGCGACCCCGTGGTCCGTAGCGAGGTCAGCGGCCTCTGTCTGGCGCGTCACTTTCGGCGAAGGCCAGCAGCGTCGCGGACGTCGCCTTTCCCGATCCGCCCGCCGCGAGGTGACCGTCCGCGCCGCCGCGGGCGTGGCCTTGCGGCCAAGCCCGTCGTCGCGCCTCTGCGCCCCTCCGGCCTCTCTCGCGGCCGCTGAGAGCGCACGCCCGCCCGCGCCCTCCCGAGCAAGGCCCCGTGCGGCCTTCGGTCCCAGTCCCGTCCCCTCGCTCCTCCCGGCTCTCGTGGCCTCGGTGCCGTCCCGGTTTCTTCTTTTTGCAAAAAAAAAAAAAAAAAAAAAAAAAAAAAAGGCTGGCGCCTTCTTCCATGGCGTCTCCCACTCAGTACTTCGTCCGGGTGCCATTCTGTTCCCAAGTGTCGGTCATCTTCAATGGCACCAATTGGGCGATTTTGTTTTCACATGGAGGTCCACATGGATGGCGGCTTCTTTGGGGCTACCTTGCGGGGATCGGATCGTCCTCCATGTCTGCTATTCCTACACAGCCCACATATCCTCCGGATGCCGATGATCTTCGCCAAGCATGCCTTTCTTGATGCTTTTGAGGCTCGGATGGAGACCTATCGTCGATCTTGGTCTCTCACGAGACTTGGCTATGGGAGGAGAAAGTCGCCAAGGCCATCCCATCGCGGCAAGCATGGAGATTGATCTTGCACCGGCCCCTTCGAGGCCTTGCCACCTCACACCTCATGTGGGATCACCTCATCCACGGCTATGAGATCCGCAATGAGGCGATGTACCTTCTTTGTTGTTGAGGAGGCCCAATCCTTCGCCCGGCTTGATTCTCGGTCGAGGACTTCCATCGCAAGATGACGGATGTCCGGGCATCGCCCAGACAACAGGGGCCGAGTTACGTGGTGGTGGCACTTGCGTCTTTGTGACGCCACCGGGACCAGCCGGACACTCGGCTTCCGCGAGTTCTGTCTCATTTAGCGTCAGGAGTTTGAGACTGTTCGCAACGCGATCGACTCGTCGTCCCGCCCATCGCTTCGGCGATGGCGATGCACGAGCACTGGCCGAGGAGACACGACCGGTTGGGGGTGTGAGCCGTTCTCGCCGCGACCCTCACGTCCTAGCGGCATCACCTCCACTAGTCTCTCCACCACCGGTCTCTATGCCTTCGCCCGGTCTCCTGGTGGTGGCGGGGGTTCCTTCCGGTGTGCGGTGTAGCTCTTGCAAGATTTATAGACACGAGGAGAAGGATTGTCACAAGAAGCGGCGCAACCGCTATGGGCGCCGTGATAGGCGCCAATCTCGGGGCTCGGTGCTTCCTTTACTCCGCGGGGCACTCGCCTGCGGTTCTGGCAAGGAGTAGGAGGTTCTTGCCATGTTTCGCCGCCTCACTTTGCAGCTCGGGCCTCTCCTCACGGGACTACTGACCGTGCTTCCGTTCCACACCTCCTCCTCCTTCGTCCGTATATCATGCTCGTGGTTTCTTGATTCGGTGCCTCCTTTCACATGACACCTCATGCCACACACCTATCGTCTTTGTCATCTTCGATTCACCTCTTTTTGTTCACACCTCCTCGTGGCCACACACTTCTTCTTCTCTATGTCGATGACATGATCCTCACAGTGACGATTCCGAGTTCATTGCATTTGTGAAGCAACGTCTCAATGAGACATTTCTTATGTCCGATTTGGGTCCTCTTCGATACTTTCTTGGTCTTGAGGTCACCTCCACATCTGATGGTATTTTTCTCTCTCAAGAGAAGTACACTCAGGACATCATTTCCCGTGCTGCTCTTACTGATCACCGCATTGTTGACACCCCTATGGAGCTTGGTATTCACCTCGACCCCCCGATGGTGTGCCACTTGTCGATCCTACCGCTATCGTCGCCTTGTTGGGAGCCTTGTCTATCTTGGGATTACTCGCCCCGACATCACTCACTGTTCATGTCTTGAGTCGGTTTTAGCAAAGCTCCTACCCGGCTCCACTATACTCACCTCCTTCGTGTTCTGCGATATCTTCGTGGCACTATCTCCCGTCGCCTTTTCTTCCCGCACTCTAGTTCTCTCCCTCCCGGGCATACTCGATGCGACACTGGCGAGTGAGACCGATCGCTACTCTCTCTCGGCTTATTGTGTTTTCCTTGGCTCCTCGTTGATTGCACGGAAAACCAAGAAGCTGCATCGTGTTTCCAGTCCGAAATTCGGCTGCGGCGCTATGGCGGCTTGGGGACCGGCAGAGGTGACATGGCTACGATGGCTTCTTGAGGATTTCGGTGTGCACGGCACTGCACCCACTCCTCTCTCTTCTAACAAAGATGCGTCGGTATTGCTTTCGAGATCGGTCAAGCATGAGCTCACCAAGCACATTGGCGTTGATGCTACCTACATGAGATCGCAAGTGCATGATCGGTTGTGGCGCTCCACCATGTGCCTTGAGAGGTTCGGATAGCTGATTTCTTCACCAAGCCCACAGACCGGGCTCAACATAGATTCCTACTCTCCAAACTCGGTGTTGTAGATCCACCATGAGTTTGAGGGGGTGTTAGATGTATAGATGTTATTTGCATTTGTACACTTTGTAGGGTTCTCTTTGCATATGTACACTCATGTATACTTTCCCCTTTGGAGTCTGGAATAGAATTTGGTTGATCAGTTCCTTCTAACAGTTGCCACGGCCTCCACCATAGCCCACTAGCAATCTCTCTTCCCCGACAGGCATGCATATATCCAAGGTTAAAGCCCGGATTTGAAACCCTTGGCCCACCTCCAATATTGTCGATCGTCTGCACTTAGAACGCTGAACGCTGGTTGTCAATGCAATTCGATCGATCTTCCATGGGCGCCCTGCCCCTGCTCCCTCCTTGCTAGCCCAGTGCTGAATTAATGAAGGTCAGCACAAACCACGTCAGCGTACTTACGCGTTTTAGAATGAGCTGAGTCCGGCGTCCCTGTAGGTGGTTTTGACGACTGCATGCTCATACTGGTGAGTGTGTCGGTGTATGCGTCGTAAGTGGGCCGAAATCTTTGCCAGGCCCAACTAACAACTACAAGAGATTGGGCTCAAAGATTCCTTCCTTGTCGTGCGCGCCCAGGGCCCATGGGCCTTCCCTGACGTGCTGTGACAAAACTCAAAACTACAAACCTTTAGACCTCGTTAGTGATGGACCATATTTGACAGAGGGGTGCTTTGCCATTGCCATTTTTATCACTATCAGCGAGGAGACAGGATAGCATTAGCATACCTGATCGATCCCTGCTAGAAATCACCACAATTGTTGGAGATCGATCGATCTTGAATGGAATATCCGACCTCTGCAGGCATAGCATAGCAATAAACCCCGTTCCGGCGTCAAGATGTGTTTACGTCGTCCACCAAAATCTCTTCATCTATTTTTTTTTTTTTTTTTTTGAAACGCAGCAGGCAAGCCCGGCATATATTAATAAGAAGAAGGGTAGAGAATTACATGCGCAAGCGGCGCAAATAACTTCCCAGATTGACAGACTGTCAAATTGGATGAGGGATCCTAAATTGACTACTCACACTCTAAAAACAAACGAACATAGAAAGTCCTTTCCTGTACGTCGCCCAGAGCATCGATGAGAGTCATATTATATATACCTTCCACACACCGTGTGCATCGGCTTTGTTTTGGAGAATTGGAGGTGAAGCACGCCGCCACCATATAAGCTGCGTCCTTGCGCTGGCCTATCGAATCCTCCACCGGTGAACTGAGCTTGCCGTTCTAGTCGTGGTCGGAGCTTCGCTTGAACCGTCGGTGCCGCAAAGAGTGTGCTGTCGACCCCGTCCCAGCATCAAACAATCTTAGAATTGCATTTTTTTTTTTTGTGTGTGTGGACGGAGGAAGTATATACAAGAAAAAGGAATATAAAATTATTTCTCCGACAACATTGCGGTTGGGTTGCGTCTTGGAACTGTGTCATCAGAACACACCCTTCGTTGTATATTATTGCGTTGCCGCATTGATAATTAATACTAGGTAGTTGGATCTGTGTGACACACATGCATCATTCGTCGTATTATATAAGTACGTAGCTAGCTAGGATGCATGACACCACAGGCAGGCATCCTTTTTCATTCAGCAATATCCTAGGATGTGGAGGCTAAAGGTCGGCGAGAGGCCGAGCAACCCGCTGCTGCGGTCGCCCAATGGCTTCCTTGCGCGAGAGGTGTGGGAGTTCGACCCCGCCGCCGGCACGCCGGAGGAGCGCGCCGAGGTCGAGAGGCTGCGCCACGACTACACCCGCAACCGCTTCACGCAACGGGAGGCCACTGACCTTCTCATGCGGATGCAGGAAAGTCCTCTCTCGTTCTTAATTATATTTTGTCTTTTAAATTTCTAGCCATCACCTTCTTCGATCGCTCGTGTTTTACACTTTTACAAAATATATGTATATAGTTTCCTTTGCCATTTTTTTTGACAACGTTTCATTTGCCAATTATTGGTGGAAGGGGGACGGATTCAAAGATTGTGCTTGGTGTTCCTGATGTGTGCTCGCCACCGTTGGAATGTCGGTGCAACTATTTGCAAAGCTATTGCCATCCATTGCTATATATGTATGTGTTTCGTCTTTGAATAAAATGCATCTCTCGTATATAGCCACCCCCATGCGTCTTGGGTTTTGTTGGCGTCAAAACATAGTCTCATGCAGTAGCTCTCGGCGTACACCGCTGTGGGCTTTTTGCGCTATCCGGCTCCTGCAGTATGCGGTAGCGCACCGTACGTGCTGCAGATAGTCTCATGCTGTCATGCGGCTCCGTGGTCCAGGCCCCATCCAACACGTCCACATGCGTCTTACCAGACAGCGGCGCCGGGATCGTCGGGATCGTCTATCGTCTATTTTTGAACGGTGGCCAGGGGACTAACATCCAGGACGCGGAGGTCAGGCAGACGGACTTGGCCAGAGGACCCACAACCACGACGTGGATGTCATGAACCAGAATGAGTAAAGTTCAGTTCATGGCCGGTCCTTGAACTATCATGGGTGTGTCGCCCCGTCCCCTCAAACTTAAAAAGTGTCGATCTGGTCCTCAAACCATGTTTGGATCTCAAATTCATCCAAACGGGTCTAGTCGCTCTACTCCCTCTCGTCCCATTTGAGTTTGTCACCCCGGATTAGTGTATTTTTTTTAGATTCTTTGTCTTATTCAAATGTTTTTACATAAATATAATTTATTTTGTTACGACTTATTTTATTATCAATAAAGATACTTGAATATTGATTATTTTATTTTATAATTTGCATAAATATTTTGAATAAGACGGATGGCCAAAAACGTGAAGTTCAAAAGTCAAAAACGACCAACCCAACGTGGGACGGAGGAGTATCTCTCACCTCGCTCTCTCGTTGCAAGGGTCAGTTCGTCAGCGCGCCATTGTCTGGCGCGATTGCTCACCTACCTGCGCACCTATGCGGCTACGGCAGTGACGTCGGTGATTGCCCGCGCGGCTGGAGCGTAATGGATCCTACAGAAAAAGTCCTCGCCTGCTGCCTGAACGGCTCGAGCGCCTTTGTCCCCGTTCACCAATCACCAGAGCTCTCTGCATGCAAGTGCAGCCGTGCGGGCAGCACGCACACACAAACATAAGCATGATGCAGCTAGCTCCGTAGCTTGAGCGTGACTTGTTCGTGTCACGTTCCCGTGACTGTATGTAGCACGCGCGCTCCGGTGGCGTCGTCCTGGCGCGCGTGCCAGTGCGGCTCGCCTCGCTCCTCATGCAAGCCATATAACCGTGCGAACGCATGCGACGCGTGGAGACGGCGGCTCGCGCGCGTGGCGACAGCTCGCCCGCACCCTGTGCGGCTGCTGCTCGCTTGGGCGGCTGCCTTAGGGCACCCGCAATGGTCCTAGATAGTTCTTGGTAGGAGATGTCCATGTCATCAAAAAAAGATAGAAATTCAAAGAAATTTATCTACATTCTAAATTATTTTGTCTTTTAATAGACACATAAGTAAAAAAATTAGATATATTACAAGATCATCTTTGTGGCTCATTGTGTGGAGGCTTCATAACCAACTAAAAATAAAAACCAACTAAAAATAATTTTTGCAATGTGAGGCCACACAGTCTAGATTTTTGCAATGCTAACATCATCGTGCGGATGCTGCACCTGAACCAGCAGCAGTTGCCGAACGATGCGTACAAGATACTGGTGATGGATCAGCCCTCCCGATCTACTTCGTCTGGCCTAGTAACATGGATCTACGAGTAACCTTGCATAAAGAAATAGATCCCCAAGTGGATTACCTGATTGCCCCCCTACAGTAGGAACTGCAGCAGGAGCAGAGCCGGTCTGATATGGATGAACAGGTCCGTCCTGGTCTGGTGGCGGAGCCATCTGCCGCTTGGTTCGCTGGCTCATCACCAGCAGCGACGACTTCTTCCCTCACTCGCCGGCGTCGTCAGCTCGCGCGTGCGTAAGCTTCCACGGCGTGCCCTCTCCGCTCCCTTGGATATGACTCGATCTAGGTTTCAGAGTGGGGAATAAATCAGAGGAGGAGGCGGGAATAGCAAAGGAGGAGGCGGGATAGCAAGATTGAGGAAGATTTTCGCGCGCGCCATGGAGGATTCGCGCGCAACGACGGAGGATTCGCGCGCACATCGGATCTGAGGGAGGTGGAAAACGCTAGTGAAAAAGCTAGCTGCAGGCGATTTTGCCGGCGATTTGGCCTCTCGGGTAGCGTGCGAGCTGAGCGACGAAGAAGTCGCTGGCTCGATTTTCTTAGCACCTTCTCTTTCCTCCACATAGGACGGATGCTGACCTGGACACCCAAATAGCTAGCTGACTCAGCACCATTGCGGACGCCCTTTATGCGCGGAGGCGTCGGCGACTCGCACGCACCGCCATGCGGCAACGACAGCGGCAACCCCCCTGTGCGGCTGCTACCTCTGTGCGCGGCGACGGCGGCTCGCACGCGGTGGCACACAAACAAAGAAGATGATTAATGTCAGAATTGTCCCTTACAAAGTTTGTAAATATTTGGGTAATTTATGTGACTGGGTTGTTTCGTTTATAACCCCTCTAATCTTTTTATTTTAAGCAATCAAGTTTTATATCAGCAAGCGGGTACGAATTCATGCCCGTTTGGATGAATATGAGACCGGACATAGTTTGAGGACCAGATTGATACACTTTGGAAGGTTGAGGACCGGGATGACACACCCACACAAAGTTCGAGGACCGGCCTTGAATTTTACTCAACCAGAATTGGGCCACCCCGAGAGTGGCGAGATGGGCCCGACACGGCCGCCGCCCGCCCGAGGGAGGGGTGGGGCGGCAGCTCATAAGGCCGCGCGCCTTGCCCGCCGCCGCCTTCCCCTCTCCCATACGAGTCCGAGTTCGCTTCATCTACAAGTTAGGATTATCTTAGGTAATTTTTGGTGTGCAAGGGGATATCTCATCTATAAGGGAGACCCTTATTAGGAAATAATAAATTAGAATATGCTTGTAAAAAGGTATTCCAATCGTATAAGGAAACCTTATAGAGATTGTTTAGATTACAAGTCCCACTAGTCGGGCTATATAAGCAAGAGACACATGTAATCTCTAGGGGTTAAGCAAGCAAATAAAATAAATATCTTCGCCCGGCTCCAACCGCCGCCCGCCTCAGCGCCGCGCCCGCCCCGCCGCTCTGGCTGCTTTGCCGCGCCGACGCGCCAAGGCGCACCGCCGCCGGCCGCCCTCTCTCCCCACGGCTCCTCCCCTCCACCTCGTTTGCTCTTTCGCCGCTTTCGTCGTCGTCGGCGAGAAGCTGCGCCCGTCACGCCATCTCGGGAGCTCCGTCGGTCGAAGAACACGTGTCAATTCGGCCCAATCCAGGCGGAATCGGCCGATGGATGTCGGCGAGCCGGACTCGCTCAAAAGGTCGGCCTAGGCATTCGGTAAATACCGAACCCGATCGGTTCGGTTCTTAGGTTATACCTATACAAATTTGGTTTAAATTGGTACCGATCGGTTCCTAAACAAACTTCGGAACCGAAGGTATTCGGTATTAGTAAATTCGGTTGGTTCGGTTGCGAGAATAATACCGAATTAATCCCAAAGAAGATGTAATAGCATGCTCAAAAACTACTTTTGACATGATTTTATAGATAATAATAGTGCGAAATACAAATACATATAAAAGTCCACATGATTATAAGTGTAAGTGCCAAAATCACATAATATAATAGTCTACAATAGTATAATCAATAATATAATAGCACTTAAACTTATCACATTTAAGATAACCGATAAATTCGGTTCGGTTTCTCGTATTTACCTCGGCACTTCGGTTCCTCGAAAAACTCGGAACCAAAATGGAACCAAATATTTCGGTTTTCGTAAATTTTGGTTCGATTCTCGATATTTTATGCCCGGATCGAGCTCTCGAGTGCCCGCAATCTAGCTCCGGGACATAAAAAAATAGGAGGGAGTAGTCACTAACGACGAGCAAATAGTTAATCTATTTCACGTAGTCCAAGAATATGTGAGAGAATCCAAATAATTTTTTTTATCTCTCACCTCCACAACTACGTAGCTAGTACAACTATTACCATTGCAGACGCTCTCATCAACGACATTCCAACCAAGCCTCCGCTGCACACCCCCCCACCCCATTATTTTCATGCAACCTTCGGTCCCCGCGCTCCCCGCTTGAAACTTCTCAAGCCATGGCATATCGAGTCGGAGACGAGCTTTTCCTACCTCCGACAATGATATCAACAACATCCTTCGGTTGTCGGCATATGTTTCTTCTTTGACGTCTCCACTGACCCACTCTTAACCGACACAACTCATGATCGGTTCATCTAGGTGCACGCAGCGTCTTTGACGCAACCTGCGTATACCCCTCGCCCGGCGGACAGATTCGCCATTCGCCTCGATGCGCCGCCGTTGTAAAAGTCATTGTTTTTCTTTTGTTATTCCGTGGTGTCTTCTTTTGGTTCCAAGCCTTGAGTTTCACTATTCTCGTTGGTTTGAATTCACTCCAATTTTCTTTGCTTCTTACCTAAGACGGAGCTAAGCCAAGCTATAGAATAGTGGTATCTCATTTGTCTATAATATATATAAGAAACATGTCTCATATTTTTTTGCAGGTGTGCAAGACTTGTCTAATTTTTAATTTAAATTGCTTCATATCCATTTTTTTCACCTGCGACATCTTTGATAAGTCTCATGGTTTGTCGTACACCCCATGCAGTATACAAAACAAAACTTTCATAGTACAAACGACCTTCCAGCTATCAAGATTGATAAGGACTCAGAAGTCACGGGAGAAACTATACTCGTTGTGTTGAGGCGTGCCCTTAGTCAATATTCTTCTTTGCAAGGACCGGATGGGCATTGGCCTGGTAGTTATAGCGGGATTTTGTTCATTCTACCACTCATGGTATGAGTTTCATTTATGATAAATTGAAGCTTCCACGACGAACTTTGAATTATCAAGGCATACAAAGTAACATAGTGAATCACAATATGCTAGAAACATAATACCACCATAGCAAACACTTTTTTTTGGATATGATAGTGTACGACAACAATGGATGGATCAATATTCTTTTTATTGTTTTAATTAAAAATACAAATATGTAAACATAATCTAGTAAAATAAAAATGTGTATGTTTATTTTAAGGTATAAAATGGTAACCATTTTTGTGGATAACTAATTGGACATGATCCCCATAAAATTTGAGATTCCATTTCTCATGATATTTTACAAAAGGTCACTATTTGGCCAAATAGATAAATGTTGTAACTTTTAGCTATTTCATTTTGTAACTAGTAAATTATATTCAAATTGTGGTGCTATCATACTTTGATCTCACAAAATCTATTTACTATATCTATAAAATCATAGCTTTAACAATGCTTCTACCCGTTTTGTGTCTTTTAGATATTTGCATTACATGTCACACAGTCACTGAATGAAGTTTTGTCAATAGAGCATATACGTGAGATATGTCGCTACATATATAATATTCAGGTATTTCAAAGTTTTCTTAAAATTTCCACACAATGTTGAGTACATAAAAGTATCTTACATATTCTATGAAATATACTATGTATAGAATGAGGATGGAGGTTGGGGAACACATACATTGGGACCAAGCTCCATGTTTGGCACATGCGTAAACTACGCAACCTTGAGGATTCTAGGAGAGAAGCTTGATGGAGAAAATTATGCATTATCCAAAGGGCGTGCTTGGATTTTTGTCTCATGGAAGTGCAACTGCAGCACCACAATGGGCAAAGATATATCTCTCGGTATGCAAATAAATCATTAAATTTTATAAATATGAAAATAATTTAAACTTTAATAATTTATAATTTTTAATACTTGATTCAACATAATATTTTAGTTAATTCTTATTAGTTTGCAATGCAATGTAACTTCTCACTTAGCTGAACAACAATTTCTAGCGATGAACATATTTGGCATTGTAAATATATGGTTGTATAGTGAAATTAATGCAATCCATTGTTGTTGCTTTCAACATAAGGTGATAGGTGCATACGATTGGTCCGGCAACAATGCAATTATTCCCCGAAGTTATGGATGCTTCCAGATTTTCTCCCAATTCATCCTGGTATGTTATCATAATCACACATTTCCTAGTGCATTGTATTACATGTATCCACAAGCATATTTATTTCAATTTTTATTTGGTGGAGTGCAAATAAATTTAACAAATATTTGAATGCACTCTACACCTTTGCATTTGATTTAATGGTTTCTAGGAAGGTTTTGGTGCTTTTTTGTCGGATGGTTTACATGCCAATGGCTTACATTTATGGAAAAAAGTTTGTTGGGCCTATCACTCCAACTATTTTGGCAATAAGAAATGAGATCTACAATATACCATATAATGATATCGATTGGAACAAGGCTCGCAATTCTTGTGCCAAGGTATATTACTATCCATCTCAGCATTGAAGCTTTTATACTACCTCTAGTCATCATGTACAAAATGGTCATATTCTAAATAATTATGCTCATGTTCACAAAGTTTAATATTAGGGTTTATTATTAATCAATTGCACTTCAAGTAATTGTTTGTAGTGCTCAATCTATCTTGTGCTAGATGGCACAATGTATATTTTATCGTGGCATATTCTTACAAAATATTGTAGGTCAAAATTGCATAGTGCCGATAAGAATTTTGTACTCATTTACCATGAAATATATACTATATGGTGGATCAAATATCGACAAACATGATATAACTCAAAGAAATGCTAATCACTAGTTAATAAGAGGTGCCATCCCTATAGGATTTCTTGTCAAAACTGGTCATTCATCACCAAAAAAATTGACTTTTGCCACATTCATATTTTCATAAAATGGTCATCATGCTTATATAATATTGTAATGACAACATCAATAAAGATTTGAAATGATGGCAGTGTGCTAATAATGTATTACTTCCAATAAAGACTTCATCATAACAAAAAGTGTATATCATAGTGTATGTGTGGTGCCCTTATAGTGTGATGTGTACAAAAGAAAAAACACCATTGAACCCTGCATTTTGGTGTATATAGACTTATGTAGCTCAACTTAGTTTCGCATTGGCTCTTATGCGCAGTCTTGCACACTACTCAATGTGGTCCCGCTTGATTCAGAAAAGTAATTGTTGTTCATTTTTCCTTTGGTCAACTGTAGGAAGACCTTATCTATCGCCCTTCATTGTTGCAAAGTATTGCAATGGCTTATTTGAATAAGTTTGTAGAACCATTATCAAATCGTGGCCAATGAATAAGCTACGAGAAAGAGCTATGAACAACCTCATGGAACATATCCACTACTTAAGATGAAACCAAAGCAACTATGTTGGCTTATGCCCTATTAACAAGGTAGCATCGCATTATATTTTTAAATAAAGTCTATATGCTTTCTTCGATATCGGCTTTTTAAGCAATAGGAGGGTTAGGTCTCTACGATTATAGATACATAAACAAGAGTGAAATATCACAGATAAAAAGGTCAATAAACAAAATTATATACAAAAAGGTCAACCAAATTACATAATGTTCGTGTATCTGGTAGATATCACTTTATTGCATGATGGACAACCATGGGAAAGGTTTCTTTTTGAACCTTCTTGGTTTGCATTTTATAATCTCAACTCGAATTCATATCTAAAGATGCAATAATTTCTTACTGGTCGAATAGAAAAATACTTGACTCATTTAGATAATGACTTCCAATGGGTATGATTAACTTCTTTCCAAGCTCTCCAACACTGGAAAGGATTGTCATGTATCTCAAATTGAAGGTTTAGTAGAGCACAACAAGCATGGGAAAAAGGATAGTGGATAAATTTCTCTAGAGTCTCCAACAAATAAAAACAATTTGTTATAAGACTTCATATTCATATTCTTTCATCTTAGTAATAAAGCTCCCATACTTAATTTGTCTACAATAAGATGTCAAAAGAAGCATTTCTGTTTATTCTAGCACATACATGTTGCCCTTTAGTTGCATGTTGATGATGCTAGCAATCTACCACCCTATTGTTATTTTTAAATTTAATTATCTACTTTGTTATGTACATACTATATTATCGCTCATTGCATAAGGATTCAATTAGTAATAATTAGATGAGGTGTTTGCATAAGCAAGAATGTTATTAAGCTTTTCTAATTTTGATTAGCAATATCTACTAACATTAGTGTTTCCAATGTGCATGGAATTTTAGGTATGGAGGGTTCAAGTTAGAAAATCAACTAAGCTCAAACCTTGCTCAAACATATTTTATATTATATGATATGAGTGACTTTGTGATTGATCCTCCAACATTCAAACATTTTTTTGAGAAAAAAATACAATAGCGACACCCCAATCGTGAATCGTTTTTCATAATTGCTACCTATCTTTTCGTTTCATTTTCCCTTGTCCCAAGGAAATCCTCAATCCATCGTGTACCACATTTCTTGATGACAACGTCTAGAAATGCATGGGCCACTATTGTGCTTGTGTTGGCACAACTACACAAGGTTTTTCATTTGACGAGTATGTTTTCCCTTGTATGATTATCATGGTCCCATATTGATATCGATCAAATGGTATCCAAATTCTCAAGTAGACCATTTGGAATCTCATTCATAAAATAAAGGTAAGCTACTAATAATAATACTATTAATGAACTCTTAACCTTTTCCTACCGCACACATGCTACTACCATTTGCATAAACTTCGATTTCATTTCATAATGTTCTTAAATTCCTTTCCAAGTTGGTATTGAGTTTAATAAATCTTTACATAAATTTATAACTCACTTTCCTTGATATATTAAATAAACATAAAAAATTCTCTTACATGATGAAACTCTATCCATAGTTAGTCATCACCGGATCACCTTCTTTGGATTAACATTGACAAGGTTTTTTTCTTAAGCTCATACGAAGTTTATTTTTTTGTTGTGTCTCACAAACAAAATAGTTTTATGGAAGAAAAGGCATACCAATACCTTATTTACAACTAATCATATTGCTCAAAACTATTTATTTTACTAACTTTTTCCTTTTTTTTTAATTAGGCCTTAAATATGATATGTTGTTGGATAGAAAAACCAAACTCCCATGAATTCGGACAACATCTCCCAAGGATTCATGATTTTCTCGTGGATTGCGTAAGATGGAATGAAGTCAAAGGTATTTTTTTGTACTTTGTTATTACTACTGGAGAGAACACTATATTTGTAGGAATGGTGAGAAATGATTCATAGGAGTGGTTTTTGTAGCCGCATGTACCAAGCACCTCTAGAAATGAGGCATTTGTAGTGTAGGGTGAAATAACAACCACCTTGACAAAATGACGTCTCTAAAACAAATTACCTAATCCAATCATATTCTTTGTATTAGATACACTCCTTCCATGAGATGTGACATAATGTTGAAATTTTATCACTAGACCTTGAAACATCAATTTTATCACTGGACCAAATTTTTAACCACAAATACTCTAGTGCAATTTAACTTGGCTAGAGGATCTTGTGAGTGCTACCACCTCACCTCACTATAAGAAACTAGTTGATACTATTATTTGGTAAAGCTTCGGTTGAAGCATTTGCTAACATCATAAGTGCACCCCATTATTGTTTGTCAAAAGCATTAGGTGAGAAACTCAATCCAATGACAACTATCTCTCTCTCTCTCTCTCTCTCTCTCTCTCTCTCTCTCTCTCTCTCCCTCCTCCCTCCTCCCTCTCTTTACGTCTATGATACCTTTTTGAGAAGTGGTTCCAACTTCGCCTCATGGTCCGGTGATAAAATTGATATAGGATTTGGCATTGCTGACCTCTAGGGTGTCTAGTCGGGCTAAGAAAAAGAGAAAGGTTTCTCTACTACGCTTATTTTATTAGACATCCTCTTTCCTCTACTTCCCAAGACCAATTCCATACCAATTATTTCTACTCAACCACAAATTAAATCCAATAGAACTCTTCACTAGAGAAAGCCTCCCTCCCTCCCTCTCTCTATTGTTCTTGCTACTTAAGCATTCATCGACTTCAATAGAGCATCGATCTAGAGTGTTAAACACTCCTTAACCTCAATGTCCTTTCTTGGGTGATGACATATAGTGTGTTGAGCATTCTTTGTGAGTTTAACTCACAAATAAACGCTCTAGAAAACTTTGTCCCGGGTGAGAACCATCTAGCGTTCACTAAAAATTTCAGAAATATTCCATTTCAAATTTCTCGAGTCATGGATTCTTTTCTTGCGCCCCGAGTTTCTTGCATCTCAAACTAGGCCATTCTCTTAATTTTCATTTTCATCACCCTTAGTAGAACTTGTCTATATCTTAATGTTCATGTGTATATCATCACCATGAAAACCAAATATAGTTAATAATTCTTTGTAGGATCGATGGAAGCCTAGAGGGGGGTTGAATAGGCTTACCCCCTAAAATCGACTGTTAAAACTTTAGTGCACTTGTCGGGGTTCGGAGAGGCGCTGCACTCGCGTCTGGTAGCGGCGGTAATCGCCGCGTGAAAATAAGCCCGACAGAGACAGGAGAATAGAGAGTTGAGGCGATCGAATTTTGCGGGCGCAAGCCGCCGCGTCCACGTTGAGGTGAATCGAGAGCTGAAACTGTGCACTTGTGATTCGGCCTAGTTTCCCGCACACAAATACTTCACGTAAATATACCCGGAGGTGACGAAACCCCGCAACAAGGTAGATCGGGTCGAAGCCCTATCTCACAAGACCAAATATGCAAGAAAGTAAAGAACACAAGTGACACAAGGATTTGACCCGTGGTTCGGGCCCGCGCCACACAAAGCCGGGTTACGCCCACGTTGTTGAGGTTGCCACACAAGGCTTAGCTTGCCCACGGCTTGCTTTTTTCCCTCGCTCACAAGTTTAGAGAGTTAACCCTAGAGATGTGGGGTAATGTATTGCTGTTTGTGTGAGGTTACAAACTCCCAAGGCCGCCACACGAAGGGGGCAAGCTCAAGGGCGACGCCTTAGCCATCTAGGAGCAAGCTCCAAGAGTAAAAGAACCCTAGGGTTAGGCCAAACGTGAACCAAATGCTCTTTTGAGTGGGGAAGTAGTAGATCCGGTCTCCAATCGAAGTTTGCTGCCTTTTCCTCAAAAATCCCCAGTGGGAAGTGAGAGATTGAGTGGGGAGCTCAAGGTGCTTCAATGGAGGAGTGAGAGAGAGAGCAAGAGGTGTTCCCGACCGCTCGTCGTCGAGAGGAAGAAGAAGAGTGAGCCGGGTGACCGTTGTGGGAGGGGTAGAATGGGTATTTATACCCCACGGACCCAACGGTAGGATTTAAGTGTGGCACGCCGCACCAATGCGCAAGATCGGCCGCCGCCGACCGACAAAAAAGGTGAGAATCATGTGTAGAAGTGGGTCGCTTGGAGTGATGTTTAGTGTCCGGAAATGAGATTAGAGCACTTGGTCCACGGTGTACCGAGAATCCTAGGATCCCTCTTGATAGTACGGCATTTCCTAAACTTAAGATTTAAAATATGAAATAATTTAAACGCCTTGATCCTAAAACACCACCATCTCGCTTAATGGGTGCCTTTGGACTGCACATCAACTCCATATTTTATTCCCCGCATGTCATCTTCAGAATCTCATTAGTCCCTAATTCGGTGGTCATCAACGCCAAAAAACCCACTTAGAGCTTGATTGCACTTACAATCTTCCCTTTTTGGTGATTGATGACAACCAAATTAGAGCTTACATAAGACGTAAAGTCAAACTTAGATTTCGAAGACCAAGGATGTAGGAACCTCCCCCTAAATATGTGAGTGAGTTTTGAATTCTCATTTTTGACATGAAATGTCAATTTCACATATTTAGGTGTAGTGAGGCCTCCCCCTAAATGTGTGAGTGAGATTTGAATTCTCAATTTGACATAAAAGTCAAGTCACACATTTAGAAAGTGTGCAAGGCCTCCCCCCTACATCCATGATTGCTGTGGGGTGCTTAGAAAGGTGTCATAAAAATATCCGTGATGCGTATGACAGTAAGAATATGATCAGAGCACAAGGGGTTTGTCTGTCTGCAATGATGTGCACGGCATTGCCGCTGCGCTGGTGCGGTAATCGCCGCGCCTATCGTCCATGCACGCACAACAAAGCAACCACAACAAATATGACATGATATATAAACTAAACAACTTGCAGCAGATTATCTAAAACAGAGTTTAAACATCCAACGACCAAATCCGAGAAATAACAAGTCATAGGTGGCATTATTACATAAAATAGAGTTTCTCTCGAACTCACACCTAACAGGCTACTCTCAAAAGATCTAAACTCAAGCTCCAACTGCTGCAACGTCCTCGAACATCCAGGGCATCGAAAAAGTTTGACCAAGTTTGACCCCTCTCATTTCTTCTAATTTTCTCCCCCTTTGGCGTCAAGCACCAAAAAGATCATAGAAAAGAGAAGAAACAGAGCGTAGTCACTCCTCACTAGTGTCCTCGCGACCGAAGCGGTGTCCTCGCCCCTCCTCGAAATGACAAGATCGGTTGGCGCAGAGCGACGGGTGGAGCGACGAATTTGGAACTCTTTGTGAGAACGAGCCAAGCAAGTCCGACAAGTCCCGACGAGTTCGGGCCGGGTAGCCGACAACTCGGGAGGTCGCATCGAGGTGGTCTAGGAATAGACGGAGGAACAGGGAGTCCTTGCTTCTCCCTAACACTCTTGAAGGCCTGCCTCACCTCTCTGCGCATCTCATAAGTCTGCTGTGATGCATATACGCTAAAGGTCCAAAGATGGCCTTGATCCACTTCTTCACCTTGGATCGAGCCATTGTGCCTTCTAGGCCTAGAGCTAGAGGGCTGCTCCAAGTCCTCTCGCCACCGAGGTGCCTCCCTCGCTGTAGATCCGCCACTTGGTCTTCCCTCCATCCAAGCCATGGGTCTTCTCTATGTTGTAGACTGGTGTGGAAGCAGTCCTTGGGATAGATCTTCCCTGTGACCCTCTCAATGATGAACATGAGGTAGGGAGCATATGGCAGGTTCGCCCTAGCATCATCTAATGCATTGGCAAGCTGCCTCCAAATGAACCTTCCCACATTGAATGTCTCATCATTTTGAAGTGGGCTAGAAGGTTCCTAGCATAGCCATTCACATCAGAGGCTGCCCCATCCTTGAGGTCAATGGTGCATCTGCAGAGGTTGTTCATCACATAGAAGAAGTCCTTCAACCCCTTCCTCTTACCATTAGCATCTCTTGGGTTTGCCCAGCAGTCTCTGATGGCCTTGGTCTCAATAGGATCAATCTCATGTATGTCGAGTATCGCCGCGTG
This sequence comes from Hyparrhenia diplandra, assembly GCA_015847255.1. Lineage (NCBI taxonomy): Eukaryota > Viridiplantae > Streptophyta > Magnoliopsida > Poales > Poaceae > Hyparrhenia > Hyparrhenia diplandra. The sequence goes on from JADLZK010013307.1 coordinate 151,780, forward strand.
ATCACCCCCAAAGCCAAGGGTCTGACAAAAAGTGACATAGTCCAACCTCGTAGTGCTTCCCCTCGCCTCGTCATCCGCTGGATTGTGTCGATTGCTTGTTCCAATGATAAGTGGCATGAAACCGACCGAGAATCTCCTCATTCCAATCATGCTTGAAGGACATGATGTCGGTCCACCAAATCTCTCACAAGCCTCAATTGCCTCATTGAAGGCATCCTCTTCCTTATCACCATCCTCTCGAAATCAATATATAGTGAACTGGTGGTGATCTTGCTCTTGGTCGAAAGTGGAAGAGAATCGCCGATAGAAGTTTGAGTGAAAAGCCACCCAAAACCTCTCATCAATGCCTTCGCGCCGCTCATCGGATAGACATTTCTCGCTCTAGCATCGCCCACTTCCCTCGCTTCTTGAAGTAGCTCACCACCGAATGGGTGGATCATTTGCAGGGGCTACCATCTCAAACACACCCTCCACTGGCACCAAGTAGCTACTGTTATAAACAGATAGGTGCTCAGGAGTGCCTTGATCTCCAGGTGGCACAATGGTGTATCCGTGCATCGCCGCCGCCGCTCCTCGCTGAGTCTAGCCGACCCACCGCCACCGCCTGTTCAGGTTCTTCCTTCCTCTGCCTCTCTTGTCCACAACCTTCACCCTCATCTTTCTCTTGCCATGGGGATCACCTCCAGAGTCCATCTATGCAAAAATTGGAATTTGATAAGAAACTGTGAAAGACAGGAGTAAAGATGGCCAAACATATGTAAGACAAGGTTTAGAAATCGCAGATTGATGATTTGAGCAAGCCGCCCGTGATGAAACTCGGGTGGCCGCGCGGGCATCCGCGCAGAGGCAGAGGCACCGCCGCAAGATACACGGCACCGCCGTGATGCATGCGCACCGCCGCTCCCCTTGCTCGTAAAACATCAAGATTCAGCTTTGATAATCCTTCTAAAAACATCCATTCAAAGACATACTATTTTATTGTCACAATTTCGTGGACAAATTCACGATACAAAGGCATATTGTTCATGGATTCAAGAAGATGAGTATGAACTAAAGTGAGAAGTTTCTTCGATATATGGATTCAATCGGTTTCCCATCTCAATTTGGTAAGTGATTCGAGGGATATTTGTCTGGTTGAATCGGCTAGAACCTGTCAGTTCCATTTGGGGCGGCAATGCCGTGCCCTCCCCCATAAATCACTTAAATCATTGAAACACGAAATCCAATGAGTCCAACTACCAAGATTACTTCACTAAGGCTCATACAACACTTAGGAACAGAAATCCATTAAAAATTGTTGCACAATGCATAGATCGGGCAAGTTCTCCATAGATAGGGTTAGGGTTTACCTTGACTCGTGGAGTGAAGTGAAGAGAGGAGAAGTCGCCGGGAGAGGGAGCAGGACCGCCCGGTGACGACGGTAGGGGACCGGCGGGCGGCGGCGCCGCAAGACGCCGGGCGCGCGGCAGCCGAGGCGCAGCAAGGCAGGCGGGCAGGGAGCGCCGCCGGCCTTCACACGCACGGAAAGAAGGGGCGGGCGCGTGAGATGTCGGGGCGTAGGAGAAAGAAGAAGTACCGGGCAGCCGGGGTAGAAAAGGAAAGAAGAAAACTTTTGGCTCGGCATCGCTCGACTTGATCGACGAGAAAACCTTGCGCGGCACCGCCGCACGAAAGGCGCGGGCATCGTTGCAGTGGGACGCGGCACCGCCGCCTCCGCTTAGTCGTCCCGCATATATATTGCCACTTTTTGACTCATTTCTCCTCAAATTGATCACAGAGACACCAAAATTCATTACCAGGGACAGATCATCAATACGTAACAATGGCATTGATTTTGGATTAGAATTTGAGAACCTTTTTGAAACACAATATGAAAGTTTTCACAAACTTTTCCTATGTCGATCTAGTGTCTCAATCAAATTGCATGTGTGCTGGAATTCAAACCAAGTTACGAGAATCGAGAATGTTTAGCTCACTACGCAAAGCACAAAACCTTGACTCATCGAGAGGCTTGGTGAAGATATCGCTAGTTGCTTTTCGGTGCTCACATGGCGAATTGCGATATCTCCTTTGAGTTTGTGGTCTCAAGAAGTGATGACGGATGTCTATGTGTTTTGTTCTAGAGTGTGCTACCGGGTTATTTATGAGTTTGATGGCACTCTCGTTGTCACAAAGAAGAGGTATCTTTGTGAAATGACATCCGTAATCTTTTTAAGGTTTGCTTCATCCAAAGTAGTTGAGCACAAAGCATGCAACCGCTTCAACATACTCGGCCTCGGCGGTGGAAAGGGCTACACAATTTTGCTTCTTAGAGCTCCAAGACACTAAGGACCGCCCAAGGAATTGACATGTCCCCGAAGTGCTTTTTCGATCTACTTTGCAACCGGCATAGTCAGAGTCTGAATAGCCAAGTAGATTGAACTTGGAACCCTTAGGATACCATAAGCCAAGGTTAGGAGTGAGGACTAAATATCTCAAGATTCTCTTAACATCCACATTGTGACATTCCTTTGGATTGGCTTGAAAACGAGCACACATACACACACTAAGCATTATGTCCGGCCTAGATGCATAAAGGTAAAGCAAAGATCCAATTATGGAGCGATATACCTTCATGTCCACGGCTGGACCCTCCTCATCAAGATCAAGATGTCCATTGCTTGGCATTGGAGTTTTGATTCCCTTTGCCTTGGCCATATCAAAATTCTTTAGCATGTCATGAGTGTACTTGGTTTGGCAAATGAATGTCCCTTCCTCCATTTGCTTGACTTGAAACCCGAGGAAGTACTTTAGCTCACCCATCATGGACATCTCAAATCTCTTGGTCATTGTCCTACTAAATTGCTCAACATACATATTGTTAGTGCTACCAAATATTATGTCATCGACATATATTTGGCATACAAAGATATCATTGCTAACTTTATGAGTGAAGAGAGTAGGATCAGCTTTGCCTATTTCAAAGCCTTGTTTGAGCAAGAATTCCTTAAGGCATTCATACCATGCTCTAGGTGCTTGCTTAAGCCCATAGAGCGCCTTTCGGAGCTTGTAGACGTAGTTGGGAAACTTGGGGTCTTCAAAACCGGGTGGCTGCTCAACATACACCTCTTCTTGTAAAGGACCATTGAGGAATGCACTCTTGACATCCATTTGGTACAACTTGAAGTCATGATGGGGCTAAGGCTAGAAGAATGCTAATTGCTTCTAGTCTTGCCACCGGTGCATAGGTCTCATCAAAGTCCAAGCCCTCTACTTGAGTGAAGCCTTGAGCTACCAATCTTGCTTTGTTTCTTGTCACCAACCCATCTTCATCTTGCTTGTTGTGGAAGACCCACTTGGTACCAATGATGTTAGTCTTGGGTCTTTACACCAACTCCCAAACTTCATTTCTTTTGAAGTTGTTGAGCTCTTCTTGCATGGCCAACACCCAATCGGGATCCTTGAGAGCATCTTCTACTTTCGCGGTTCCAAAGATGAAACAAACCAAAAAAATGCTGGATGTAAGGCGCCTAAATGAGATCGAGTGGTAACTCCCTTCGAAGACTCCTAAGGATGTTGTCAACGGATGATCCCGTTGAATTGTTTGTCGTGAGTCGTGGGTAATCAACGCCTTCTCGCATGTTCTTCTTGATCTTCATCGTATTCATCATCACCTTCAAGAATTGGAGCAAGATCAAGTGGTTGAACAGTGATGCAGATGGATCGCTTGTCGCCGGTAGGGCGCTGCATCGCCGCTGATGATGCGGCACCTTCGCCGCGCTGACACTTCCAAAGAAGCGCGGCGCCGCACTTTGTCATCGAGCACGTCGGGCCGAATCTTGTGCAAAGAACAACCGGGTGGATCCTCCTCTCCATTAGCTTGATCTTCTTGAGGCCTTATATCACCTATAGCCAATTGCTTGATTGCCTCACAAGGTGGATCCTCCTTTCCTACAACACTTTGATCAACTTGCTCTACTTGAGAGCCATTAGATTCATCAAATGTCACATCTATAGTGATTTCAACCCTACCGGTGGTTTGGTTGAAAACACGATAGGCATGCTCATTTGACCCGTAACCAAGAAGAAAACCTTCATCAACTTTAGGTGCAAACTTAGAGGTTTGGGGCCTTTTGTTCTAATGAAACACTTACACCCAAACACCCTAAAGTAAGACACCTTAGGCTTGTTACCGGTTAAGAGCTCATATAAAGTCTTCTTGAGTTTCTTGTGTAAGTAGAGGCGGTTGATGGCATGACATGCGGTGTTGATGGCTTCACACCAAAAGATATCCGAAGTCTTGTACTCATCAAGCATTGTCCTTGCCATCTCTATGAGTGTACGGTTCTTCCTCTCTACTACACCATTTTGTTGAGGGGTATATGCAAACTGAAAACTCATGCTTGATGCCCCCTCTTCATCAAGAAACTCTTCAACTTGGGTGTTCTTGAATTCGGTGTCATTGTCACTTCTCACTTTCTTGACAAGTAGCCCAAATTCTCTTTGTGCCCTCTTGATGAAAGTTTTCACCTTCTCTTGTACCCGACACTTATCAAAGACAAAGAAAACCCAAGTGAAGCGGGAGTAATCATCAACAATAACAAGTCCATATTTGTTACCCCCGATGCTAAGGTAGGCCACCGGTCCAAAGAGATCCATGTGTATCAACTCCAATGGTTGAGTAGTGGTCATCACACTCTTTGGTGGGTGAGGTGCACCTACTTGCTTTCCCGCTTGGCAAGGTCCACATATCTTGTCTTTGTCAAAATCAACATTTGTTAGTCCAATGATGTGGTTGTCTTTCCGCAGCTTTGGCCAAGTTCTCATGCCAACATGTGCTAGACGGCGCATGCCATAACCAGCCCATGCTAGATTTTGCCATTAGACAAGTCTCAAGCTTAGCTTCACTTTTGTTGAAATCAACTAAGTAAAGCTTGTTCTTGAGTTTGCCTATGAAGACAACAGAGGAATCCTTCCTCGCTAAAAAACTTTCACACCAACATCCGTAAAGAGACAATTGTAGCCTTTCTCACACAATTGTGAGACCGACAATAAATTGTATCCCAACGAATCAACATGCAAAAACATCCGAAATATTATGCTCGGCCAGGATAGCAACGTTACCAAGACCGATCACACTTCTTACATCATCATTTCCAAACCTTATGTTGTTTCTATCGTCATTGGTTTGGGAATATGATGAGAACATACTCCTTTCTTCTGGTCATATGATTTTGTAAATTATTTGCCAAACACCCAACTTGACCCACGGGAGGAGTATGCCCGCAAAAAACAAGTTTAGTTCACAAGTTTAGGTCCCCTAAGATTCTTGGGACCTTTTACCTTAGTCACACTTTGGGAACCCATATAGAGGTGTTGCAATAGAGTTTTCACGCCCAAGTACTTTGCAAACACCTCCCCTTGCTGTTTTTTTCACTTCAAAGCAAGGATTGGAGTCCAACTTGCTTGCTTTAGCCTTTGATTGATAGGAGTGGCCCCTTAGGAAATGCCTGCACAAGATTTTTCGACTTTCCGACCTTCTTCATAGGCTTTTGGACCATCTTCTTGGGTCTATTCTCGAAATGAGGTAGAGTAGGTGACCTTCCTTTTTTGGGGCGCTGCACTTCGCCCCCCCCCTTCTGCACCGCCGCGTGTAGCGTGCGAAACGCCGGGTTGGCTTTGTGTCCAGCTCAGGCAGTCTCTCTCATTTACCCATCAGGCCTTTGTTCAAGAATTTGACACATTCAACACCATTGATCGACTTTCGACCATTGGTTTTGTTTCCATGCTTGTGTCCAAGTCCATCTTTGATTCTTGGATTTCTCCCATCAATGTAGTTGGGCTTCTTTGGAGCCTCAACCTTGTTGCTCATTGTTGCCTTGCTGGTTTCACCTTCTTTTCTTACCATAGCGGTGGGAGCCTAGTGATCTCTTTCTCCATTGCTTTTCATGTTTGCAAGGTTAGTGGCATAAGCATTCATATCAACATTGTAACATTTTCCACAACCTTGACTAGTGGAGGGAGTAGAGGTATCCTTTTGTGGCCGAGAGATGTGAGTTGCTCTTACTAAGAATGCTATGTTCGTTTCAAGCCTTTTTGTGCTTGTCTTGCAAGTCACAATATTTCCCATTTAGGGTGACCATAGCCTTCTTTGTAAGAGCATGGTTTCCTTGCTCGTTAGCTAGGCTCTTTTGCAAGGAAGCCACCTCACTTCTTTTAGCTACAAGAGCATCTTTGTTATCAACATAGAGCTTTTCAAGTCTATCAAGTTGACCTTCTCTAGTTGCTAACTCCGCTTGGGTACTCTCTAAATCCGTCATTAGTTGAGCAAGAAAGCCTCTAGTTTTGGGATCTAGGTTCTTGGTGAGTCTAACATATTCTTCATCATCACTAGATTCATCTTCACTAGAGCTTTCACTAAGGTCACTAGATTCATCGCTAAGAGAGGGAGAAGGCTTGGGTGTGGATTTTACCTTCCCATGCTTGGCCATAAGACAAACATGAGTGGAGTCATTGTCACCTCCCTCATCATCGGTCATGTTGTTGAAGAGCTTGGGTGTAGAGGTCTCTTGCATAGCAAATGTTGCAACATGGACTTCCTCTTCACTTGTCTCTTTGGTTGAGTCCCACTCATGGCCGATGTGAGCTTCACCCATGTTCCTTCCCTTTCTCTTGTAGTCTTGCTTCTTATCTTTGCCATTGTCCTTCTTGTACTTGTTGTTCTTGTTTTCATAAGGACAATCGGCAATAAAGTGTTCGGTGCCGCCACGCTTGAAGCATGTTCTCTTTTTCTTGTTTGGGAATCTTTGTTGCACCATCTTGTAACCATTTGCCTTCATCCCCTTCCCATACTTCTTCATGAATAGGGCCATGTCATCAATCTTTTTGTAATCAGCCCCATCATCTTCATCATCACTTGAGGAAGAGGTTGCATCAATGTTTTCTTGCATCTTCTTCATTTCTTTGTCTTGACTTGAAGATGCTTGCTTGCTGCCCTTGACTTTGTTAGAGGAGCTTGCCTTGCTTGTCTTGGTTGCCTTGAGAGCTACATCCTTGATCTTGACCCCTCAAGCTTTTCTTGCAACTTCCCAAGCTTTCTTCTTTCATTTGCCTCCTCTCTTTGCATGTCATAGGTGAGCAGACCTACCAAGCACATCATTTGGAGTGAAGTGCTCAAACCTCTTCTTATCACGAATCAAGGTGACCACTATATCATTTCTAGGTGTGTATGCCTCAAGCATAATCTTGATAACGGTGTGGTCATCTAGATCCTCATCTCCAAATCCTCTAATCTTGCCAACTAGCACCATCAACCGGTCAAACATTTCTTGGGCCCCTTCTCCCTCAAGGATCACAAACCGGTTGTGCTTAGCCTTCAACAAGTCAATCTTGGCCTTTCTTACTTTGTCTACACCCTCATGTGCAAGTACTAGAGTGTCCCAAATCTTCTTTGTTTCATTGACATTCATCACCCTATTGTACTCATTGCCTTCTAGAGCACTCGTGAGGATGCTTGTGGCTTGACCATTGATGTGGGCAAAATGCTAGCTCTTCATTTGTTGGTTCCTTGGGGTTCACCGTGACTGAAATCCACCGCACACAACCTCCCAAAGACCGGGGTGAAGGGCGCTAAGATAGGCTCTCATCAAGTGCTTCCACTTGGCATAGTTGGTCCCATCGAAATGGGGCAACTTTTCCCGCGCACATTGATAAAGGACTTCTTATCGCGGTTAGTCAAATAAGAAGAGTAGTTAAAGGATATGGCGGCAAACTTGTTGTTGTTGACGCTGCACTCATCCTTTTCTTTTTTTTCTTCTTCTTGTTCTTGTTGTAGGAGATGTCATCATCTCCATCTTCGAGCTACTTGATAGCTCACTTGACTCCGCTTCCCTCTTCTTGCCTTTCTTTCCCCTTTGCCGCCCCCAGCCTCTTGCCTCACTAATCGGCCTTTTGATCTTTTCTTTGAAGCTTCTCTAGAAGCTTGACACTAGCTTGCTCTTCAAGCTTCTTCTTTTCTCTTCTTGCCGTCTTGTGTTTCTGCCTTGCTAGTCTTGCGGCTTTTTCTCGACGTCGGTAGCATCACCCTTGATGGTGCTCTCGCCGGCCGTACCGAGAGAAAGCTTCGGCTGGCCGCCGACTTCCACCTCCTCCAGGGGACGGTGGTCTTGCCTCCTTTGTTCGATCCCTCAGAGTGCCTCCATACTTCACGCTGTGAAGCGTATATGAAGTAACCAAGTCCGATACCACTTGTAGAGGGGGGTGAATAGGCTTACACCCCTAAAATCGACCTGTTAAAACTTTAAATTGCCGGGCCAGAGAGGCGCGGTGCCATCGCCACACAAAGGCGCACCGCTGCATGGAAAATAACCGACAGAGACAGAGAACGTGAGAGTTGAGGCCCCGACCGGAGTTGAGGAGGCCCTGACCGGCCGCTGCTAATCACGCGGCACCGCCCGGGTCACCCGATAGAGGTGGCTCGAGGTGAATCCGAGAGCCGAACTTTGCACTTGTGATTCGGCCTAGTTCCCGCACACAAATACTTCCGTAAATATACCCGTGAGGTGATGTAAACCCCCGCAACAAGGTAGATCGGTCAAAGCCCTATCTCACAAGACCAAATATGCAAGAAAGTAAAGAACACAAGTGACACAAGGATTTGACCCGTGGTTCAAGGCCGCCACAGCCGGGTTACGCCCATGTTGTTGAGGTTGCCACACAAGGCTTAGCTTGCCCACCCGGGCTTGCTTTTTTCCCTCGCTCACAAGTTTAGAGAGTTAACCCTAGAGATGTGGGGTAATGTATTGCTTTTGTGTGAGGTTACAAACCTCCCAAGGCCGCCACACGAAGGGGGCAAGCTCAAGGGCGACGCTTAGCCATCTAGGAGCAAGCTCCAAGAGTAAAGAACCCTAGGGTTCGCCAAACGCGGAACCAAATGCTCTTTTTGAGGGGGAAGTAGTAGATCCGGCCTCCAATCGAAGTTTGTCGCTTTTTCCTCAAAAATCCCCGTGGTGGGAAGTGAGAGATTGAGTGGGGGAGCTCAAGGTGCTTCAATGGAGGAGTGAGAGAGAGAGCAAGAGGTGTTCCTCGATCGCTCTTCGAGAGGAAGAAGAAGAGGAGCCGTGTAGCCGTTGTGGGAGGGGTAGAATGGGTATTTATACCCCACGACCCAACGGTAGGATTTAAGTGTGGCACCGCCGCACGACACGCTGCACCGGCAAGGTATGCAGACCGCCACACCAATGCGCTGCAGACCGGCCAAGGCCGTACCGACAAAGAAAAGGTGAGAATCATGTGTAGAAGCCGCCCGTCGCTTGGAGTGATGTTTAGTGTGTCTGAAATGAGATTAGAGCACTTGGTCCGGGTACCCGAGAATCCTAGGATCCCTCTTAATAGTACGGCATTTAAAACTCAAGATTCAAAATATGAAATAATTTAAACGCCTTGATCCGGAAACACCACCATCTCGCTTTAATGGGTTCCTTTGGACCGTACATCAACTCCATATTTTTATTCCCCATGTCATCTTCAGAATCTCATTAGTCCCCTAATTCGGTGGTCATCAATGCCAAAACCCACTTAGAGCTTGATTGCACTTACAATTACCAATAAAGCCCATCTCACGTGATGTGACATAAGGTTGCCTCTACAAAACACAACTTTATATGCTAGTGATGTCATTAATCACCAAAACCAAACTAGGACCTAAATGCTTTTAACATCACTAAGGGCAAGCGGTAATTGCCATCTCAATGACTAACCCGCATCAAACAAAGGTTTTGCCTCCTCTCAAGCTTGTCTTATTACCAAGTAGTATGAGTTTGATCCGTGCTGCTACTATACTGCCTCGTCCTTTGTTGTCCTATTTGTATAATAAGATGTTTAAGGCTACCACAATAATCAAGGTCATTAGCAGGACCACACCGTTCTTTTGGGCAAGGCAACATACATCCTCTATATGGTACTTGCTCTTGGCTTATACTACATCATAACATTGTAGTTATATTTCCGATCTAATCTTTTGGCTTTTACTCCAACTTTCTTATTCTCGCACCAATGCTACAATTGTTTATGGATTCAAAGAATTTGACTCGGTTATGCGTTTGTTATATTCCATTTCATTGATATGATTCCATGCCCATCTATAGGATTGCTTACTATCCAAATTAAACCACCATGTAGTTTATAATTAAAATAAACCTTCAAATCATACTCCTCCAACACTAAATAAATGTCTTGGTTGTTTTCTAGATAAATTTTTCTTTAAAAATGCGTAAACATAACCGAGTTTTTCTTTTGAATAGGTGTATGTTGGTTGCCACAGCTTGGGAAATCCGCCATAGTTCCAGCCTTTTGCTCTGTGGGGGCTTATCGAGAGGAGTTTGGTTCAACCCTTTCGTAAAAAGCTCACCAATTCTTAAAAATGCACTGTGTTTGTTGAGTAAATGGGTGATATATATATTTAAGCATTGTTTCAAAGTAAAGTTGACATCAATATTTTCTTGTAGGTTATTCGTAACATTCCTAATTACAAAAGTTACTAACGTGAAAGAACAAAGGGTTCTTGGACTCTATCCAATGGAGAAAACTTTTGGCCTATTGCCGATACTAACGGAAGCACTTAAGGTTATATTTTTCACTAACACAAAGTGAACTAAATATTTGGAAACGCTTTTTTGCATGGCAAGAACCAGTCCCTCGCATGTCAAATAAAGATGATTGAGTTACCTCTTGGCAGCAAAAGAAAACTATTATCTTTGTTTTTATCTTTTTGTAGGAATAGGAGGGATTTTCTAATGATAAAATTTATTATTAAAAGAGTAAATTATGATATAGAATTAAGAATAAAATAACATGACAAAAATTACAACCGGCCTTATAGCCATAAATCTTTCAAAGCAAGGATAACCATAGTATCTTTTTTAAAATATCCTCGCATTTGCTACCTTGGTGCAATAATAATGCCTTTGGAGATCACAATATTTTGCTCTATTCAAGTTTTATCCTTATTTTATCTTCTTGAGGCAAGTTTTGGCTTGAGAAAACGTATTTCTAATCTTAGTGAGAATCTAAATTATGTACAAATAGTTATGTTTTACCCAACAGTATGTGTTGTCTCCAAAAAAGGTACTATTATACTCACCATTTTCCTTTTCATTGTGTAGGCAATCATTTGTTGTCTAACATTCCTTTAGAACTCGTTGGGGATCCAATAAAACAAGAACGATTGTATGATGCCGTTGATTGCCTTCTTTCTTTCGTGGTATGACTAATCAAATTATCTACCAAATATTACCAACATTCTTGCTCAATTTAGAATTCCTTCCCAAATGTATACATGAAAAACATTATGTACTAATTAGAAAACTATACTAAAAGTATATTATAGCAATTATAAAAACTATATTAAAAATATTATGTAAATGTAGGGATTGGTACAACATTGTGGGGGTGGGGGGGGAGCCCTCCCCTCTACCCCCTCGCCTCTTTCAATTCCTTATTGAGGTGCTCAATGAGTGTTTGCATCACTATTATGGGTATTTAGATCGATAATATTTTTTACAATTGGCCTCTTATCCATCCTAGCATTTGCAACAACCATCTCTTTTGTTTATGTATCAAATAGCTAGGAAAACTCAGATTTGATTCTTGTTAACAATTAAAATAACATGCCAATATGGTTTAGTGTGATGCCAAAATAATACAAAAAAATGCATGTCCATGGTAACATAAAAATTCAACTAGAGATTTCCAATTTATCCCGACCAAGATCTTAAGATAATAGTTTTAATAAACCTTCAAAACTTAATGTATTTGGAATATTGGAGCTTAATTGAGTTTAAGCATTAAATAAAGTTCCCACAATAAGTTTTCTAGTTGGACCATCATTTACATTTGCTTTGTATCGTGAAAATTACTAGAGGCATCACACCCACTTATTATACCATGAACTAGGTGTCAAAGTTATCATCACAACCGATTCATGATCAATTTTAACATAAGTGATGGACCAGCTTGTAATTCCATTTCTATAGTACCAAGATAACCATCATATAATTTCAGGCAACTTATTTTTTTAAAAGAAAATTGTAGGGGAGTACCTGATAGCACAAATTTTTAAAGAAATGGTGTCACACCCAAGATTTGAATCCTGGGTGGGAGCCCTCAACCAAAGGGCCTTTAACCACCCCAACCGCGAGCCCCGTGACAATTTGTGGCAACTTGTTGTTGGCTAGTATGCCTCTCAAGTCACATCATATCCATTACACTTGTGCTCCCAACCATATATATAGGTTGTACCAGCGAAAGCAATTTCATGTCGATGTGCCTGGACATAGTATGTTATTAGGCTATGGTCTTGTTTTGACAACCGCTAATAATTCTACATTGAGAGGCCACGAAATATAAGTTCCAATATGACAGCCATATATACTTTGTTGCACACTATTCTTGTCTCAAATTATAGAATAATAAAGCATTCTAGATCCAAAAATTCAAGGTTCTACATGTTGGTTGTCTAGTTATTGGGTTTTTACGGGAGTTGTCCGCACACCGAATCTGTATGATGAATTTTGTAATTTTATGATTATATGAAAAAACTTTTTTTTCACTTCAAATTCAATAGTATCGACACAACTATTGTTCTACTCTATTGAAGAACAAAGATGGTACATTGTCATCACTGAATGTAAAAGAACAACCCATGGGTGGAGGTGAGGTTATCTTTGCATGGTATTAATGTAAACTATAAAAACAATGTTTCTAGGTTTTTTTGTCTTATATTTGAAACTTCTTCTGCCTATATATACTAATTGAGAAACTTCTTACTAAATAGCTCTTTCTCAACTAGGGGCAAAACAATGGAGATAAACAATCTAATTTATTTTATTGATGATATTACAAATCTAGGAAATGCCCCTATTGTTGAAGATCGTCAATATGTTGGAGAAGTGTACTTTGTTTAATGAATTTAATGTATATCTTTCTAGAGATCTAAACAATAAATCACTGAAATGAATTAATCAGAATAACTTATAACAGTCTAAACAAGAGTGGATATCAAGATTCACTAGCAAATACCGTGAGCTAAGAAAAAGTGGAATCATGTATAATACAGTAGGAATCCATGTGTTCAAGGAAATCTAGTGCTACATTGGGTCCGATCTCGTAGTGGAACCGAAATGTCCAATGTTCACTTATTTGAAGTTTTAATTAAAATTAAACATATTTGTGTTCAAGAATATGAACTGATACATTCATGGTTAATGATTTGGGGAGAAACAAGATAAATCAAAATGTATTACCCTTTCACTAGCAAAGTAGTAGGAATAGCTTCCATCCGTATTTAGGATGTAATAAATAATTGATCCCTGATACACAATTTCTCATGGTATATAAAGCCAACATGTTGTTGGAAATGGATGAAGTCTTGCATCCACCACCCATGTACATGCATGCATGGGATTTCATCAAGCCCTATTTATCTGCTACTTTTACTTTTATGAAATTTCATACATTGTCATTTGTTATGTATATATTTGAAAAACATGTGGTTTTTGTAGCTTAGCCGTGACATACCACACATGACATACTAAAAAGTACTTTTATTTTAATGCCTCATCAAAATCTTAGTGGTCTATGTGAAATGATTAACCCGCTCATAATGCAGTTTATCAATCCTTCTGAGAGCTTTCGCAGAATATCATCGTCGACCATCCGTAAGAGATTTGAGCGTCTGATGGTTCAAAATGTTTACCAAATTACTTGCAATGACTAACGGGCTTAAAACTAAATTTTGCAGATATCCTGAATGCACATCATCATTAATACAAGCTTTAATATTGTTTAGAGACAAGTGTCCAATGTATCGTCACGAGGAGATAGAAAAATTATCAAAAGTGGTGTATCATTCATTGAGAAAGTACAACGAAAAGATGGGTCCTGGTATGTAAAAATGAATTGCTAAGATCGAATTACGTATGGATTATATGTGAATTATATTATGATGGTTGCTAATAATAAAAACTAATTAAACTGCAGGTACGGCTCTTGGGCTGTGTGTTTCACTTATGCAACATTCTTTTGCTATAAAAGCGATTAGCTGCTGCAGGAAGAACATACCAGAACAGTTTGACTATCAGGAAAGCATGCAACTTTTTGTTGTCAAAGCAGCTAGAAACCGGCGGATGGGGAGAGAACTATGTCGGTTGTCGTAAACTGAGGTAATTGTTCTTCCATCTTTTGTATTGCATTCGGTAATGTTTAAGTTGTCTCAATTGTGCTGTCATGTGTTAGGGACTTGGGATTAATTAGGGGATTATTAAGAGGATTGCTAGCTCATAGTGATTGAAACAACGTTAGATAGAATGGTTCTCATGTGTTAGACTTGTCTAGCTCGCGACGCAGCTCAACTCTGGCTCGTTATGGTACTGATGTGAGAGTTGTAATGATGGATGAGCTCGTTAAATAATACATAAATAAACGAGCTAAAGTGACCTCAGCCACTCACGAGCAGAGTTA
>JADLZK010013308.1:0-63076 GCA_015847255.1 Hyparrhenia diplandra
TCATCACCTTTAGTGAAAACTCCGGTATTTGTGGTTTTTGGTTTGGCGATTCCGCTCATGCCTCGTTGTGTAAAAGCGATATCCATTCACGTCATAACTGTTACATGACTTAACCGTAGGGGAAAAGCCGTCGGCAACCCTGTATGAGCTCGAGTGGCATATCCCGATCGGTTTGTGCCTGCAAGCTCAAGCAGGATGTATGAAATAAGACAGTTCGTTAGCATATGAAATGAGATGTTTATTAGCATAAATTGGACAGTAGCTGCTGTTTGAACCAACAAATGAAATCGGGTTCTCCATTTCTAGCACCCTATCTAAGCAGGGTGTCCAATTCATTCGATTCAGGATTCCTTCGTTTATGCCAGAATCGTCGTTGAAATTTCCTGTACCGACGAGAGACAAAGAGGTTGGATGTAGAATTTCAACTACTGGAAGACAAATTTGTTCTCTGATTCGAGTTGTGACTTACTGTATGAAAGCAGCAGTTCATCAAGGTTGGTAAGTATATATATCATGATCTCGCGCCACTCTTGAGGGTTCAAGATCTTTATGGTGCAACCACTTGCCGTTCCTAGTTGTCCTTGGAAAAGGCTGAGGGTTGATTCATTTTCTTCAGCAGTGTAACGAGGGGGTGGATAATGCGAGTTAGGAAGATTGTCACCATAGTACTTTGATGTGAAGTCTGACACCTCCTCCCGAAGCTTTGCTTCTGCGATAGAACCCTCAATCTTACACTTATTTTTACAGTTTGTCCGAACATGCTTCAGAACTCTCTCAATAGCATAGCACCAACGAAACTGCACGGGGCCACCCATCCGTGCCTCATATGGAAGGTGCAAAATCAAATGCACCATCGGAACGAAGAAGCCGGGCGGAAATATCTTCTCCAACTTACAGACCAACACTGGTGCCATTTTTTCCATGGATTCAAGTGTGGTCCGAGATACCTCCTTAGCACAAAGCTGGCGGAAAAAATGGCTCAACTCTGCCATCACTTGCCAGATATGATCTGGGACATAGCCTCGAAGAATCACCGGAAGAAGCCGCTCCATCCATATGTGGTAATCATGACTCTTGAGCCCATTGATTCGCATAGTAGATAAGTTCACCCCCCTCCTTAGATTTGCTGCATACCCATCAGGGAACATTAACTTTTGAAACCATTGCAGTAGTTCCTTCCTTTGGGGCCTGCTCAAAACGAACTCGGCCTTAGGTTTTTTTCCATCTCTTGCCATTGCTAGGAGGCTTCATTTCTTGCTTTGGTCTGTCACACAACTCTACCAAATCAACTCTAGCCTTAACGTTGTCTTTTGACTTGCTAGTGTCCATGAATGTTCCAAGAAAATACTCGGCGATATTCTTTTCAGGGTGCATTAAGTCAAGGTTATGTGGAAGAAGAAGGTCATCGTGATAGGGGAGCCTCTCTAAACCTAACTTGTGAGTCCATGCATGATCCACGCCATAACCCACAAAGACACCTTTTCTATCAGCCACAAGAGCATCTACTTGAGCACGTACCTCGGCAGCTGTCATCATCTCCGGTGGAGGGTCTGTAACTTGGAGGCCTTTCGTAAAGTTCTTCTTGTCTAGCCTGAATTCATGGTCAAGAGGGAGGAATTGTCGATGTTTGTCGAACGCAGAATATTTGCCACCCTTCTTCAACCAGGTGAACCTCAGAGCCGCCTTGCATACTGGGCAAGGGAACTTCCCATGAACACACCAGCCACAGAATATCCCATACGCCAAGAAATCATGCAGGGAGTAGTGGTACCACACGTACATCCTGAAATTTCTCTTCAAAGCTCGGTCGTACGTCCAAAATCCTTCGTTCCAAGCTTTGATCAATTCATCAATCACCGACTCTATGAACACACCCATTTTATTCCCCGGGTGGCCAGGAATTATCAAAGACAAAAGGATGTTCTTCATTTGAAAATGCAGACACTTTCGGGGAGATTGAGCGGGATAACGAATCTGAGGCCAACAAGTGTATGGGGCAGACATCATTCCATAAGGATTGAACCCATCTGTTGCCAGCGCAACACGCACATTACGAGCCTTCTTAGCTTTATCAGCATGAATATTGTCAAAATGGGTCCATGCTTCGGCGTCGGAAGAGTGTACCATCTTATCTGGATTGTAGCGACGCCCATCTTTGTGCCATGTCATCTGTTTCGCGGACTCCTCGGTCATGTACATCCGTTGTATCCTTGGTATGAAGGGAAGGTACCGCAGGATTTTCACGGGGATGTGAAGCTGCCTCTTGTGACCATCACCAGAGTCTACCTCTATGTACCTTGAGGATTTACACTTTGGACAGTGCGTATCATCTTTGTAGTCTTTCCTAAATAAGACGCACCCGTTCTCACAAGCATGTATCTGCTCATATGGCATCTTAAGAGCACTGAGGAGTTTCTGCGACTCATACATGTTCTTTGGAAGGTTGTGACCTCGCGGAAGCAAGGTCTCTAAGACTGCCAACATGTTGTCAAAGCCGTCTCGACTCATATTACACTGGGCCTTCAAGTCCATAAGACGTGCAATGGCATCTAGTCGAGAGACCTCTACATGGTCGTGAAGGGGTTTCTGTGCCGCCTCCAACATGGCATAATAGGCCTTTGTGGTTTCCTCTGGCTCCTCCTCCCCCTGATCCTCATGTCCTTCACCAAAGTTTTCGGCATAAAAGTCATCTAACATGTCTCCTACCCCGGCATCAGAAGCAAGATCATCGATGCGTTGCCTCACCACCTCGTCTCTCAGACGTTCAGTTTCACCATGGAAGATCCACCGCTTATAGTTGGCCGTCCATCCATTCATCACAAGATATTTAGACATGACCCCCTTACTTTGCTTTCGCGTATTCCCACATTTGTTGCATGGACACCAAACCTTACTCACACCTCGAGCATTCTAAAAAGCTTTTTCCATGAAAGCACTGCTCTTCCTAACCCATTCACTATCATAATCTCCAAAACTCCTCCAGCCATCGTATATCCACGCACGGTCAACCATTCTCTATCATATACGCGAAAATATAAGAATGCAGTGCATCTACACAAGGATCCTACCATCTAATAGGTGAAGATAGGTCCTAATCCCACCCGAGGATGCGTAGATGGGGTCAGTTCCATGCTCTACTCCTATCCGAGATAGAATTTCGGCAGCACCTCCCCGCTGTTCTCCAAATACACGTCCTCCCTAAGAGGGAGATTGTGTATTCGAAGAACAACAGGGAGATGCTGTCGAAACTCTGAATCAGACAAGAGTAGAACATGAAAACTAACCACATCTACACATCCTCGAGCTGTCCAAAAACGTGGACAATTCGAAACAGATACCGTTATAGGTATGCAGAGATCTGCATATTTCCAACCGTATCTCTTTCGAACGGGAGATGCCTAACTGAGTTGCGCGGTCTAGCTATGACCATGATACAGAAAGAGGGGTTATACCTAGGGTCTCAGTGGAGTCAGGCTACCAGCGAGGAAGACGATCAGGGCCGCCAAGGCACTCCGGCTCGGCTCCGACGGGCTCCTCTCTGCATAACAAGAAACACACGGGCTCGGTTGAAAAATTCGGCGAGAACCTCCCCGCTTGCGGGGAGGTTTCCAAAACCTGCAAACAAAACATACGGCACGATGGCCGACAAACATATTCACATCAAGGGCACGATGGCCGACAACCTGTGAAGCTGAAGACGACGGCGGGCCAGACGGACGACGGCAGGCCGGTCCTCCTCCCCCTCCTCCGCCGGCGGGCAGCGGCGGTGTGAGGTCGAAGACGCGCCCGGCGCAGCGGCGTCGGGCACGGCCGGGCGGCGGCGTCGGGGCCTCCTCTTCCCCTACCCTTCCTCCTCCCACTCCTCCTCCCCTCCCCTCCCCTCCTCCTTCCTCCTTCCTCCTCCCTTCGGTGGGCCGGTAGGGCGGGGCGAGCCGGGCGCCGGGCGGCGTCCGGGGAGGGAGGGGGGCGGCGTCTTGTACACCACGGTCCACGGGCCGCGCTCTCTTGCACCCAGGGTTGGGCGGTATGGGAGCCCACCTTGTAGCCGCCACCGACGCCACCGTTGTCCTCGAGGCGCACGCCGCTGAAGTCGCCGGCGCCGAAGACGTCGGCGGGGAGAACACCTTGCGGGTCTTCTTTGGTGTCCTTGAAATGGCCACGCAGCGGCGTCGAGGACGCCGTCCCGCCAGACGAAGAGCAGGCGGAGACGCGGCCGCTGGCCGACGTGGGCGACCTGGGGGCGGGGGCGGAGCAGGACTTGAGCGCGTCCCTGGGGTCGGGCGCGCGGCCGGGGCGGGCGGGGGCCCGCGTGGGCGGGCGGCGTCGCGGCGGGCGGGCGGCGGCCGAGGCGGGTGCGCGGCCGCCGGGCGGCGCGGAGTAGTGGGCGCGGCGCGCCGTGTCCGGCGGGGCGGCGAGTGAGAGAGAGCGAGCGAGAGAGTGAGGGAGACAGAGGGCAGGGCCGGGTGGGTTTTTGTTTTAAAAAATTTTTCCCGAAATCTTTCCCGTGAGCCCGTGATCTTGCTCACGGAAAGAGTCCCCTTTCCCGTGAGCCGCCCGATCCGGCTCACGGGAAAGCATAAAAAATACATATTTAAAATGTTGCCGCCGCCCCAGGGGGACCCTTTCGCTTTCCCCGTGAGCATTTCTTGTTAGCTCACGGGAAAGAGGATCCCTTTCCCGTGAGCAAACCCTAAAAGCTCACGGGAAAGGATTTTTCGAAAAAATAATTTTTGCTCTCTCTTTTTTTTTTCCTAGCATATATTTTCAAATTTTAATCGAGAATACTTGAAAAATACCTTGTCACATTCTCTCACCCATACATAATTGATGCTTTAGCGAAAAATTGACCATTATTTCATGTGGTTTTATCTCTATTTGTATTTACTTAATTACAACATAAAATTATAATAATTATAAAAATAATCAAAAAATCCCAAAAATTGACATGACACAATCTCGATGTGTATTGCATATATAAAAGTTTTCACACCAAACCACAACTTGACCGCCATATCCACATGAAATCACTTTGGATCATTCTCAACAAACATGAAACTTCTACGTAGATGTTGGAGCTTGTGAACATCGTGTATGCCAACTTGTGCGGAACCTTCCCAATTTTTTATCGTAGCCTCGGCATAAGATATCATGACATATTATCAAATTTCATGATTTTTTGCGCATCGGTTGATTTTCTAGAATTTTTAAACCACTCGGAAAGCAGAATTAACGTTCATGATTTTGTATTAAGATGTTCAGATTTAGTTTAATTTTTATATGCAAGGCCTTACTTTGTGTTGAGTAAGAGGAATATAAATTTTTTACTAAATTTTATCAAAAAATTCAATCACTTGTAGTTCAAATTTGGCTTCATTTCAAAAATTGCCGTAAAAAGAGAATAATTACCTAAATATACCAAATAAACTCAAAAATTCACCAAAATTTAACATGGAGTGCCATATGATGTATAATAATTGTTAGAAAAGTTTGGAGCCCAAAAACGAAAAAAAA
Organism: Hyparrhenia diplandra; assembly: GCA_015847255.1. Lineage (NCBI taxonomy): Eukaryota > Viridiplantae > Streptophyta > Magnoliopsida > Poales > Poaceae > Hyparrhenia > Hyparrhenia diplandra. The sequence continues at coordinate 5,512 of JADLZK010013308.1, forward strand.
AAAGGGTATAGCCTTTGCCGTGGCGGAACCCCCGCTCACGGCAAAGGGGGTCCTTTGCCTGAGGCTTGCATTTGCTCACGGCAAAGGGGCCTCACGAGAAAGGATTTCCCGTGGGCTGGACGGAGGGCTGATGGCAAAGGCTGACGGGACACTGACGGCCCCCGCCGTGCCCTTTCCCGTGAGCTTCCCCTCACGGGAAAGGATGAGTGGTCTTTCCCGTGAGCCGGAGCTCACGGGAAAGGCTCTTGCCCGTGTGTATGGGCTTTCCCGTGAGCCTCCTTGCCTGCTCACGGTAAAGAGGGGCCTTTCCCGTGAGTAGCTCACGGGAAAGATTTTGCTCACGGGAACGCCAACGGATCCGGTAGTGTCAGCTCCCTGCGTCACGAGTGGCGGCAAGTTCTCTCTGGTCGACTAAGTGTCCGGGTGTGTGCCTGGGTCATAGAACCTCACCTCACCGGATAATTGGTCGGCCAGGGCTGGAATGCTTTGCGGCAGAATTAAGGCTGACGCTTTAATTATTTGCAAACAGTTTTGCTTCACTTACTTCAAGCTTTAATTAAGGCTGACGCTTTACTTCGGCTATCACATATACGCTACTGTCACGAAATTCCCCTAGTGCCGGCCCTGTCTCCGACTACCTCTCAAATGTGTGAATGAAGCCCCACGCTCTGCATATTTGGTAGTCGGCAGTGAGCTCCTCTGTGAGGTTGAACAGCCCATACACGTGCCTGAGCATCGCGCTCCGCGTAGTGGCTATACCAACACTCTAGAGGCTAGGACCGGAATTTAAACATGACAAGTCTACCGAACGGCATCTACAGCATATATACGTCAAAATATTTAGTGTTTAAGCCGCCTATGCTTAGGCGCATCACAACAACAGATCAAAGTTTTAAACAACTATTTTTACTCTAGGGGGGCATCATCCCTCTGGGCTTCTTTTTCTTCCACAGGTGCAAGGGGATCCATGTCCTCGGCGAGGAGTGCCGCCGCCATGTTGCTAGTCCCGCGCAGCTCGTCGACGTCTTCTGGAGAGGTCCCATCGGCATACCCCCCCCCACGCGCTCGAGGTCGATGCCGGGGTAGTGTGACCTCACCACGGCAAGAGTGTGGCAAGCGACGTTGCGCAGAGCGTTGTGGGTGAACTCCTGCAGGTTCTCCCACGACGTCGCGCTCCGCTCGACCACATTCCCGACGTGCGTGAGGGCCGCCGCTCCTCCTCTAGAGCTCCCGGCTGCTGCGCCCTGGATCGCATCAAGTACCGGGGCAACACCGGCGGCCACGGCTTCGGCACGCCCTTCCAGGTGGCGACGTCATTCATCAGTGATTGGAACTGGGCCATGGCACCAGCCCTCCTCGCTGCAAACCAGACTGGGGTCATTCACGACAACAACTAAGCAACTAATGGTGGCCAGAGGTTAATGAGACTCACCCTCATTGTCCTCTTCCATCTCCTTGATAGTCTCCTTCAGCTCCTCCTTGTCCTTACCGGCCTTCTCCACCCGGCCTCAAGATCTGTTCCAGCAACAATGACTTTAGACACAGTGGTATCACGACGGGAGGTGACTAGGAGAATCAAAACAGTATGGCACCTGCGATCCGCTCATTGGCATGGCGGTAGATCTCTTCCGCTCGGCTAGGGAGGCGGGCACGCTCCTCCGCCCGGCCTTGTTCGCTCCTCGGCCAGCGCTCGCTCGGCGGCCGCGGCTCTCTCCCGAGCGAGATCGAGCCCCGGGCGTGCGCTGCCGCCCTCGCCCACTCCTCCACCAGCGGTCTCGCTCGGCCGCCCGGCGCCTGCTCCTCTGAGCTGGTCGCGCTCCCGCGAGCCCCTCGCCGCACACCGGGTTCGACAGGGCCAGGGCCGTGTCCGAGGCGGCGAGTTCCTCCCGAAGGCAGCGTACCTCGTCGGTGTTTGTCACAAAAGCGAGGGTGACACACAACCAAAGCAAACTATAGCGACAAACACGAAGAATTAATGGTGATCAATATTACCTGGAGGCAGTTGGCCATGTCGGCAAGGACGTTGGAGATCCTCTGGGGCCCCCGGCTGCTCTTGAGGGTGGACGGCCGGCTCCTCCAGCGAAGCCCCCGAGGCTCCCGCTGCCCACGTGCCTGAATTTACCCCGCGGTCCAGCGACCCCCAGCCAACAACTTGAATGTCGTCGATGGGGGACTCGGGGCGGATGTGCTCGGTGTGCACATGGGCGGCGGCGACACCACGGCGTGTCACGAGGTGCCAGTGCCTCTTCCTCAAGCAGCTCAGCGGCGGCTTGGGCCTGCTGCTCACCGGCTCCCCTTGGCGGCGAAGGATGGCGCGGCTTTTGCTCGCCATCCTGGACGCCGGGGCTATGGGGCTTGGGCCTGCTGCTCACCGGCTCCCCTTGGCGTCACCGGGCGCTGCTGCGCTGGGCGTGCCCGCTCCATAGGGTGTATGGGCGCCTACTTCGCCGGCCTGCAGCTCCAACAAATAAGCAGGCGAATGAACGGATTCGGGTAACACAAGAGACCCATGGCGCGCGATGGGACGCCCGCTACCGCCACCACTGCCTCTGGCAACCGAGCTAGCCGGGGGGTGCGGGTGGCGTCCGTCCGCTCCGGCGAGGCACGGCGCTATAAGAACAAATCACAACTCAAGTACGACCCCAGTCATACAAATGATATACCAGGGGATACGGGTCGAGCACTTACCCCGTTGTCATCTTCATCATCGTCGTCCGATGACTCGACAACGAGCCGCCGGCGGTTAACTGGTCAAACCACCAGGGGCCCATCAGGCACCCTGGTGGTGGTCTTCTTCTTCTTCTTCTTCTTCTTCTTCTTCTTCTTCTTCTTCTTCTTCTTCTTCTTCTTCTTCTTCTTCTTCTTCTTCCCCTTAGGCCCTTGCTCTGGGCCCTCGAGGGGTCGCTTGCCGCGCCCCTTCTCGTCGGCCGTGTTGGCAGGCAGGTCCTGGGTCGCGGCGGCATTGGGAGAAGGGGTGAGCGGATGCGCAACAAAAATACGTGCGCTCAATTCACCCCATTGATCTGCACAGGGTCATCCAGCAACATTAACGATAGAATCTACAACAACAGAATCATGCACGGCATTTCGTCGAACACTTACCGGGGGAGGCGGGTTGTTGAAGCCGAAGGGTCTCGGTGCTCTCGGGTCCCATCGGTACCCAGAGAGGTCGAAGAGCGCCGCCAACCAGTTCTCAAGGTCACGGACGCGTAGCGACTCCCTCACCTCCCTGGTCCCGTCGTCGACGCCGGTGTATTCGAAGCCGGGGTGGTCCCTGTCCTTGCAGGGCTGGCACCGCCTCACCATGAACAGCTCCGCGACGTCGACACCATGGACATGGAATCCTTCGATCATGCCCACCAGCTCGAGCACCCGTTCCATGTCCTCCACCGATGGCTCCTCGGTCCAGCTTCTACGTCGTGCCGGGACCAGGCTTGGGTCCGACGGCAGGAAAGGAAGAGAGGGCTGACGGATGTAGAACCAGCAGGAGTACCACCGGCTCACATTCGACGGCAGCGGCACGGTGACGTACTCGCTCCTCCTCCGGTCCCGAAGGTTCAGGTACACCCCTCCGGCCATACGGGACGCATCGCCGCCCCTCCCATCGGAGCGAAAAGAAGTAACGGAAAAGATTGAAGTGGAGCAAGATCCCCAAGAAGCACTCATAGAGATAGATGAAGATGGAGAGATGAAGAATGGTGTGCGGTGGAAGATTGCAGAGGGAGAGGCCGTAGTAGATGAGCACCTAGTAGACAAACGGGTGCGCCAGGAGCCCAAACCCGCGAGTGAAGTAGTCCTCGAAGACTACGACCTCATCGGTGTTTGGCATGGGGTACTCCTCCCCATCCAATGGCCGTCATCCCGCCGTCGCCTGGTCCAGCAACATGCCCGCCACGACAAGCAGGTTGATGGTGCCCGTCGTCGATTCGGATGACACCCACTACTTTTCCATCTGGAGCTCCGCTGGCTCGGGGGCTTCCTCGGCGGCTGGCCTCGTGGCTCCCCTCCTGCGCCGTGCGAGCGCCTTCCTCGCAATCAGATCTACAAGGCGGCGGCTTAAATGAACAGTGCAACCGCAAGATTGAGTCAAATCTCGACCAAATCGTCCCAAAAACACCCTCATTTCGGAACCAAATCAACCAAATCCAACACAGATCTGAGCGAGACTTACCGAATTAACGAGGCGGCTTGAGTTGCGGCGAGATTTGTCGGATCTCCTCCGCCCTAGCAAGCTGCTGGTGCGCTCGGAAGCGGAGAAGGCAAGAAAGAGGAAGCAAAAACGGCGCAGATAGTGGATGAGTGCGGAGGAGACGAGGTGGTGCCGGTCGTGGATATTTATAAGCCCGCACCGCGCCCTAGCGGTTCCTGCATGGGGAACCATGCGAGTAGTGGACCCGCGCCCTTCGATTGCCGTCGGGGGGAGCGTGCGTGGACTGCCGCTCGGCGTTTCCCACAGGTCCCGAATATTTTGGGGCGGGGAACGAGCGTTAGCTCGTTTGGTCGGGTACTCCAGTTCGGAGACCGGCCGTCCTGGGTTCGAGCGTCAGCTCTCCCAGGATTTCCCACCGCGGGAACAGTGTTTCCCGAATAATTTGTAGAAGGCCCCATCCGACCGTGCAGTAGCACATGTGCAGGCAAAAATAGGATGCAAGGTTTAGATCTTAGCTTAGTTGTAGGAGGTGTTGTGTAGGGTGTGAGTGAGTGTGTGTGGTGTGTGTTATGGCTGAGTTCAGATACTACAGCCTTGTATTCTAGTCTAGGGCCTCTCAAAAAAAAAATATTTTGGGGCGTGTGTGGGCGGCGCCTGACGCCTTTCTGTCTTCGATACGCTATCCATCTACCAGTTCACTAAAGGCTATTAAATGACCATCCACACCTTTTTCTAGTCATGGGGCCAGTACAGAGAAGACATTCCTTGGCTCCATTCTTTTAAAAGAAGAAAATCAGGGATAAAATGGAGGCTACCTCGAGTTTCTCGGGGACTGTTCAGTCTCCACTTTCTAAAAGGACAACTATTCCACTGGGGACTGACGTCATATTCCTCGACCCTATGACATGGCTCCTACGTCATCATATCACAGGCTCGGAGACTGCAAGCACACAAGCTTTTCTGGGTTGCTTTCTTGGGGTAAACCCGGAGACTGCGACTCTGACCCTACCACAAGTCTTCTACGGCATCTTATAGCAGGCTCGGGGACTACATGGATACATGTCATCTGACGATGACATTTCTCTTTCACAAGCAGGATGGTTTCCAGCCAAGCTGGGGACTGCTTTTCTTTGACCCTAGTAGTACTTGACGCAGTCATCTACTACTAGGCTCGGGGACTAACTGGGCACACTTCACCTAAGCGGTGAATCTTGCTCTGCAACACAAGATATAACATTCCAAGTTTTTTCACTCAAAGTGGGTACACTTCACCAGAAAGAAAAAAAAGATTTTTTTTCTGGAGCACCCAACATCCAACAGGCGATTTCGTCAAGCTAGACTGGTCGGAGGACAATGGACACTGGTCGACAGGTCGTCATCATCGTCGAGGACTGGTCGGGTAGCGCTCCCGACCAGTTGGCAACACATCCAGGTGGTCGGAGATCATCAAGACTTCATCGCCAGCAGCATGCAGCGTGCTCGGGGACTAGCTGTGGGGGGATAAACCCCTATCCCCTCACGGCCAATCTTGGGCTGAGCCGTCTACGCCGGCCCAGACCACAAGATTAGGCCCGGACAGGTGTTCCCTGGTCGCCGGCCACCGCGAGGAGTATGGCGATTACTTGACTATGAAGGAATATCTTAGTTAATACGTATCTAATCGTATCTAATGTAAACCTTCCTATTGTAAACCGACCAGGATAGATATGGTCGGTGAGATCCGATCTGTAACCCTGGCCTCCAGGATATATAAGGCGGGCAGGGACCCCCTCTCAAACGATCTAACCTCATATAGAGCAATACAAACCCTAAGCAGGACGTAGGTTTTACGCCCTCACGGCGGCCGAACCTGGGTAAATCCTTGTGTTCATTGTCCTTCGTCTTGCTTAACATCTTGTTAGTCGTCTCACGCACCTCCGCCAATACAATCTACCAGCCTGGGCATACCCTAGCTGGGCTATCAATCATATCATGTCGACACTACTTAAAGGTGCTAGCAGCTACTGAAGAGGTAGTATCAGCTGTGTGTTAAGGAACTGACGAAATACTTGAAAATACTGACAACATACTGAACAAAAATACTGAAGATGTTGAACAAAAATACTGAATAAAAGAAAACAGTACTGACCTCTATTTACAACTACTGATAAATACTAACGCATATTTCAATCTACATACTGAGTCATTGTACTGATTTAAAGTTGAAACAAGTGATAATTACTGAATCTCAGTATCAATCACTTTGAACTAAAGTTGAATCCTACGAGTGAGTGTATGTATGTGTTGATTTGCATCTCCCAGCACCTGTCTGCTATGTAAAAAAATCGGCCAGCACAAGGGCCTTCCAGCAAGGCGGAAGTGGGTCACCAGCCAGTTAACATGATGCTAATTAATAAGTAAAAAATAAGTATGTACGCAGAGCATACGTGCAGCTCTAAAGTCAGTGGCTTTGGAAAATAAAAAAGTGCCTACTCGGAGTAGTACGTAGCAGACGGTGCATACACATACACGGAGTAGTACACACGTAGTAGACCGGGATGGGGGTGGACGCTCCCGCGCGTGTGTGGTGCCCCGAGATGTCAACGGCCCCAATCCTCGATTCCCCGCGGGGAATTCCTCTATTAGGGGACGGGGATGGAGCCTGATTGTTTCCTACGGAGATCTAATTGGTATGAAATCTATCCCCGTCGGGGATGGCGTGGACGGGGATGGTTCCCTGCTCCCCGTCCCCGATCCCCGCAGCCCCGCCTGGTTCGTCGCGTGAACGAGGAAATCAAGGACACCAGCAACCAGCCAACCACCGTAGTCAAGGCCAAAGTCACATATTTGGCCCACGTAAAGGCCCAATTTACATAGTCTGCTATATATGGTATCCAAACCCTAAATCCCAGCTGTTTTCTGGAAAAATGTGAGGAGTTCTATGAAACACCCACTTGATTCTAGATTTTTCCAAATAAAAATTGGTTCCATATGCAAAATCTTAGAACGTGTTTACTGTTTTTGGTTGACAATTGGACTGAAGGTTAATTTCTATAAAGGTATAGGGTTTTTTCGCAAAATGTGCAGAGATAGGTGTCAGCACAGCGATGATCCACCAATGCTCCGAATGCTGTGGAGCCTCCAGAACCGAGTGGGTTTTAATCAACCTTGATTCTGCGCGCCTAGTACTGGCTTTTTCAGCTTGCATGGCATGCATATTTAATGCTTTTGCCCTACTCGTAAGTGCTTTGGCCATGCATTTTTTTTATTTGTTCCCTAGCAACACAGGATTTCCTAATAGACGAAACGACTACGTACTGCTTTTTTTTTTTTTCGTTGAGAACAAACATGCAGTACTGTATACAAAAACAGGAAGAAAATACTTTTCCGGGTCCCAAGACGAGCTTTTTTCAACGGAGTGTTCTTAGTACATCAATTTGTGGTCAGTATATTGGTTTAGTATTGGTTAGTATTTTTAAGTATATGTGTCAATATTTGTCAGTATTTATAAGTATCCATTAGTACTAGAAAACTGCGCGGCTTTGCCGCGCATGGCCATGGGCCAGTCCGCGATGCATGTGGGGAGCAGGTTGTGCTTCTTCGCTGCCCGGATGATAAGAATGACTATCAATCAATAATATTGTTTTCTGAAATAGGAAAAATACAAGGATGCAAAAATGCTGGTTATTGACATTATGATGATAAGAATATGCAATTTGCAACTCTGTAAAAGTTGTAGCAAGTACAAGTCTTACCTTGTGTGTAAACAAATAAACGATCCAAAGGAAGAGTAGACCAAACTTCAAAGAACGCAAGAGTATGGCAATAAAGAACAATGAATCATTAAAAAAGGTTCCCTCTATTTACAAAGCAAGTAGTGACTAAATTATTTGAACAGGTGGCAAAGATATCAATTTTTTTCCATATCTCTCAGAAGTTTATAAAGTGGGAAGAGAGGAGTGCATCTGAATGAGTAAATGAGAAATTGATCATGCAAATTTAGATTATTAATTGCAATTACTTTGGCTTATGATTACTGTAACCACAATTTGTTGTTGCGTAGGACAGGAATTGAAGGATAAGTTTGACTTCTACAATTTTGTAGATATTGATAGCCAAAGCTAAACAAGTTTGACTTAGGACAAGCCTAGATGGACATATATTTCTGACCTGAGAAAGTACTACAAGTTAGCAAAAAATGCCTTCCCTCAATATTTGGGACTTCCTCGAGTGGTTTGTCTGCAAAATATGTATAAAGTGCTCTTAACAAAGCCTATACAGAATATTCTTCCCAGGCATCTACAATAGGCTAGTACCAAAAAGAACAGAAGAACGAATGAAAATTCCGGTTCTTCTTACCTGGTGAGCTATGACTACAACCGGAGCACACTGTCGTTCAAGCTCAATTATTACAGGTTCTAATCTGGACAGGGAGGAATTTTAAGATTAAGTGGCAAAACATATAATAGTAACTGAATCATGTACTTGTAGAGGCATGCAATAGTATCAAGTGGGCCGTGAGGTAACTTTGAATGACATCAAGGTAGGATTCTCCTCTCAGATAATGACGATACCTCAGCTTGTACTTTCTTCGTGATCTGAGAAGGTATATAACATGAGGTAATAAACAGAATGGGGAAGGGAAGCTACTGAAAATTGTCTAATGACAAGTGTCTCCAATCAGATTTACAAGCTAGTGTAACATTGACCAAAATTTCAGTGATGAAGGCGATTTTTTAACATAAAATGCCATGATATCAGTGAATCCACGTACTCATATTCTTCAGGTTTACTATTTATGTAGCAAAATATATGTGTAATTTGTCTGCTCTTATTCAGACATCATAAATTGTATAATAGCATGAAAGCATGAGGTACTTGAATGAGGTTATGGTTTGTAATTGTGTCTAATTAGATGTTGCTGTGCCTATGGTCAAGTCGTATTTATGAAATTAGTTTTGCTTTGACTACAACCTAATAGGCATTGCAACTGGAGACTGAATGCAATATATGATGATTGCCTGTAAGTTGTAACTAATGGTCACAAGGCATCATATCCTGAGCTCTAGCTCTGCTTCGATTTGCAGTCTCACACAAAAAGGATGGTAAGAAGACATGCAAGCAGTAATTGTCTGATCAAAGCGGTACTATAACGTGGACTGAATTTATCGAAGCGGTACTATATAACGTGGTCTGAATTACAAGTCTTGTTGATTTGTATTTTGTAAAGCACAAAGAGAAAAGGAAAAAAACTATGTTAGCATTCAGGATGTATGTACCTCACGGGCATTACGTCGAATAAGTTGTATGCAACCTCCATGTTGAAGTCTACCGTTGCATCAGAGTTGATGTGGGGGCGCGACCATAGCAATGACAGGCAGTGTAGGTACCTCGAGGATGCCGGCACAGCTGTCCGCTTTGGCTTCAGCACCGCATGCCACCATCACTGCACGCGGTCTAGCGCCATGGCCAGGCGATCGCCCGCAGCCGTTTGCGGCGACTGCTTTGGCCCGCTCGCGGGAGCGCCACCCCAAAGCAGAGACTTGCTCATCCCCATCCCAGCTCTAAAGCAGAGACCTGCTCGTCCGCTGCTGGCCTGGGGCAGGCCTGGGCATGAGCAGGCACAGCCGCTAGCGAGGTCGGGCGTGGTCGCCGGCATAGCAGGCCGAGGCCGGGGACGGGGCCGCAGGCAGGGCGGCGCGGCAAGTGAAGAGAGGGGGTCGGGCGGAGCAGCGGAGAAGCGCCCAGCGCCGCATAGCAGGCTGAGGCCGGGGCCGGACCCGGGCGGCGCGCGGCAAGCGGAGAGCTGGGGCTGGCGGAGCAGGCGGAGATGCGCCGCGACGCGCGCGCCTTAGCGTTGGCCCCCATGAAGCTTCGATCTCGGCCGCCCAATCGATTTCTGGTGGCGTGGCCCGATCCTGGCCCTCCGAATCCGCCCAGAATCGTAGTAAGAAGATTGTCGTATTTTTATGTAATTATCAGTATTTTTATGTTACTTTCAGTATTTGTTAGTACAACCGTTCAGTATTTTTAAGCATTGACTCTCGTTTCCTTTGATGCATTATTAGTTAGTTAGTTTAATCTAATAGAAAAATAATTATGGATGTACTCATTAATGGTAAAGACTACTCTCCAGCCGGTCGTCATTTTGTCCGTCGGCACGGCCGCTCACATCCAGCGCGCATCCTTGTCGGCCGCTCGCATCCAACGCGCATCCTGGGCTTGCGACTCGCCCACGCCAGTGACCGGGAGGGAGGTCCCACATGTAATGCACTAGAATTGAGCTGTCGTTTCAAACATTGGGAACCGGCAAGTTCGTCTCCTCCCCTCCCACTCCCCCTCCGCGCTCCTGGCTCCCCTTCCCCCATCTCCGGCGAGATTCGGTCGATTTTGATCCAGATTTCATGCGCAGAGGAGGTGCTCGGCGAGGAATCGAAGGTGACTTCGCCCTGTACCCGGCTCATCTCCGCCATATCCTTGCTCCCTCCGCGCTACCGGCTCAGCTTCTCCCATCATCTCCGGCGAGATCCGAATCAATTTGCTCCAGGTTTTGGTGCGAGAGGAGGTGCTCGGCGAGGAATCGAAGTCGGCTTTGCCTTGCACCTGGCTCATCTCCGCCTTATCCTCACTCCTGGCAGGTTCGCCCCCTTCCCTCCACGCTCCCTCTTTCCTACTGGATGGTACTCACCTTCCCCCCTCCTCTCTGATGATTTCCCCGCGCGAATCGATAGATTTTGATCTAGCGTTTGTGTGTAGATAAGGGTCGGGTCGAGGAATCGAAGGCGGCTTCTCACCCTGCACCGGGGCTCATCTCTGCTATATCGTAGGTTCGTGGCACATTTCCCCCCTACTCTGTATGCGTAATTTTGCAATGGGTTGTGCGGGGGATGTCTCACCTAGGGTTTTGGCCGATGATGCGTGGTGGGAGGGGGGATTCCCTGCATTGCTACAGTGAGATCCTTTGGGCAAAACCAGCTAGAGCAGATTTTATTTTGTTGTTTTTTCCTCCGAACTAGTATCGTGCCCGTGTGTTGCTACGGAATAGCTAAATTTTTATATAAAAACATATGGATCGCATGATAAGATAACAATACCGTGAAATTAGACAATGAAATTAATGAAATTAAAGTGACATTTAATCTAAACACGCAACTTATGTGAAATAACACAGTAACGGATATCGCGGTGTCGCAGGCTTATAAACTCTATTGTATAGACGTTTTCGTAATTCGTCTAAGATAATGTTTTATATCGGTTGTAAGATGTCTTCGATATCCATTTATTTCGTGCACCAAGTAAATTTACAAATAAGTTCCGAAGCATCTCCATACCATCCTGTAGACATAAGAATCTATGCAAATATTAATGCCTGTCAAATGGGCAATACTGGGTGTCTTGAAAAACCTCACAAAACCTTAAAAAAAGTATGTTATCCTCACCGTATAAATATTTACGGGTTTAGGTCTATTCTATGTAGATATGGGATAAAAACGCATTACATATCCAGTAATGGGATAAAAAGCAGTGAGATCCATACCTAGTGTGATAGAGGAAGCCTCGTCAAGAAAATAAGAACGATATTAAATATCCCTGAGGTGACATCAGTGTAACAGAGTTCTTTACCCCAAAGAAAATTAGATTAAGCATCAACAATACAACATGGATCAAAATGTGTTCTTTACCACATTATAATAATGTACAAAATGACCAAACAAATTGTCTAAGCCCACAGGCAGCAAGCTCTGACCTAAACTTTATAGAACTGCACGTTCTCAAGTTATTCAGGTTACCGAATAGCGCTGACCAATAGACCATTCAGTTCAAAACAATTGTTCTACTCCCTCCATTCCAAATTGTAAGTCATTCCAAGAATCTTAGAGAGTCAAAGCATCTCAAGTTTGACCGAAATTATAGAAAGAATTATAAAGATTTGTGACATCAAATAGGTATACTATAACGATGAATCCAGTGATACTTAATTAACATCCTAAAACTTATTATCTTATCGTATAAATTTGGTCAAACTTTAGATGTTTTGACTCTCCAAGATTCTTAGAATGACATATAATTTGGGATGAAGGGAGTACTAAGCAAATATTTTCTACTGCTCCATACAAAAATCTAAAATCCATCACACATCAGGCCATCATTGTTTCTGAAAATTGGCTGTCATTTTTTTCCAATTAGGCAACATTATGACATACTTTGGGCACATAATAATTTTATTATCATAGAACACCAATTATTATAAAATGTTGATTTAGCCGAGTTATGAAAATACATGAAGATTTAGCCAAGTCTAGTTCTAAATATTGCAGTTGGATAATTGTGTTAAATATTGTTAGGTTCTAATTAGTACCGTGCTCTGAATAAGATCCTTTAGTCTAGTTTTGAAAACAAAATATATCCTCATTACATTACTTGCTAAACACCATGTATCCACAGCTAAATATAACGTGAATTATATTGCTTATTTAGGATAGCTGCAATTGGCGGCACAGCAACACGACAGGAAACAAGGTAGATCAGAGTAGCGTACGCGAAGAAAGAGGTAGATCGGAGGAGCATACCCGACAGGAAACATAGTACCGAGGTGAAGAACGCGCTCGGCCTGCAGGCTTAGGCCGCCGCTCGCCCGGCCTCCAAGACCACGACGGCGGTGGTCCAGAATTGGCGCGGAGACTGTGGATTTCCACTGCCGCCCGCTTGGCCTCCATGATCATGATGGAGGCGGCGTGTTCTCGCGAGGGCGGTGCGAGAGCGATCGCGGGCAGGACGTCAGACAGAAGGGATCCCAGCTCCGCAGCCATGGAGGAGACCCCGCGCTCCCGGCTTCGTACTGCCCTCCGAGTTTACCTTCGAGCGATGGCTGTGAGTCTGTGACTACGATGGCGATGGCGATGGCGATGAGTGAGGATGAGGGAGGCCGCGATGACTGTCCGCGACCGCGATATGTGCCCACGATGAGCGAGGCCGCACGATGCGCTATGAGGGAGGCCGCGATGACTGCCCGTGCGAGTTTCCTTTTGTGCGGACTGTGTGCATTTGGCCTCCTTTCCTTGCATGTGGTTTTCTTTCCGTGCATGAGGCCGCGATGACTGCCCGTGCATGTGGTTTTGTTTTCGCAAAAAGGAGTGGACGTCGCAGGGGTGGAACTACTGCAGTCATCGCGGTGATTGCTGCTTTCCAAATGAAACGATGGGCGCGGGGGAGGTAGGGATCGCAGGAGGAGAGGCAAAGTGACCCCAAACTAATATCGCACCAAAAAGTGTCCACGTTTCGTTCTTTTTAGTTGTGGGAGATTAGTCCAAATTTGTAGAGACTTTGCAAGGGGACAGAAAACTTAGAGAATCCAATAAAATTTCTGCAGCCTTCCTACAATTCAAGAATAAATTATCATTGTTGGTGCACACGACAAAATCTTTTTTTTTTCATTAGAGATATTCTTTGTTGGTGCACATGACACAATTCAAGAATAAATTTGCAAGGATCAACAGCATCTCAGACGCAGCACTCTGAACCCCAGCCAACTCATGAAAGGAAATTACTATGCTGGAAAAGCAATAATATGGTCTATATTAGAGAGAAATGATCTTAGGTGTCAACTTTTTTGGAGGGCTGGGTTCCAAGTAATTTTTGGCACTAAATTCAAGATCGGGAGATGACAGACGGACGAAAATACGGAATAGCCAAGATTGGTTAGACAGCTAACAATTCCACGGGCTTGATCAGAGACTGCCGAATAGGAAGGGATGCACCCGATGCAGCACCACAACGATCTCTGGGTTCGTAATGGCATACCTTGTTCAAGCCAATGTCACCGTACTCGTTCGCGCCGCCACCGTCGTACTCATCCGCGCGCGGTGCCTCAGTCGTTTGTGCTGCCGCCGCCGTCACGTGCGAAAGCACCGCCGCTGCCCCGTCGGCGTTCTCGAGCGTGGCTGCCGCCCCGTCGGTGTTCGCGAGCGTGGCAGCCGCCCCGTCCTCGAGCGTGGCGATCTCGCACGGGGGTGGGGTTCGGAGGAAGACTGAGGTGTGATTGCAATGGAAGGAAGGGATATGGAAGGCGATGCAGAGGGATTTGTGGTGGGGGAGGGCAGCTTAGGGCGGGGTCCCTTCGACTCGGAGGAGTCGCAGGAGCCGGGCGGGGGAGGGAAGGAAGGAGAGAATCACGCGTCGGCAAGGGAAGGGAACGCACGGTGGAAGGCATATATACGACGCACCAATTTTTTACCGCACGAAACCAAAGCCTCCTTTTCATTCTTTTTAAGTTGTGGGAGATCTGAATGTATGCCTGATCTGGATCTGAATGTTAGAGAGCCTAATTTGTCCTGTGAATCTGATTGTATGCCTACTGTCATTTGGTAATATTGATGTCACTTGTTAATTTGTTATTTGCTCTGAATGCCTACTCTGAAGTCTGAATGCCAGATTGTTACTTTGAATGCTTGAATGTAGATGTCTGATTGAATGTTTTAGCATAGAAGTGGCAAGATGCATCCTGCACTTTTGCCTTTTTTGGCTATGGTGGCATGTATCCAGCAGATGTTTGCATTTCTGAAGTGCTTTATTTTCAGTTAATTTTCAGTGCTCATTTCAGTTCAGTTTTATTGCATATTTACAGTTCAGTTTCAGTGCTTTTTTCTGAATGTGAACTACCTGATGTTGTGATCTATCTGATACCTGAATGCTACTAGTTACTGCATTGATGTGTCTTAGTTTCTGTTAAACTCCAGTTACCTGATACCTGAATGCTACTTAATGTACTGTTGAGTTTCAGTTCATTTCACATGAATGTTTTTTGTGTGAACATGTGACAGTTATATGAATGCCTACAGTCATTCCACTATTGTTTACCATGAACTGAATGCTAGTGCGTGTGTCAATAATCAGCATTTTAGAGCAAATAAATGTACATGTGCATTGATTAGTTACTGAACTTCATTGGAAATAAGCAACTAAATGTACTTTGACTAATTTTAAGAAGACATTGTTGCCTAATGAATGCCACTTAAATTTCCTGATGAATGACACTTTGCCTTTTGTGTTTCAACTAGTTTTACTGAAACTTTTTCTAGCTTTTGCGAGCTGCTGCTCTATTCCCCCGTTCAAATAAAGGGTTTTTGGTGGCTGACTTCCCCACATGCTGATTTTTTTTTTGTTTTCTGATATCTACAGGCCAAATGGCTCGCATAAAGAGGGGCACTGGTGGTCGTTCTACTAGCGGTGGAAATGGGGTATGCTGAAGCATCCTTTTATCTTTTTTTCTACTTTAAATGTATGCAATCCTTATAGATATCTTTTTGTTTTTATATGTTCACCTTTTTTGCTTTTTTTGCCCTTTTTTCAGGCTGCTAGGAACAGGGCAACACCTGCGAGCCTATTTAAATTGTACAAGTCAATGTCAGATGATCAGTGCAATCTTGTTAAAGGTACTGAAGATTGGAAGCGGGCGACTGCCAGCGGCCATCTGCACATGGCTTGTCAACAATTTCGACCCTCAAATAGAAGAGATTGTCATTCCAGGGAGAGGCAGGATTAAAGCAAATGCAGCTGTTGTCCATAGGATAACAGGGTTGCCGATGGGTAAACATGAGGTCAAATATGAGTTCAATGGCAGTGCAATCAACTTTATAAATGAGGTGTGCAAGTTTGACGATGGAAGGGCTCCTAGAATTAGATCAATAAGACAAAGGCTGGAAGCCAACGATGATTACTTGAGGTGTTGGCTTATGATTGCTGTGTCAACATTTCTATGTGGGAGCACAGCATTGTCCATCAGCCCAAAGTGTTACCCTGCATTGGTTGATTTGTCCAAAGTGAAGGATCTGAACTGGTGTCAATTTGTAGTGGATACTCTCAAAAGGTCTGTGGGCAAGATGGATAGACAGGATTATGTCTTGGGCTGCCAATACTTCCTTACTGTGAGTCATTTTTTTGTAATCACCCTTCATGTATATCAGTACTTTGGCTTTTCTTTTTCTACATGCTTGTTGCTTATGTTGATCATTTTTCTTTATCTCTTTTTTGGCTTTATTAGATACTGTACTTGGACTCATTGGAGATAAGGAACATACAAGTATCTAATACACAGCCAAAGGTTGTGGCATGGAATATGAAACTCATCAACAAGGTTATCAAGTTGGACACTAGCACAAATGGGACATTTAGGAAGCTGAAGGTATGCTGGTGATCTGCCTCACTTTTTTTTGTGTTATTCTTTTTTCATGTTTTCAATGCTGCATTTGTGACACTTTTCGTTCTTCTTTATTGTGACAGCTCAAGAAAATAGATGGCCTAGTCATTGAGACCACTTTACTTGGCGATTTGCGAGACATAGACAACTTTATTTGTCACAGGGCATCTGCACGAATGTCTTCGCAGGTATGCGTAATGCTGCATTTTTTATAAGGGGAGAAAATACTAATATGCACTATGTAATTCTAGTGCTACCAAGGAAATTGTAACATTGCATACTAGGCAACAATATTGGTTTCATTTAGGCAATAATAGGGTCTAGTATTAGGCAATTGGGCAATAATACAGTTCACTAATAATAGGGGGATCTTTTGCATCATCTCCTAACATTTTTTATACATCTTTTTTCAATTACAGAAGAAGAGAAAGTTTTCTGAAGTTGTTAGGAAAGCTTGTATTGGGTTCACAGAAGTGATGGGGACATTAATTACTGAGCTATCTGCAATCAGTGATAATTCTGATGAACAAGAGGATCTAGGATTGAGAAGATCTACACGGAGAAGAACTAACAACAGCAACCAAGAGGCTGAATTCAGTGATGATTCTTATCATCAAGAGGAGTCAGGATTGAGAAGAACTACACGGAGAAGAACTAACAATAGCGACCAACGGGCTTTCAATGTTGATGATGATGACGAAGATGATGCTGATTATCGTGTCGATGAAGACGAGGAAGAAGCTGAGGAGGAGTATGAGGACCTTGAGGACGAAGGTGTGGAGATAGAGGATGATGGTGCTTATGAAGAGGTTGATTCACCCGACAAAGTTGATAAACCGTTTGGTGGTGCTGAAGCAAGTTTGAACATGGTGAATGATAATAAAGCTACCTTACCTAAGAAATATTTTTATTGTACTCAATTTGAACACCAATGGTTTATCTGAACCACCTCAAATGTGTTCACTTAAATGAGCTAGATAGTGTGTTAGGGGCTGCTGAAAGCTACAACTTTAAGTTTATATTGCCTTCTATTTATATTAGTACAACATAGCTAAGGTTGGTTGTTGCGGGCTGTGGCAACCGACATGTTACAGTCCAAAACTAGTTTTGACTTCTGCATGTCGTGGTCAGTCAATAGCAGCTCTTAGTGGCTAAGAAATGGAACTGACCTGACCTGCCACTCCCTGCTACCGCTGACCTGCTAGGCTACTACCTTGTACAGTACAAATACCTGATAGTTGGATCGGTTCTTTTATGTGCTTTGATTAGTTACTTAACTTCATTGGGAAATAGGCAACTAAATGTACGCTGATCAGGCAATATTGTGGCAAGGTCAAGGCAAAATAACGCAAATCATTAGGCAATTTTTACATCATTCTTTTCTAATTTCTTTATTTTTTTTTATTCTTACATTGCAGGTTCCAAGTTATCTAGCATGGGGGGATCAAGTGCAAAACACAAAGCAGGTATGATGTGTGCAATATGTAAATAAGTACATATGTGGTGAGAGAGTACATTTCATGCCTTGCGGCACCCAACTTTTGCATGGTAGGTCATTAAGGATCTGCCATGGTAGTGTGGCTATTGGCTAGTTATAAACACAGCTATGGACTAGATGAAACTATATGCTTGTTTAGGCAATAAAGTAATTTTAAAAAGGCAATAATATGGTAACAGACATGCAAATTAATATGGTTTTATGAACTTTTGTGGCAGAACCGCCCGAAATAACACACTTTTAGAGGCACTTGTCTTCCATTAAACACTAAATACGCCAATAGTGAGCTAATTCAAACAGTTCTGTCGAGCACACCCAAAGAAAGAACTCGAAAATCCACATTTTTCCATCAGGATCATAAATGAGAGAGTAAAGCTTACAACATTCTTAGCCATTTCTTACCTCACTTTTAATACAACATCAGAGTGTTACATCAATTTGTTATATTAGAGGAATGTGACAATGTTATCAGGTTTTTCAGTGGAAATAAAATTTATTTTATGACAAGTTTAAGTATTAACATGGTAGCATTTATATATATATATGAAATGATAACAGAATATGAGACTTTTCTTTGGTAAAACATTTTTGGTGAGAGTTTTTAAATAAACTATACGTCCGCAGCGTGAAGGAAATTTTCATTGAGCCCACCAGGAGATTTCCACACACAAGGTCAGCTTTATCAAAGACTGTTACTGCACCGCAGGGTAGAATAAACCCTGAGTACTCAATTGTACTCCGCAAAACTTACCCATCAGGAGAAAATAAAAGACTCCAAGGATATGCAAGGCTATCTGACTTGTGGGTTTATTGCATCTGCAGAGAGCATTACTAAATGTGCATCCTTATATTCATTTTATTAGCAGTCATGATTAGTTCATTTCTCCAACCATTCTAGGTAAGCACCTATGCTACATTCAAGCATGTGGTAAGTCATCAGAACCATTTTACCTCCATCCATGTTCCAGTTCTTACTACGGTGCTAGACCATAGCCAAGTCATTACCGCATCAGCGGCGATTCGCGAATCAATGTATCCCAGTTGGGTACCCCGAAACACACGCCTCGATTGCACCCCAAGTACAACCAAGACCAACTCCTTCCGTTCCTGCCAAGGGTTCCAGGTCCCCGCCCCAAACTTGGACTCCAAGTCCCCGCAAATGAGGCCCGGCCTCAATGCGGTGCAAGGACCTCCAACCTTTCCCCGCCTCCATTCAGTTGACACGGAAAGAGCTGGAAACCACGACACGAAAGAAACGGGTCTTCCTACTCCCATAAGCAAGTATATGCTCAGGATAATAAGTCTATGACCTGACTACCATCCACAGCAACGGACGGTCCTCAATCGACACGGGCGGAACAAATTCAACCAGAGCCTCGCTCAGATTGCCCAACCAAGTCCAACCCAATCCAAATACAGTTCTGCCCAGTCTCCAATTATTATCCATATATATATCTCATGTGAGAGCAACATCATAATAATAACGATAATAAGTATTTCCCTATCTCTCGCGAGTGACAGGCAATCACTCGTCTTCTACTGAAACCTATAGCATAGCATTCTACATGATCCTGTCATGCTAGTAAGACTCATAGGATACAGATATATATATATGCAAGTGGATTTCCATTCAACTCCTTAAAACATAAATGCACAAACATATTGAAGTGTAGAATAATAGGGGTTATGCACCGGGGCTTGCCTGGGTAAGATATAACCAAAGTTAGCATTCCATTGAGGTGACACGATCAGCAAGGCACAGCTTTCCCGTTGCTCCAAGTGACTCCACGATCCATCATCGTTCCTATTACGATGTACGTGGATGCAATGTAGAGACATAAATAAACAACGGCAATCGTAACGCTCGGGCTATGATTACGCCTCTCACGCTAACGAGCGGAATCCAACAAGTATCGTAGTTATAAAACCAAGGTGTTGTTTAATTCATTTTATTGATTTAACACATATTCCCAAACTAGAGTTCATCACTACTACAAAAGCTTACTATAGGAACGCCTGGCTTTTTGTTTAGGGGCGGTTCTTAACACGAGGCGCCCCTACAGTGGGCACTAAGGCCAGTTGCAGACCAGCCGCCCCTAGTAACGGCACATTAGGGGCGGTTGGTGTTACGAGCCGCCCCTACTATTAGCGGGGCGGCTCAATATTCAGCCGCCCCTAATGTAACGACACATTAGGGGCGGCTAGTGTTACGAGCCGCCCCTACTATTAGCGGGGACGGCTCAATATCTAGCCGCCCCTAATGTGACCACCATCAGGGCCGGTTTTATCTGGAACCGCCCCTATTGTGGTCTGTAGCATAAGGCCGAACCAGTGTTAGGCCCCCACTTTAATGGGTCCTTAATCACACGTATTTGCGCTAGGATCATGCCACAAATACGTTTATTAGTCACAGATGATGGTATACAGATATAAAGGAACATCCGAGCTTTATTGATATAGGGGTCTTACAGTGGCGACGAAGGGGTCACCAATCCGGGTTACAATATCAGAGTTAGCCAACCGAGAAGCGGTGGATTAACCATGACACTGCCCTGTACTCCACAGGCAAACTTGAGCATGGATGAGTCCTAGGCTTCAACGTCATTCTCTTAAGCAAACGCCTTGCGAACTCCTACGTACGTCGGTCCTTTACCTTGTCAACGATCTTACCTTCTGATGTGCCGATATCTGTAAAAACAGAGGAGTAAGTACAAACGTACTCAGCAAGTCTAGACCAGGGGTGGATGTAATTATTAGGGGTTGGGCCCTAACAGAGTCTCTAAAACTGCTCTCGCTAGTTCCTGGGTTATATCATATCATCATCAACATCATGGTCACAAACAGGTTAGTCAATAGTGTGAAAACTAATCATAGATGATCTTACCTAGCATTTGCCCATTCCAAGGATGTGGCTATTCGAATAGATTTAATAAACTCTGCAGAGGTTGTACACTTTCCCCACACGATAGGCGTAGTATCTACCATCGTCATGGCTTCAATAGGCCTAACGAGATTCCGTACCCGCTTGGGTGCTACCCTAGGTTTTGGTATAATCCTACCACGACTTCTCAGGGGTTGGAATAGGGAGATCACTCAGCACCCCATAGGGAAGATCACTCAGCATCCCAACGCGGAAGATCACCTAGCATCCGCAAGATCAATCATTTATTCGTGCACCTAGCACTGCGCCACTGCGCTCAACAAATTTAACGTGCAAGATCACATCAGCATCCATGCCAACCGGACCATGGGGCCACTCTCCCCATGTCTGCTCCTGATAGATCATTTGCCTACGCCGGCCACCTTGGTTTGAAACTATACCTTAACCCAACGGGGTGTGGAATCAAGCCGCCCCATCCCGGCGTGTGGCTGTACGTATAATCGCACTAGGTAGAAGGTCCATGACCCGGTCCTTAGGGAGCGAGCTCTCCAAGACAGGAAACCCTCACTAGGTGAAACCTGCCGAGACGATCCATCCCACATGAATCGCCCCAAACTCGCTTTTGGTTGATTAAAACCAATTATTAAACCATGTTTCATCTATTACCTAACATCAGGGCCTTTATCGTATGTCAACAACAATTCGCGCACATAGGTCATCAATAACTCAAGCACATAGCTCCTCAAGCACATAGCTTATCACAAGAACATACACCATGTATGTATTAATCTCATGCATACACCAAGTATGCATCAATCTCATATCCACATACGATAATAGGCCATGATCTCAGGTTTATATATATTAACATCATCATTTAATTAAGGTCAGGATTAGGGGGGGGTAAGGACTTGCCTGGTGTGTTCTTACTGATCGGCACGATGTCGGACGAAGATGGTTCGCTCCTGAAGAAACTCCTAAACGGTCGGTCGGAAGCTAACGCGCGACGGACGATAAACCTAGCTTGAACTATAGCCAACGAAACACGCATAGAACATTATGGTGGTGACAAGCTTAATGCATAGATCTAGATTTTAGATGAATTATGAAAGTCATTTCACGCGAAACGGAGTTAATATGCATGAGTTATGGATTTTACAATATTAATCCCTAATTTAATCATTAGGGTAATATTATATAGTAATTTTATCATGTAAGGAATTAGGAACTAATTACATGATAAAATTCTATAATTCAAATAATGAATTTACAAATTTTCTGGGGATTTTTCTGAATCAGGAAGTAGCACTTATAACCCTTCGTGTGCAACTACCGTGTGCACCTAACGATTACCCTAGTGTACCCCAGCTGGCTCTCTCTTGCTGCATATGACAGGTGGGCCCTCATGGCATCTTCCTGCGTGGGGCTGACGCGTGGGCCAGTCTAAGGGAGAGGGGAAAGAGGAGACAGACAAGTGGGGTCCACCCTACGGCACTCCGCCCCGTTACCGGACGGTGTGTGAAGGGGTCACCTGTGCCGGTCCCTCCCGTCAGTCACGGGAGAGGGAGGAGAGGATACAACGACGGCGACGGCACGGGTGTCATCAGAATAGGGCAACGGGCACGAGTTCGCCGGAATCCGGCCATGGTGGCTCGGGCCTCGTCCAGAGCTCGCCGTGCGTGGCGTATTGAGCTCCCACGTCCACCCTGGCCTTGATGGTGCATAATAGGGCGGCGGTGGAGGTCCACCCCCATGGCAACGGCGTCCCGAGTGGCGCTCGGCGGCGACGCTCCGGCGAACGGGCAATATAGGGCGATAGGGGAGTAAAGAATGACAGAAATCACATCGTCGAGCATCGAGGAACCTTACTAACCTGATGATTTCGACCTACGACGGCTAATTCCGCGGGAACGGCTAACCCTAGCCGACGGCGGCGGCGGCGCATGATTTGGGGGAAACACGAATTTCATGGGGAGGAGGAAGGGAGAGGGGAAACTGAAGTGAGCACCGTATGTTCCAGGCTCGGGCGGAGCTCGTCGAAGTGAGGGCGAGCTCGATTGAGGGCTGGAGAGACCTATTTATAGGCTCGTCATGGCGGTGCCCGCGATGCCGATATTTTTCTGCCGACGAGATCTTTTCCGGCATCGCCCGGCGTGCGCGTGGACCTCCAGCTGGTGCTCGACAGTGTCCTGCTCTCGTTCGTGTCCTGTCCCATCATGGGCGAAGCCGGTTGTCCGTCGGGTCATGTCATCAAGTTCGGCGGGTGCCGACCGTCATGGCGGCAAGGCGGTCAGCCGCGTGGCTGTGGGTGTTGAACCCGGTCCCTATGTGCGTGGAACCCGGCTGGCGCTCGGCTAGAGCCAGACAAGGCCGCGCTCGTGTTTGTGTGTTCCTCGTGCCCCGGCGATGTTGGTTCACCGTCCAGTCATGTCGTCGTGGTCACCTCCTTTCGACTGTCATGGCGGCAGGGCTCAGGGTCGGTCTCGGTGGTGCTGTGCACTCCACAAGTGGCCTACATGAGCACGGGTGCTGGCGGTGCGACGACAAGACGGCTCGGCGGAGAGGTCGACCAGCCCACTGTGTGCCGGACGTCCATGGTAATGGTGTTGACTGTACTGGTCGGGCCGCGAACGCAAGGCGCTGCGTGGATGCCTGTCGTCGTGCGTGCAAACCGAGTGGAGGGCGATGCGACACCTCAGCAAGGAGTCAGCAGACTTGCTGTGCGAGGGTCGCCTTGCCTCCTTTGTGCGACAGGACGGGGGCAGAGAGGGGCCGCGGTGCCGATGTGTGAGGGGGAAGGAAGAAGGAGAAACTGACGTGCGGGCTCGGTTAGCAGTGAGAGGGGAAGGGGAAAGAGAGGCCGCGGCGGGCCTTGGCTTCCTGCTCGGCCGTGGGCTGGCCCGTTCGCGCGTGAAAGGTGGGAAGAGGAGAGGAGAGCAGGCGGGCTGGGCCAGAAAACATGAATTGAGCCCATGACCCCCTTTCCTATTTCCTTTCCTTTTTCCTTTCTTATTTCTCCTTTTCCTCATGTGTACACTTATATATATTGTAAAATATATTTGTACAAGCACATGTGTATATTCCCACGGCTTTTATGGATGAGAATAATTAGGCACTTGTACTTATATATATTAGTACACATGTCCCGATTGTATTATTATTTTCCTAGAAAAATTGTAAACTTAGCTCATGCATGACTTCCATAATTTAAACTGAGACTATGCTTTTCATCTGTTGCCACCATAAGCTCAACAGGCAAGCAAACACAATAATCCTATTTTCTATATGGTGGGATTTTAATGGGGTTTTCGAAGGCAGGGTTTGGTCTTGTGGAAAGTAAATCAGATTTTAGTTGTATTTTCAAAAAGTTCAAATTTTTAGTGATTTTTAAAATGATGCAAAAACACGGGTGTTACAACCAGCCCCCTTCTTCCACCTCGGGTCACTCACTCCAACTTGCAAAAAAAAAAAAGGTAGGGAGGCCTTGGGCTCCTCCCAAAAATTACTCTACTAAGAGGCGGAGGTTTTGAACTCAAATCCTTTGGTGGGGAGCTTCTAAAAGGTAAGAAAATGCTTTTCCAACCATTTAATTCAAGTTTTAATGGTTGGTTATGGAGTAATTTAAATTTTGCTTTTCTCTCTCTTTTATGGTGTATGAGCTTTGTATGGAGCAAACTAGAGCTTATGTTTGGAGGTACTAGGGTAGATTAGTGAGAGTGTTGGATTAGACTCATTTATTAGTCTCTCTTACATGATTTTAGTGGACTAATAAAATTGCTAGGGTTCATGTGTTCATGGTTGATGAACATGTGTTTTTTTAATTCATAGTGCAAACTTTTAACAAGTTTTTCTCTCTCATATGATGTCCAAATGCTATGATTTTTTTTCTAAAATTTTCTAAAATGATAATCTATTAGTGTACTCATTTTATGCTACAACTTTGATATTAATGACTTTTTTAGCTGTAACCATTTATGGTTTGCCATGTACATGCATTTATATATCCGATTAGTTAGTCCTTTGATGTATTTTCTTTAATTGTTGTCCTAAAGGATGGAGTACAGGGAGGCTTGGATGTATGGCACATTAAGGTGGAAGGCAGGTTTCCGTGAAGAGTTGGATAAATTTATTGAAGCCGCTGAGAATCATGCGAAGACATTGACACAGGATTCAATAATATGTGTGTGTCACGATTGCAAGAAGGAGATAGAATGGAGAGACGTGGAGAACATTAGATCACATTTGATTACACGAGGATTTGTTAAGGATTACACAATCTGGATTCATCTTGGTGAAAATGTTGTTGGTGACGTCAACTTCGATGATCTAGGAGATGACCTCGAAACCCTAGAGCGCTTGTCCTAGTATTCAGAAGAGCTTGAACCAGGAAGGAACCCCAAGCCTGACAATGAACTACGAGGTGGTGATGGTTGGCATGGTATGGACACATGTGTTGATGATAATGATGGCGGAGCACGTGTCGGGGATGGTAGGGGAAAAGGTGATGTTGATAATGATGCCGGAGCACGTGAAGGGGATGAAGATGACGATGATTATTTGGAGGAAATGCTTAATGTCCTTAGACCAGAAATATTACGAAAGAGCGTGAAAGGTCTAGAAAACCTAGAGAGGGTGAGAGCAGCATCGAAGGAAACTGTGTGTGGTGTTGAAAAGGGTTGTCGGATACACTGGACACTGCTACGTTTTGTGCTTGAACTACTCATCTTGAAGGCTAAGTACGGCTGGTCAGACTGTAGTTTCAATGATCTGTTGCGTCTCCTGTCATGGTTGCTACCACAGCCAAACTCAGTACCCTCCAATACCTACCAAGCGAAAAAGGTTATAAGTCCATTAACAATGAGTGTTGAAAAGATCCATGCATGCCCAAACCATTGTATCCTTTTTCGTGGTGACACGTTCAAGGATCTAGATAAATATCCTAGGTGCGGGGCTAGTCGGTACAAGAACAACAATATGTACAACGGGGACAAAGCCTCCATAGGGAACAAGAGGAAGAAGGGTGGGAAAAAGGCGGTACAGGATTCTCATCTCCAAAAGGACACTCCATTAGGTGTTGAT
The DNA here is from genome assembly GCA_015847255.1 of Hyparrhenia diplandra. Classification (NCBI taxonomy): domain Eukaryota; kingdom Viridiplantae; phylum Streptophyta; class Magnoliopsida; order Poales; family Poaceae; genus Hyparrhenia; species Hyparrhenia diplandra. Next base: position 31,295 of record JADLZK010013308.1, read on the forward strand.
CCGAAGCAGAGAAGAATTCCTGCCTTGGTAATGTGGTACCTGCCAGTGACCGACCGCTTGAGGCGAATCTTCCTAAACCCTAAAGAAGCCGCACTCATGACATGGTGGCAAGATGAGCGCAAGATAGATGATGATAAGATTGCACTCCCGGCCGATGGTACTCAGTGGCAAAACTTTGATGAGAAGCACAAAGACTTCGCCGAAGACCCAAGGAATGTACGGTTTGGATTGAGCACCGATGGAATGAATCCCTTCAATCAGAGGATGAGTGACCACAGCACTTGGCCAGTGATCTTGACCATGTACAACATCCCAACATACCTGTGCCAGCTGAGAAAGTACCTTTTCCTTACTGTTCTCATTTCAGGTCTAAAACAACCAGGCATTGACATTGACGTGTTTATCGAGCCTGTGTTGCAAGAATTCGAGAATCTACGGAAGAAAGGGGTGCTGATGTGTGATGCATTCCGAAAGGAGGAGTTCATATGTTGAGCCATAATCTTTGTTTCTATCAATGACTATCCCGCGTTGTTTGCTTTGTCTAGACAGATCAAAGGGAAGACTGGATGCATAGTCTGCTTGGATGGTACTATATGGGTGTATCTAAATGCATCCAAAAAGGTAGTTTACATGGGGAATCGATGCCGCTTAAAGATAACTCACAAGTACCGAAGCAAGATGTACAAACACTGGTTCGACAACACTCTAGAGACTGAACCCCCTCCGGAGAGACGTCATAATGGACAATATGTGTTCGAAATGGTGAAAAACTTACACATCGGAGATAGAAGTACACCTCCTATCGAAGGCGTACCTTTCAAGAAATAATCGATCTTCTTTCAGTATCTGGAATATTGGCCAGAGTTTGAGGTTCCCCATGCAATTGATGATATGCACTTGAAGAAGAATGTCTTTGAGAGTACCATGGGTCTAAAGATGGACACGGCCAAGTCAAAGGATGGTCTGAAATCACGGAAAGACATGGTGCAGCTAAAGGTAAAGTCCGAGCTTCACCCCGTACTTGAGGATAATGGAAAATACACTCTGCCCGCAGCTAGCTTCAACTTGACCCCAGAAGAGAGGAGGGTTATATGCACTTACCTAAAGGCGGTCAAAGTTTTGACTGGGTTTTCAGCGAACGTCAAGAAGCTAGTGTCCATGAAGGACCTGTCAATAACACACTGCAAGGCTCACGATTGTCATGTAATGCTGATGGTGTTCCTACCTATTGTAATCAGGGTTATAAAGCCAGAATTCTTGAAAATGGCCATCACCCGCATGTGCTACTTCTTTTCGAAGATATCCCAGAAGACGATTGACAGGAAAGAGCTTGATGAACTACATGATTTCATGGTAGAGACCCAAAACCAGCTAGAGATATGTATGCCTCCTGCTTATTTTGATATAATGCCACATCTCATGCTTCACATGGTTCATCAGATAGAGGCACTGGGCCCTTGCTACTTGCATGAAATGTGGTGCTCGAGCGATTCATGTCGGTTCTAAGTCAATTCGTGCATAATCAAGCATACCCAGAGGGCTCCATGATAGAGGGTTACAATACTGAAGAAGTCATCGAGTGCTGTCAAGAGTATCTAAAAGTACAGAGTGGGATTGGTAAACGCGATTCACGTCACAAGGGTAGGTCGGCTGGGAAAGGCACCAACCAGAGAAAAGTGTTCGTTGACCAAGACTACAAACAAGTGAGTCAGGTGCATTACAGTGTGTTAAAGTGTTCAGCGCTTATGCGACCGTATGTTGATGAACACTTGGCTATCATTATGGAGGAGAGGAATGGCCGCTCAGATGAGTGGGTCACGAAACAAATCAAGCAACAATTAACTTCATGGTTGAGGGACCAAAACATACCGACTGGGGAAACCATGGATGATATTACCATGAACAGGTTAGCATCAGGGCCATCGAGACAAGTCACAACATGGCAAGCTTACGACATCAATGGGTACACATACTATACCTATGTGAAGGATAGTAAATGTGTGAACCAAAACAGCGGGGTTCGAATAGAAGCCATCAACAAAAAGGGATGAAGGATCAATTACTTTGGCATCATTGAAGAAATATGGGAACTTGACTATGGAATGAGCGTGCAGGTGGCCGTGTTCCGATGCCGCTGGATGAAAGAACACCAACTGAACGAGATCGGGTTGACAACCATTGACCTTGGCAATGTAGGCTACCGAGATGACCCCTGGGTCGTCGCTTCAGATGTCGCACAAGTTTATTTACCTGACCCGATCAATCATGACCAATCAAAGAAGAAGACAAAGCATGTGGTTGTCCCTGGGAAACAGCGCATTATCAAAGTTGATGGTGTGGATGATGTTGATGAGTACAATAATTATGCTGAAATACAGCTATTCACAGACTTTCCGCAGAAGATCGGTGTTGTTGAAAAGAACCTACCCAAAGACATATTGCCATGGGAGCAAAAATGCGTCAAGGGGAAAGTCGTCACGGCGAGCTAGCTAGTTGTTGAATGTGGAGTCTTTGTGTTAGTGTGTGTGTCTGTAAGACTTTATTTATGTAAGAGTGAGACTACCTTTATGTGAATGTGGAGTCTTTGTATTTACCAACCCTTTGTCAAATGCAAAAAATGTCCTATATATCAATTGTAGATCTTGATGAGGTGTGATAACAGTTGGTATTCATGACTTTTCATTTTGAAACCATTTAGGGTTCAAAAACTAAAATTCACCGAATTTTTTCAAAATTCAAAATTTGAATGGTTCAAAAATTATCAAATCCAAAAATGTCCAATATATAGAGTGTAGATCTTGAAAAGTTACACAAAATTGGTATTCAAAACTTTTCAATTTGAGACCATCTATGGCTCCAAAAAGTAGTGTGAAGTTGTCTTTATTTTTATATTCAAAATTTTGACTTGGTCAAACTTGGTCAAACGAAGCAATAAATGACCTCATATGAAAAACTTTTGAATACAAAGGTGTTAGAACTTATCAAGATCTACAACAGTTATATAGGTGATTTTTGCTTTTGAGAAAGTGTTAGTAAACAATAGTCATAAAATCATGGATCTCACATATAGTTTATGAAACTATATGAGACATGTGTCCAGCTGTGAAGAATGTTTACCAACACTTTATCAAATGCAAAAATGTCCTATATATCAATTGTAGATCTTGATGAGGTGATAACAGTTGGTATTCATGACTTATCATTTTGAAACCATTTAGGGTTCGAAAAACTAAAAATTCACTGAATTTTTTTGAAATTCAAAATTTGAATGGTTCAAAAATTATCAAATCCAAAAATGTCCAATATATAGAGTGTAGATCTTGAAAAGTTACACAAACATGGTATTCATGACTTTTCAATTTGAGACCATATAGGGGCTCAAAAAAAAGAGTTGTCAATTTTTGAATTTCAAAATTTAAATCTTTCAAAATTTGTCAAATGCAAATATGTCAAACTTTATCAAATCCAAGATATTTATAAGATAGGAAAATTTTTTAGTCATGATTTCTTAATTTGTAACCATCTTTTTTTTTTTTTACCTTTTTATCAAACAATCATTTTATTTTTAGCTTTTTTTGAAAACTACTAAAAAAATTAGTAGGGTAATTTGGATCAGGAACCGCCCCTACTAACTAGAGCCGCCCTTACTGTGGTGCCCAGGTATATATACTTGAGGCCATTTCAGGGGCCGAATCGGCTAAGTCTTGGGCGCTAAAATTTGACATCGATTTGGGGGGCTATCGAAATTTCCCGCCGCCGCCGCCACCATCTCTGTGCCCTACCTCACCCCCCCCGAATCCCTCTCCTTCGTTGCTGCCGAGCGCCTCCGTCCTCCCTCTCCCCTCCTCTGCGCCGCCACCGTCCGCCGTGGGCTAGGAAACCCTAGCGGCCAGTGCGCGCCGCCGCCGCCGGGCGGAACCCTAGTCCGTATTCCGTGCTCGAGCTCGCCGTCGTCGGCCCGGCTTCTCCCTCGGCTCCGTGCTCCGTCGGTGTCCCGTCCTCGAGTTCCGCCCGGTGTCACATCCCCGGCTTTTCCCTCGGCTCCATGCTCCACGGTGTCCCGTCCCGGAGCCCGGCCGGTGTCACGGCCCGGCTTCTCCATCGGCTCCGTGCTCCGCTTAGGTGTCGATCCTGGAGCCCGGCCGGTGTCGTGTAGCCCGGCTTCTCGCCCCGGCTACGACATCCCCGCCCTCGTGCTCCGTCCACACTGCCGGCCGCCGTGGAGCTCCACCCCGCCGCAACCCTAGCTGCCGTCGGGATCTGGTCTGCCGTCCTTAGCTCCACCGCACCGGAACCCTAGCCGCCGTGCTCTGTTCCCCGACTTCTTCCCTTGCTCCGTCCCTAGCTGGTGAGTCCCTGTGATGCCATTCTTTGGCAGGTGAGTCCCTGATGTTGCTGTGATGATGTGCCGATCTTTTGTGATGTGATTTTGGTTAACTGAGCACTATGCCACTGCCTATGATGCAACTTGACATTTTGAGATGAATTTTGAGAAGAATTTGACATGTTGAGATGAATTGGTGAGTCCCTGTGATGCTGCCTGTGAAGAACATGCTGCCTGGTGGATTTTTTTAGCTGAGCACTATTATGCCACTGCCTATGATGCCACTGCCATACTTAGCTGAATTTTTCTGAAATTTTTAGATGCCACTGCCATACTTATGTGTGATGAAATGGGATGAATTTTTCTGAACTTAGCTGAGCATTTGCCACTGCCATCTACTACTGTCTAATGCCACTGCCATACTTGATTTTTAGATGAATTTGAGATGAATTTTTGTTTTGAGGAATTCTATAGCTGTTTACTATCATTCTATATACTTTTTGGCCATAGTTCACTGCTTTTGATGCCACATACTTACTGCACCTCTATTTCCTCACTACTAGTCACTTCCATTTTGTTTTCCCCAATTTTTTTATTGCTGGTCCTATATGGCTACTGGTCTACTGCTCTCATCTTTTAACTACTACTACTCTATCACTTCTACTGGTCCTATATGGCTACGGGAAATTTCGGCAGCCTGCCGGGGTCGATGTCAAATTGTAGCGCCCAAGACTTAGTCGATTCCTAGATCATCGACACCTATTTCGATGTCAAATTCCTAGGATATTACTGCATCTCTATTTTGATGCCACATACTTACTGCACCTCTACTGGAACATATTTTGATGCCACATACTTACTGCACCCTATTTCACTTAAAATGCTACTTCACCTAATGTTCCTGCCATATTACTTCACCTTTATTTTTGATTTGTGGTGGCTCTCTGTCTACCTCTTTTTCACTCACAAGCTTAGCCCCTATGCTGGTGGATGCTGCTGTCTTGCCTGTCTTGCTGCTGCTTTCCTGCTGTTCTCTGTGTTGCCTGTCTTGCTGCTGCTCTTGCTGCTGCTCTCTGTTCCTGTCTTGCTGCTGCTCTCATGGGAAAATTGGAAGGGAGTGGCATGTGCAATGATGTATTTTTTTATTTGGCTGAGGCAGTGGCATGTGCAATGATGTCAAACTTATGATGAACTTTTTATACACTTATGATGAATTGGGCTGGCTGCTGCAATACTAAGTGGCATATGCAATGATGATCTTTTTATATACTTGTAAAACTAAGTGCTGAGGCAGTGGCATATGCAATGATGTGAACCCTTTTAAGCTGAAGCAGCGGCTATGGTGATTTTGAGGCCCTCTATACTTGTAACCTTGTAAACTAGGATGGCTTGTATAAGCAACCAGTTTAGAAGTGATGAGATGACAAGGGGGCAAATCTGAGCCAACTTTGTATATTTTTTGGCTGATGTTAATATTATTTTGGCTCTCTTGTATACAGTTAGTATTGGGGCATGCCTGGTATTTGGAGCACATGTATTTGGAGCTGTTTTCCTTTAAGCTCTCTCTCTTTATCACATGTCATGCCTATTTTTTATTTGTGGTGGCTCTCTGTTACGGAGGCGGCGGCGGCGCTGTACGGAATCACTGAGAAATTTTGGCAGCCCTTGGCTGCTGCTATCTACTTGTGGTTGTCTTGCCTGTCTTGCTGCTGCTCTTGCTGCTGCTCTCTATGTTTGTACCTAATGAGCCAAATTAGAAGTATATGTCTTGACTGTTTATTACTTAATAATTACCACTTCATGTGATTGTAGTAGCATATGTTAATAATTGTTGCCATATATATGAGTTTAATTTGAACCTGTAAGTGTATATATATGCATAAATGTTTTTGTGACCTGTCCACTTAAATCATGAAAATTTGAACCCTAGCTACAATTGTTGTCCACTTAAATCTTATAAATGCATACTGTACCTAATGATCCAAAGTAGCTATCTGTGACCTGTCCATGGCTAAATGTTTTTGTTCTACTGCTGTTTTTTCATTGGATTTGGCATATAATATGTGTTCTGCAGCCTAGTAGCTAAGATTTAAATCACTGCTTATATTCTTTTGCTGGCATGAATAGTTTGCATCTTTCATTTCAGTTATATTATTTTGTACCCTAGGTATGGATGCCTACAGCCCATCTACTCCTAGTACTTTGCTTAGATCAGCCCACTACTTGGCTGATGTACTTCTATCAACTATAGGTACAAGTATGGCCTATTGCCATACTGCTACTATGTTGGCACCTGCAATCAGAAGTAACAGGTGAGATCACCCTCACCTCTCCTCTCCCTCACCCTTGCTCCAAGGTCGAAGATGAGCAGGAGCTCAAACACTCTCACACACTCTCTGCACACTCCCTATTGCCATGCTGCTACACTACCGTGGATGGACAGCAAGAGCTGACCAGTCCTCTACTTGTACCTGTAGCAGATCAAAGGAGCAGCAGCAGGTTACAACTTACACACTATAGGTACAAGTATGGCAGCAGCTATGTTGCTACAGCAGCAAGGATGGACAGCTTGAGCTAATCCAATTCCTAATTATTGCAGCACACAATCAAGGAGGATGCTCACTATTTTCACTGGCCTCTCTCTCTCTCTCTCTCTCTCTCTCTCTCTCTCTCTCTCTCTCTCCCTCCCTCCCTCTCTCCCTCTGGCTATTTTCAGACTTGCTACATGTTTTTGTTTGTCCTCCCCTCTCCTCTCTCCATGCCGATGATGAAAACTGTCTAACTCCAAAAATTATATGGAATATTAGCTGATGATCATGAACTTGTGAGGAACTTGGCATCATTATCAGCCGCCCCTACTGCCTTTTTCTATATGCTCACTGTCTTTATAATGCCTTTATGCTCCAAGTTCATGCTCAAATGATGATTGATATGTTTCTGAGGCCTCTACTACTTGTAATACTCGTTTTCTTTGCTCGACGATACAAAAGGGTGTACTGAGACAACATGACAGTCAACCCGCTAAGTTGAGAGCAACCCACTACTTGTCTATTTTTTGATCTATTGCTATTTTATTAGTCTAATTTATGCCTTCATGATACAAGTACCCTTCTGGCGTATCTAATGCTAAATCTGTTTCTTCTATTAGACTAAATCATAAAATATCCCTGACAAGAGACAGTATAGCCCGAAGCCCTGAGCATGGGAAAACCTTTGAAGAGGGAGAACCACATGTCATGAGTCAGGAGGACTTCAACAAAGAGTTAGACAAGAATGTAGAAGCGATGCTTAGTCAGGATCCGTTCAAGGAGGAGGGAGAAAAGGGAAGAGAAGGAGATGATGATGACGACTTTGATGACGACTCTGATGACGATGATGATGACGCTGGATATGTAAGTCCCGAGGATTCCTTTTCCACGTGAACCCAGGCATAGGCCAACTCAGGACGACCTGGACAAGGACTTTAACCCAGATGATGAGGTAGAGACAAAGCCTTAGTAATCAATTTTTGCTAATGCTTTTATCATGTTACAACCATTAACACTTTGGCCTCCCGTATACATAGGTCTCTGCTGAATCTCCTCCAAAAAGATGACGTCGACGTCCGCGACGTTTCGACGGAGAAGACAGAGCAGAGGAACGAAGAGCAGAGGCAGCCGCCATAGAGTTGAACAATAATGCCTCTGCTCCAGAACCCCAGGCCACGACCACGACCTCGGCGCCGAAGAGGAAACAGGGGATAAGAAAACCAAACCAGTATCCTGAAAAGGACATAGTCTATGTGATAACAGAGGTTGGGCCAACAGGGGACATCCGTCAGCCAACCTGGATGAGAGCAAAATTCCGTAATGCGAGCGGCGCCCTTGTAAGAGATGAGTTGAACTCAGCTATCCCATCATGGCCAGAAGTACCGGAGGCGAAAAAGGGGGACCTATGGAAGAGGTTGTTAGTCAATTTCTGGTTTCCAGCCGGTACTGAGGACAGTGTGAAACATCAAGCCTTTAGGATAATCGGGGAGGCTTTCCGACGTTGGAGGTGTGAGCTCAACACGAAGTATATCCAAACGGGCAAAACTCCGTTTCACAAGTATGGAAAAATAACACAGAGTCAATGGGAGGACCTTGTGGCTCAAAAGACTTCAGCAGAAGCATTGGCCCTCAGTTCCCGTAACAGCGAGCAAGCGAAGAGGAACATACACCCTACTCATTTAGGTTCCGGTGGCTACTTTGCCGCAGAAGAGAATTTTCGGAAGAGGGACGAACAGGCAGAAGCAATAGGGATTCTGGTGCAGAATTTGAGGGTATGCTCAAGGAATTGGATACATGCGAGGAGTACCGGATCGTCCAGTTCTTCCCTTAAGTTTGATAACCCGGCTACCGAAGAGGTAATATCAAAGATATTCACATACGGTGAAGAAAAGGTGAAGGGCTCATTCATACCTTCCAGAGAGAGGGACGAGCTTAGCCTTGCCTTGTGAAGCGTCGAGCACCCAGGCCGCACCAGGGGTTTAGGGAAAAGAATGCCGTGGAAACATGGCTTCGAAGAGGACAGGCACCTGTACAAGAAACATGGTAGAGACCGAGAGTCGGATCTTGAAAGCACAATGAAGGCTATGGTAGCGAAGCTGCTCGAGGAGAAAGGGTTGTCTATGGAGCCATCGGGTCAACTTGCAGTAATCGGGAGCCCTCCGGAAGTTCCTAGCAGCCAAGGTTCCACTGCAGGCACAACCCCCGTCGATCGCATACGGGAACCAACTAGTTGCAACTTGGTGGTTTTCGTTGGAAGGGGGAACACAGTGAGGGAGGTCGCAACGGGTGTGGCACACCCCCCTGGAGGCTTGTGGCACAATAAACCTATCCTGCCAGACTACACTAGGGTCGAGGTGCATACCGTGCAGCACCATTACATGGATTATACTTTTGAACACCCAACTCCCGAGGGACTGAACGAACTCGGGCAAGTGATTGGGCAGTTCATCCTGTGGCACAAACGGGACATCATATTGACAGGTTGTTCGCCTCCCCCAGCCAGTTATTCGCCACCTCCATGACTGAAGGGAGTTATTGAGGAGGGGGAGATCATGTCACCAACTCGTGATGATGAAATGCCTGAGATGCCACACTCCCCTACTCGTGACCAACAAATGCCTAAGATGCCACACTCTTCTCTGCCTTCCAAGGAGCAAGAGGCTGAGGTGGTACGGCCTACTACGCCTCCTATAGAGCAGGTGCCTTCGAAAGAAACTCCTCTTGAAGAGCAGTTGCCTCCGAAACAAACTCGTGTTGAAGAGCAGGTGCCTCTGGTAGAACAGCCTCATAAAGAGCAAATGTATTCAAAACAAGTTACGGCATCGGAGGATGTATGGGAGGAGTCGGAGCTTAGAAAAAAGGTTCCAATCAAAATAAGGCCCGTCTATACGCCGATGTTGGACGTTACGTCGACGTCCAAGTGGTTCGCCCATGACCAGTTCAAGCCTGAGAACCAAGTCAAAGAAGTACCACCAGGGGCTTCTGAACCTACTGTCACCAGTAATCTCTTTCCGGCAAAAAAGTATCCGGATGTTGGAAAAATCAAATGGACAAATAGATGCCCAAAAAAATATGAAAGCGGCAAGGGCTTCCTACCAAACCATATCATCCAAAGCATGCCACATGGAATGAAAAAGTTCCATGATTGGTACTTGCACGCTCAGTCGACAGACCTAAACTCGATAACATGTGCCTACCCCAACGGTATATTCGGAGGACCTGGTGGGGATATTGCCTTCGACTTCGATGACATCCATACAATGTATCGCCTCGGTGAAATGGACGTAAATCTAGTTCACACCTGGTGTCTGTAAGTCCTTTGCCCTCCAGATATGGTATGATTGCGATAGTTTGATAACGTTGTAACTAACCTAAGCGGTCAATTGTAGGATGCAAGCGCACCTTGCAAAACAGGTTTCAAGTGTGAAACATGGGTACGTGGATCCTCAACACATAGCACAATCACGTTTTACATATCCTAATCGATGGGACCTGAATGGCAAAGAGTTAGAAGCTGGAAAGACCAAGGAGGAGAAAGAGGAAATCCGGGCGAAGGCAATCAGGGAAGAGGCCATTAAGATGTCGGCATTCATAGCCATGTCTTTTAGAAATCTCCAACATAACACTTGTATATGGCTACCATACCACTTCAAGTAAGTTCAACCTGTACATAAAGCTTTTCGAATACATATTATACGCAAATGAGCTTATCTTTTTCCTATGATTGAATTTATGCAGTAAACACTGGATTGCTATATGTGTCGATGTCGGGCTCAGTGTGGCGTGGGTTTTGGATTCAGCAAACTTTGAGCCGGCCACATATAAAGACTTCATATCGATTCTCAAGACGTATGCATATCGACAATCCTCTTATATGTTTGTATATAACCTCCTAACCTTGCCTGCTGGATACTAATAAGTTGCATTTGTGAAATCGGTTCGAACAGGGCGTACCGCTGGTATGTTAGAAATCACAAGGGGAGACATAATCCAAAAATGAAGGGTGAGTTGTGCGTCAAAACAGATTGTTGCGTAAGTATGACCTATTTCAGTACTGCATAATCTCAAATGCACTAGCTAACAATTTTATATATACAGTGCCCCAAGCAGAAGCCCGGAAGTCTACACTGTGGATATTATGTATGCATGGCGATGAGTAACACCATTTCCTACATGAGACACTCGGACTTGGTATATATGCTCCCTGCCTTTCTCTCTCTCTATATATATATATATGCTCACTGTGTTCCTATATATATGCTAACTATTTCCTATATGCTAATTGTGTAGACGAGAAAAGAGATAGGAAAAAATGGTGACCCTTACCAAGATGATCACCTCTTGGAACTCGTCGGTGGCCTTTGTGACTTCATATTAGATCAGATTATACATCACAAAGGTAGCTTCAAAGACCCTCACTCCGAGTTGCAGAGGAATCCAAAGTATCAACATCTTCGTGAATGGGAAAGGCTAAGTTTAGGGATGTGAATTATTAGATCAGATTGAACTTGTGACGTGAATTATGTGAATTATATGTTGAAGTATGTGTATATATGTGAGTTTGAATTATGGAGATGATATTCTGTGGGTTTGAATTATATGTTGAATTATGGATGTATATATATGTTTATTCTGTGAATTATCTGTTTATTCTGTGAATTATATATATTCCAAATTTGATTTTTTTTTTTTGCGGGAATGGGGCGGTTTTGGAGTGAACCGCCCCTACTGTTAGAAATTATAGGGGCGGTTTATATTTTCAGCCGCCCCTACAGTTCTATTTAGTATGGGCGGTTGGGATTACCAGCCGCCCCTGCAGAAGGCGTTAGTAGGGGGACCTTTGTAGGAACGGAGAGTTAGGAGCGGTTACGAAAACCGCCCCTATAGGCCATCCCTGAACCGCCCCTATAGTAAAGTTCTGTAGTAGTGCATTGGCTAGCTTAGAAAATTAATTAATTGGGAGCTACCAAAATTACAATGGGCATATAACAATATCAGGAATTTAATGTGAAATGTTCAGAGCCAACACTATCACCATTTTGTAACAAAAATTCTTATAAGTTTATATTTTAGCAATATGAAGCGTTTTAAAATAATTAGAACAACTCTGGAAACATTATAAACTATGCGAGACAAATATACTAACAGATAGATCATGATTTTAGGAACCTCACAATTTTTGGACAGATACATAAATTAATATTGGCTTTACAAGTTTAACATAGAAACTAAATTAGAAGTCGAAACGGGCCGGCGGCAACCAAATCAGCCCAGCAGTCCAATGCTGCCCGTGCGGAGCGGTTGCGCGCGCCGCAGGCCGGCCCAACAAAGGGGCCCGTGCACGCGCGCGCGCCGGCGGTTTGAAGCCAAACGACAACTCCTAGTGCTCTGCTCACGCCAACGGACGAACGACCACGGCGGCGCGACTGTTCCGACGAGTCTTTGGGCTAACGAGACGGTAGAGCTCACAGGGAAGCATCAGAAGCTCACCGGGATTCGCACTATGGTGGCGAAATATCGCCGGATATGTCACATTTTTCAGTGAGGTCCGAAAAAATTTTATATCGGTCAAAAATTTTCGGCTAAATTCATATTTCACTCAAAAAAATTACACCAAACCATCCTAAAATCTCCATATCCACTAGTCTTAATAAAGACTTATTTTTTCAAATCTATTTAATTTTTCTCACTAACACATTCGATGATACTAACATATTTTTTGCAAGTTGCCCACTTGTGAGCTTGTTGTATTATCACTTCACAACTTATGCGATATATTGTGTTGTTTTTCGTTCATGTTATATAAATTTGTGATGGAAGATGGATTTGGGAGTTTTTCTAGTGAGATGATGCCAAATTTTTTAAAAACGCATTTTGAATTTGTTTAAATTTGACCCGATATTTCGAAATTTCGAAATATCGCATTTATCGGCAAGTGCCGATATTTTTTTTTCTACCGGTAGAAAAACCTAGGGTGCTGGTTGAGGCGGAGGAGCGCTGAGCTGGCCTGGCCACGTGCGAGCGGGCGTAACGGCAGTGCAGCAAGGCGACGGAGCTGAGCACACAGCGGCGTGAAGGTGTTGCCGCGGAAACAAGGGAGCTCCGAGCTGACCAACGCGCGCAGCGCCTCGAGGACGTGGAGGCGGTAGCGCGCTCGGTGTGGCGCAGAGATGGCCGAGCGGCAGGGTCGCAGCGATGGAAGGAGCTCGTGGGCGCGCGGTGCGAGGAGCAGGGTGCACGGCGGATGTCGAGTGCGGTGCCGTGGCGGCGGGAGCGAGGTGAGAAAGAAAATGGTTAATTTGGCTTGCTCGGATGCTGGTGCTATAAAGATGCGCTGGCTGCTGGTGCTCTCGTATCTGATCTATCACGGACGGTCGTAGATTCCGAGCCATTCGCCAGCTGATCTTTCCTTCGTGACCTCCACTCCAAGTCATCTCTCAGTCACCGTCGACTGACTAACGCTCAAGCATCCCATTAATTCACCGTACTACGAGCGTGACTAGTGGGCACATGCGCGGGAAAAACTCAGCGTCGCTGCCCATTAAAATTTGGGACAAGACGAGGCTGAGTCGGTCAAGTCTGTATGCCTACCTCTGCTTTGCTTCCTTCGCCCCCAAGTCTGTGCTACCACACGGCCAACCCTGCGGTCACGCGTCTCCGCTAAATGACCTGATCACTCAGGCACGTGTGCAGCGGTGGCAGCAGGCAGTCTCTCATAGCTAAATGACCTGATGACTGATCAGCTACTGATGGCTTTGAAACAGCAGCACAAACTTTTGGAATGAACTCTGATCTGCTCCCGATCCAGCATAATCAAGCTTCATCCTTGATCTCATATTCAGAGTTCAGTAATGCAACTCGGTTTGCTTCATGGCTCTGTCAGCAAATAGCGTCTGAAGAGGAAACACCACTGCTTTGCATTTTCTTATGTATACGTATATACCGCCAACTCCAGGCAAGTGTCTCATTGTTTTTATTCGCACTACATAACCGTGAGAGTTTGCCGATTGTGACGATAAATTAAAGCTAATGAGACTCACATGAAAGCACATGTAGTGCTAGCAGTTCAGCCCTTTTGTTCTTCACTTCCTTAATGTCAAACGCATTGGCCCCAGGCATACAAAACAATCGCCACAAATGGACATTGATGCATGAAGCATGATGGTTCCTTCGTATACTCATGATAAAGGAATGATGCATCATCAGTTTGTTGTTGAATAACCTCCTATATATTAATGGTTTGCATGCCTACGACTACGAGTTACCACCAAAATCAATACCAACAAGGACTATTATATATACTTCTACCCCATGCATTGATTTCAAGAGTAACTGACATCGTGTACCTAGTATATGAGGAGATTGGGAAACCTGAAATTAATATTGGAGGAAACTAAACTACCCTACTTGTGGAAGGCACTTGTGGAAGGAAGGTGTAGTGGTTTGGCGAAGCGGAACATAGAAACGACCCTTCCTCCAATCTTGTCCATGTGGCGGCGAGGTACCGCAACTCGCTGTCCAGCTCGGTCTGCGACATCGTCAATGTGCATCGTCATTGTCTCTATCCGAGTGGCTTCATCCTCCGCCATGGCCCCCCAAGTGCGCCTCCTTTGTGCAGCCATTCTTTTACCCACCTCACAGTGCCACTCCGCCAGATTCAAATTCAGGTCACCACCTTCGTCTTCCTAATGCACTTATCTGTCCTTCCTCTAACTGACGGCTCACCCCAACGGCTCCTCACCTGCTTAACGCTAGCATTCTTTCACCCGACGCATTCTTTCACCTGATCACCATCGAGAGTTCCGTTAGAGTGCTCATCATCTTACTTTAGGGAGTTTGGTATTGTTTTTTAGGCGTCATTGTTGTGATTTTACTTTTATGTTGTGGTAGTGTAAGATTTCGTACCTTGGTCGTTCAATCTGTGAGGATTTATGCAGGATTTGGGGCTAGAGTGAGTTCAGTCTGTAAGATTCAGATCTTGATGCACATGACAGAATATTATTTTGCTCAGATCAATTTGATGTTCAGACCATTAGCATTAGTTTGTGCATATTTCTGTCAAAGTTTGCTTAAAGGAGCTGTTTGGTCACATTAAATGGTATATGGGCACCACTGTCCATTTGTATCCCATCTTTAGATGCATGTGACTAATAAAGGAGGACACAAAGACGCATGATACGATAAACATAGTGCATTTATGTGATTAGTATTCATATATATACAGCAGTAGGTTGATAGAAGTCGAGACTGTTAGACAAGATCTTATTGCCTGGCCTAGTAGCTCTATTTCAGCTATACACATGCTTGATTGGCAATTTTAGAGCATATGTAGAAAGCCAAAAATGAAGTCGTTGTTCGCTCTGGACAACAATTTTAGTGTTGGGTTACTCCTTTGAGTCCGAGCAGACTTGAACTTGATATGGATTGGACTTCTAGCTTGGCGTGGATGTCGGTGCTAGCCTTCTTCACCTCCTGCTAAGTACTCTTCTGTCACGCGTTAATGATCGACCGCACAACGAAGAGACCACGGGTGTTAATGACTGCGCAACGAAGAGGTCGCGGGGGTAATCTCGTCTAATATCACGGTGGACCAGCTAAAACGAATTGATTTGTGAAAACAGTCGAGACCCTCAGAACGAACTTATTTAAGAAACGGAGGGAGTACAAAACATCACTGATGCATCGTATGGTTCCAGAGTACATTCGTGATAAAATGAATGGTGCATGATTGATTCTTGAATGGCTTGCATCGATTCTTCCAAGCCCGCAACATACAAGCCAGATCGGATGGTACTACTCCCTTCATTCCAAATTGTAAGTCATTTCAAGAATCTTGGAGAGTCAAAGCCTCTCAAATTTGACCAAAATTTGGCATTGGTGAGCCCTGTGCCCTGAGTCTAAGTTATACATGCTTAGTCATGGGATGCCATTGTTGGGCCCTGTGCCCTGGGTCATTAGATGACCAAAATTTGGCATTGGAATGTTATACCCGCAGAAGTTCAACAATGTTGTAGCCAGTCTTCCAAGCCCGCAACATACAAGCCAACTCAAGGGAATGTTGTACCAGTTTGGAAGTGAGCTGCGAAGCTGAGCCATTGTTGAGCCATCTAAAGTCTGCGGCCGGCCAACCTTTTGGGCCAAGCGGAGGCCCAATAAACTGCAGAGCATGGTCTTTTTTAGAGGCCTGGTAAACGACTGATCAGTCATGTGCACCGATCGATCAGGCATGTGTGCAGCGGTGGCAGCAGACAATCTCGTAGCTAAAATGCTAAATGACCTGACGAGCTAACTGATGGCTTTTGAAACAGCAGTGCAAACTTGGAATGGACACTGATCCGTTCCCGAATACCGATCCAGCATCAAGCATCATCCTCCATCATCTCATATTCAGCTTTCAGTAATGCAACTCAGTTTGCTTCATGGCTATCAACAAAGCGTCTGAAGAGGAAACACAGTGCTTTCCATTTTTTATACATACCGACAACTCCAGGCAAGTATGAGTCCAGTTCAATCCATACTACATACATTAAATAAGAAAGTACTCCCTCCATTCTAAATTGTGAGTCATTCCAAAAATATTGGAGAGCCAAAACATCTCAATACTACAAAAAAGATTAACTGAGGCGGGCAAAGTTGCTTAACCGAGGCATTTTAGCCAGCCGCCTCAGATCGAAGGTCACGGTTAATATGACCTTTTCCGAGGCGGTTTGATGCCCACCTCGGTTAATAAAATAATAAAAAAAAGAAAAACAATGGATAAGCCCAGCAAGCCCACCCACGGGCCCGCCGAGCCCATCCACCCCGCCGGATCTCGCCCGCTGGGATATGCCATCGATAGATCCACGCTGCTCGTCTCTTCGGGGCCGGATCCACCGCCATGGAGCCCGGTGGAGACAGATCCGCCGTGGTTGAGCTGTCGAGCAAATCAGCGTCAAGGTGCCCTGTGGAGGCGATCTGGCGCGCCGAGACGCCCGATGCGAGTAGGCCGCCCCCCGCCACGGATCCATGTCGAGCCACCGGTGCCACCGCCCGAAGGAGGTGGGCCACCACGCGCGGCCCTACGCCACCGGATCTACGCCGAGCCACCCATTGTCGCCGCTGGGTGGGTGGGCCGCCACGCCAGCTGACCCCACGCCCGCCCGGCTCAGCGCCGAGCCACCCGGTCCCCGCCGTCCGGAGGGGTGGGCCGCCCCACGCACGGCCCCACGCCCGCGGATCCGCACCAAGCCACCCCGTGCGCCGCCTTGGTCACCATGGCCACTAAGGTAGAGGGAGACAGAGAGTAGGAGAGCCAGCACCGGTGTGGGGAGGAGGTCGCGCCACCTCTCGGTGTGGGGAGAGGGAGAGGGGGACAAAGTGGACGGCGAGAGAGAGAGGGGGGTCGCGTGAGAGAGAGGGTCGCGAGGAGGGAGAGGAAGTGGCCGCCGCACTTGACTGAGGGAGAGAGAGTGGGAGTGGAGGATGAGAGTTAGGGTTTTCAATGCTCGCTATATATATACAAGGAACCTGTTACCAGGC
This sequence comes from Hyparrhenia diplandra, assembly GCA_015847255.1. Classification (NCBI taxonomy): domain Eukaryota; kingdom Viridiplantae; phylum Streptophyta; class Magnoliopsida; order Poales; family Poaceae; genus Hyparrhenia; species Hyparrhenia diplandra. The sequence goes on from JADLZK010013308.1 coordinate 48,665, forward strand.
CTTGGATGGGCTGTTTGGGCCTCTATTTACCGAGGCGGGCCTTATAATGTGACCACGGTTAATGTAATAACCGCCATTAATCGAGGCGGTTGTGTTATGGGAACCGCCTCGGTTAATATTAATTAAAAGCGGCTTGCATTTTAAGGATGCCCGCCTTGGTTAATATATTTTGCGAGACGGTTGTTGTAACCGCCTCGGTTAATAAAAAAAATGATCGCCTCGGTTAATGCCAGTCATTAATCGAGGCTGTTTGCAAGCTTGCCTGCCTGAAAAAAAAAAAAACGGAAACGCCTCGCAAAAGATTGCATGTAGTAGTGCAAGTCTGACCAAAATTATAGAGAGAATTACAGAAATTCGTGTCATCAAATAGGTATACTATGAAAATATAATTAACGAAGAATCTAATAATTCTTAGTTAATATCCTAAATGTTATTATCTTATTATATAAATTTAGTCAAACTTGAGATGCATTAACTCTCCAAGATTCTTGGAATGACTTACAATCTATGACAGAGAGAGTAGTAAGCCAAGCTCAAATGGTTGTGTGGGAACTACCTTATAGTTTGAGTTCACTTCGGCTCAGATTTGGGTGCCTATTTTCTCTTATTGATGAAAAGTCACCTACTTCTTACTAGCTACTTGAGTACTTGATCTCAGTTTTTTCATTCAGACTATGTAACCATGATAGTTTGAAAATTGTGACGATAAAGATTTTCATTCCAGGGGGGCAAGTTAAAGTTAATGACACTCACACGAAAGCACATGTAGTGCTAGCAGTTCAGCCCCTTAGTAGTTTGTTATTCACCTCCTTAATGTCAAACGCATGGGCACCAGGCACACACAAAACACTCGTCACAAATGGACATTGATGCATCATGGTTCTTGCGTATAGTCATGATAAATGAATGATGCATCACCAATTGGTTGTTGAATAACACCTCCTCCAATGGTTTCAATGCCTACGAGTTACAACCTAAATCAGTGCCTAGGACTATTATATATATATACTTCTACCCCATGCGGGACTATGTCAAGAGAAACTTCTATTGTGTAGCTATAAGTATATGAGGAGATAGAGAAACTCTGAAATATTGGAGCAAAATAAAATACCACGTTTCAGCATTCACTCGTAGAACTGATCTCTTCGTCAGTAACATGGCAAGGCATATCAAGATGTTGGCGGTGGCGGTGACGGTGACTCGTCCATGTGGTGGCAAGACACCACACAACTCACCATCCAGCTCGATCCGCACACTTGTTTTAGTTGCATTGGGCCGCTACTAGGTCTCCAGACTTGATCTTTACTATTGTACCAACGTCAAGTACCAATGTCTTTCCACACACTTGTTTTAGTTGCATTAGGCCGCTACTAGGTCGAGGGATACCAAGACAGTGTTTCCTAGAACGAACCAGGTGAGCAAGAGGCGTAACACGTAGAAACATAAGAAGCCACAAGGACAAAGTAAAAGTTGAGTCCCATGATCTCTCTTGGAAGGATGTGCGCCTGCAAATATCACAACACAAAACATAATCAATTTTTAATTATATGGCACTATGTTTTTCATTTGTTTTCGCTTTGTCTTTCTTACCCAAATAAACCTGTTGCTCTTGCATTCATTTTTTTTCTTTTGTGCCAATAGAGCGGTGCTTGTTACACAGCCGCTCCATGTCTTAAAAAAACTCCTTGAACATGTACTTTTAGAGCATCTCCAACAGTCTTTATTAAACTTACTCACTAATCATCATCTGGAGAGTTATTTGAATAAAATTCGCTTTCTATATTATTTTTTCACCCTCCAATAATTTTTCTATATCTTGTACGGCAACGTATCCTATGGAAACCAGATTCGTGTGCAAACTATGAAAACTCTAATGTAGATCACAGAATGCTGATCCGATGGCCATCGGTGGAGGTGTGTTATTTTAGCACTTAAACCCCCACTCATCCCAGCTAATCCTAAATTTTACAAATTAACCCACCTAAATCATCGAGCGCCGCTGGTTCGTTTCCTCGATTCCTTTCGTCGCGCACTCAGGACGCCGGCTCGGAACGCTCGCGTCATGGCCGCTGTCCCGTCCATCCCCAATGCTTCGTTCGTTGGAGAAGCCAGCAGAGATGAGATCTGTTGCCAACAAGCCACCCTGCTGGTGCATGCGTCCTGCATGCTGTTCCTGTTCAATTCGATCACGCACTATTCCCGTCCACTGCACGTACGTACACATCTCGGTTCCATGTCTATGTTTTTATCCATGGCGCCATATGCACCAGAGAGTGTGTAATGTGACAGGCAATCTGTCACATACCTACCAATCTACTGGTTAGTGGACCGGATGAAAGAAGTGGGCTGGAATAGTTGTGGGCTGCTGGGCTGGACTTTGGCTTGGTCGGTTAAGGTGTCCAGCTATGAGGCGCAGTACAAAAGGTACGGGAACAACGTCAGGGAAGTTGTCGAAGGACCAAAGACCTGAACCGGCGAGCGTGTGCTCGAGGCTAGCTGCGGCTAGATTTCCTTTTACCTTTCTTCTTCCTCTCGTTCGTGTATCCAGAAACTTCTAGAATATTCTAGTAAACAAGTGTTCCTTATCTGTGTGGTTGTATTAGCATCTAGGACGGTGACATCTGGTATCAGCTCCATTGATTCTGGGCTCGCTCCCGCCATGGACACTGCACAGGAGGCTAGGCACAAGGAGATGCTAGATCAGATCCTCGCCATGGCGACGGAGATGGCGTTGGATTTGGAGGCATGCAAGGCGGATTTGAAGGCGTGCATCGCGGTCTTTCGAACCGCTCCTCCAGCCTTCGTCGCCGACTCCGACGGCAGCGCTCGTGAGGATGAGGCCACCTCCGGCAACGGGTACAACTCCGTCTGCTGCGGCTCCGCCTTCGCCGTTCACTCCGCCTCGGCCTCGCCCACTCCTTCTACGACCTCGGCACCACCGCACGACACGGATCCCGTCTCCTAGTCGGCCGTCAGCGAGCACTTCCCGCCCGACTCCACCGGCGGCGGCCTCTGCATCCTCCCCGACGTCGACAACGGGGACATCGACTGCCTCAGACGCCTCCCCGATTCGCTGCTACGCGACATCGTCGCTCGCCTCCCCATCAAGGATGCGGGCGCACGGCGGTGCTCTCCGTCGTTGGAGCACCATCGGTGCGCTGCCCGCTCTTACCGTCGACCACGCCGACCTCGCCCGTCTTCCGCCTCGACTCCGACGGCTTCTACGGCCTCGAGCCCAAGTCGCTGACGGGCTGCTGGAGCAGATCCGCTGCAGCAGCAGGGCCACGCCCGCGCGCGCTCGTCGACCGCGACCCGTCGCGTACACCGTCGCCGCAGCGCTGGCGGGCCGCCTTGGCTCCGCGCCTCGCGCTCGACCCGTCCGGCGGTGCTGCCCTCCGTCAGCGGGAAGCCGGCACTCGCGCGCTGCGTCCTCGCCTGTGCTCGAGTTCCTCATCGAACCCCTACGACCGGTGCTGGATTCTTCGGTGGAGACTGCGTTGGTGTCTACCTCGGCATCAAGGAGGCTGAGCATGCGCGCGTCAATTCCTTCGCCATGGGCCTCCTCCGCCGCAGTACCCGCACCTGGCCCGCCGATCTCCGCACCGGCGTCGGCACCATGCTCGAAGCCGACATCGCCGCCAAGTCTCTCGCGGATCACGATCTGCGCAGCCAACTCTCTGGTGGGGGTTTCTACCTCCGGGACTTCGACCGCAACGAGCTCGTCCGCTGCAAGTCCATGCGCCACTTCACCAACATCACCACCGCGCGCAGGGCCACCATCGCGGCGCACGTCCTCTACCTCGTCCATGCCGACGTCAGGCATCTTCCTGACACCTTCTTCCAGCTTACCGAGCTACATGATGTCATTCGCTCCACCCCCATTGGTAATCTCGAGTTCCCCTCTGCAATGCACACCAAGTGTTTGATGTTGTGCCTCCACCAGACTTTTGAGAACGAGTTCCAGATCACTAGTGAGATTTCAGATTCATCAGAGGGTATGGTTTCGTTGTGTCCTGCTGCTAGCACAAGTGATGCTTACAAGGTGTTCAAGGTAATGCCAGAGTTCCTATTTCTTCCACTCAACTCCTGCTACTCGATATGGAACTTGCACAATGTCTATATAGGAGATGATAAGTTTCTGAAATCCCCATGGCCACCTTCAACTCAAGATGAATGTAAGAGCGGTGGCACTGATACTTGGTCAGTTCATTGGCTGTTGCTTGAGTGCAGTAATGTTACTGGATTGTTGGTGCTACAACCTTGGCCACCACCATGTGTTATGCTCTGCTGGATGATATGCAGAATTATTGATCAGCGCGGATGGAATTATGGGCAGATTTCTGTGGAGGGCAACATAAATAATGAAGAATCTAATTATTTGGTTTGTGACTGGAAGCCTCCATGGGTGTTTACAAGGGTGCTCAGGACTTGGGTTCTTTTGGTCTCTCCACTGCCATTTTTTGTGCCCACCAGATATATCAAATTCCAGTTGCAGGTCTTGCGTGGATAGCAGCTATGCACCCAACTTTGATCCAGGCATCATAGCTGAGATTGCAGAACTCTTATTGCCATGTGGTTTTCTGTCGGCTGTTGTTAGTAAAGGGCACACTACAGTCTTGATGAAGGTTCCAACATCAGTCTCAGAACTACTGCTATCTGACAATGGGTTGCTCACTATTCTTTGGGACGTTCCCATACGGACATCACTTCAAGGACATACTGATACCCCAGCTGTAGATGTGAATTGGTTTTCTAATTTAGTCAGATCTTCCTTTGAAGACAGAAGAAAATGGTGGTTGCATCAGAAGTTGATTGTTATGTTGTGGACTATCACCAGGGCTTGGCAAGTGATTTTGTGGGATCCAGGTGGTGCTACACCCTTGACCATCAGGCTTGTGGTATTTCTCTGGCAGCTCTGCAGCCCATCCTGGTATAAAAATTCCAATGGACGCTGTATTACAGATGGTTCTAATTTTTGGAGCGGTTGGGTTCCTATACCATGTGTGAACATTGGCAGCGAAAGAAGTTGCTTCTTGAATGCATCCATGGAACAAATGCTCCTGCAAGATAATGAAGCCAGAGCACAAGGTTTCCAATCTGGGCAATACATGTGTTGGCTGAAACAACTCAATTATGAATGGTGTCATGGAAGATTTGTTCTCAGCATTATGGGTGTGCGAGTTACATGGGACCCTGGTGGTGCTGCAACGGCTTGGGGGCAAGCCGTGTTTCAAGAAGGGGAGTATGTCACATACCTACCAATCTACTGGTTAGTGGACCGGATGAAGAAGTGGGCTGGAATAGTTGTGGGCTGCTGGGCTGGACTTTGGCTTGGTCGGTTAAGGTGTCCAGCTATGAGGCGCAGTACAAAAGGGACGGGAACAACGTCAGGGAAGGTGTCGAAGGACCAAAGACCTGAACCGGCGAGCGTGTGCTCGAGGCTAGCTGCGGCTAGATTTCCTTTTACCTTTCTTCTTCCTCTCGTTCGTGTATCCAGAAACTTCTAGAATATTCTAGTAAACAAGTGTTCCTCATCTATGTGGTTGTATTAGCATCTAGGACGGTGACACAATCTCTGACGGCGGTTACAAGCTGAGACGTGTGTGGTTAGTACACACTCCCCATTGCAAATGCGTGGATCGATCGATGTCACAATCTCCGACGGTTAGCAGCTTCCGTCGATGTGGAGAAATTCTTCTGATCAACTCCTCGTGACCATGCAGGCAGCCCGATGAGAGATCGATCGATCAGGCGTCCGTCTTTGATCTGGAGCTACGAAGGAGTCCAGGATCCACCGGCGGCGGCTACGAAGGAGTCACGCAGGACCTGGTGCAGGACGAAAGGAACTGAGGAAATGAACCGGCGGCGCTGGATGATTTAGATGGGTTAATTTGTAAAATTTAGGATTAGCTGGGATGAGGGGGGGTTTAAGTGCTAAAATAACCCACCTCCACCGATGGCCGTCGGATGAGCATCCTGCGATCTAGATTGGAGTTTTCATAGTTTGCACACGAAGCTGGTTTCCATATGATACGTTGCCATCTTGTACACGCTAAGTCAATCCCGGTCTCCATATTTGGATAGTGAGGAATTTGGAATATAAGATGCAAATATTTACTAATCTAAGAGGGCATTTTTTTTACTAAAAAACTTTATTCCTGTCAATAACGAAGGATATAAAGAGTTTATTGGAGTTCCTCTTCACTCCTAAACCAGATGATGGCGATGAGAGGTGGATGATCATAAGTGGCATCCTGGCTGTGGAACAGTGGAAGCAACTGAGTGCACCGCACTTGTGGCAGCCATTGCTGTGTTTGGACGTGGGGAATTACAGGCTCCAATTCTCACTTCTCACGGTGTGGTAATATAAAAAGGAGAGAGGTTGGAACTTGGAAGATACGTTAGGATTACGTAGGAACAGAGGAATTGGCGGATGAATGAAGAAAACAGTGTATGGAAGGATTGGATTGGATCGCTTTTAGTGGAAGTAAGTTTCAGTTAATATTGTTCATAGTTCTCCTCTCCCCCCTACAGCAATAATCCAAGAATGTTGCGTAAAGAGGCATCCCGGCCTGCTTCTTGGCGCATGCATGGAGACAGAGGATTCGCGAACGAGCTGACACAGGTAGAATGATTTGTTGGCACTAGCAACGTGAGTCCTTCCTCTCCTGAAGGCATCAAGCATCATCTCCATTGCACGGCAGAACCAACCACCCCTGCACATACGTTTTCTTGCTTACTGATGGGTTTGTTTTTTGGGGAGTCGGGCAATGCACAAAATAGTTGGGTCTCAAAGTATGCCTTGCTAATATTATATATGAAATTTTGGTTTCTTTTTCTAGCCTCAATTTACATTTCGTTTCTGGGGCCCCAAATTATGTATATGTAAGTAAGCGTCCCTCTAACAGCTTACGTCATCGATTTATTCATGTCATCTCTCTCTCACGGACGATCCAATGAAACCAGTATAATAAATAAAAAAAACAGAAAAGTGAAAGAAACCATGCATGTTGGCATGCTCCTCCTGCCCATTATATTGTTCGCCCCTGATTCCTGCAACCTTCCCAGTTCCCACGTTTTGGACGAGCTGGATCATGCCCTCTCGCAACCAGATATCCAAAATAAAGGGACATATATGTTTGTAAAATATTTTATATTTGGAACTGTTTTATGAAAAAAAATTTGGATCGCAATTAACAATTGGGATCCACACGGAAATCACCAAGGAGGCCCCCAGCGTCGCCCTCTCGCACGGGCGGCTTGGGCAGCACCAAACCCTAGCCGCCCCTGGCGTCCCCATCCCCATTCCCTCCCTCGCCGCTGCCGGGAGGGCACCACCGGGAGGCCCCTGTGGCTCCCCGGGAAGGCGGCGGCGAGGTTCCCCTCCTAGGCGGGTCTCGCATGCGCCTCCGTTCGGGAAGGGCGCACCATGACCGGCGCAACATCGTGGCTCCATGTGGCAGGTGCGGTGCGGCGGCTCCAGCACCCGGCTCGTGACGGTGGCAGCGGGGATGGTGGATCCGGTCCTCCGGCGGTAGGATCCGATCCTCTCAGGGCTGGATCTGTCCGTATAGAAGGTTGTCGTCTGCGGTGGTCTGGTGTTCATGTCCGGTGGTCGAGGAGGTGGAGGTGCAGGCGGAGGGAGCAGAGGTGGAGGAGACCTGACGACGGATGGTGTAAGGCCGGATCTGAGGCTTCGAGGTGTGGCTGGCTGCGCGGGCGGCAGCCGTCCAGTGCCGCTTCCAACAATTGCCGTATCTGGGCTTCGTGCAATGGATCCGGTCCCCCTGGCTCCGGGGCACTGCTGCGCGTGGAGGCACGGGTGGCCGAGTGAGCGGTGGCCGTCTTGCGCCGTCCGACTAAGGCCGTATATGCACGTGATGGTGGTGCACCTCCCAAGAACTCCATTGTTCCGGACCTGGCGGCGGTCTTCCTCTCTGGTCAATAGCGTAATGGCATGGATTTCAGTGGGACAATTGCTGTGTTTAGACGACGGTGACACCTGTGGGTGCCACTTCCTCGCTGGAGGCATCGTCGCTTCTCTCCAACACAAGGCGCCATGGAGATCTTTCGGGATGAAAATCCAATACCGGTCTTCCTGGTCGGGCGACGATGGCATCTTCGTATGTCATGCTCTTGTTGGAGACGTCGCTTTTAGAAGATTCCGCCTTGGTTGTTAGCGTTGGTGCCAGCATAGTTAACCCCCTATATTCTTAGTGTTGTTGCAGTGTACTTGGTGGTGTATTCTCGTCTTATAGCAAGCCGGAATGCCGCGGATGATTTCTCGAGCTCCTAGAGGATTTTCTCCTTTGTTTTTCTGGCCTGCAGCCTCAAGCTTGCAATAATTGGCCTGATTCTGCCTGTTGGTAGATGAAGTCGGGTATGAAATACTATCCATTATCTAAAAAAACAATTGGGATCCACACAGATGTAGCCACTCTTCTGCCACTGGAGTGCTACTGCTGCTGCTAGGCATGCAGTTTTATTTTAACAATGCCAGATTGCCAGCATTAGGCAAAATCAAGGGAATGCTATGTTTTTTTTGAGATTACATAGTACAACGCAGACGCCCACACACACACTATGAACACACACACGTAAACCCGCCCCTATGAACACACATACGTAAACCCTACCCCCATGAGCACCTCCACGGAATGTCGCTACCTTAAAAAGATAACGCCAGTAAATCGCAGGCGGAAAATAGCAGATCCCAAGATTCCCGAAGTCACCACAGGCACCTAACGTTGTCGACGCCGGAATGTCTAAAGACTACCACTTTTTAAAGCATAACTGCCATGTGTTTTTAAGGCCTGCCAGATGACATCGGGGGGGTCAATACATGCCGCGTCTAGAATAAATCCACGCAGTCTCGGAAAATACTGATAAGCACCCGAAATGGACGCCGAAGTCAGGACTCTCATATTCAGACTTCAGGTCAGGGCATGGTTCCTTCACAAAGCCGACCTAACATTTATGATGCGAAGACGAGCCGTTGAGATATCTAAAGACTACGGCCAACTTTTTGGGCCAAGCGGAGGCCCAATAAACTGCTGGGCATGTGTTTTTAGAGGCCTGCCAGATGACATCGGGGGGATCCCCATGCCGCGTCAATATGTGCACCCATCGATCAGGCATGTGTGCAGTGGTGGCAGCACGCAGTCTCGTAGCTAAATGACCTGACGGGCTACTGATAACTTTGAAACAGCAGCGCAAACTTGAAATGGACGCCGATCTGTTCCCGATCCAGCCAGCATCAAGCTATCATATTTCATCTCATATTCAGACTTCAGTAATGAAACTCAGTTTGCTTCATGGCTGTCAGCAAAGCTTCTGGATTGAAGAGGAAACACCACTGCCAAAACATCTCAAAGTTTGACCAAAATTATAGAGAGAATTATAAAGATTTAAATTATAGAGAGAATTATAAAGCAGTCTTTCATTTGTGACATCATATAGGTATACTATGAAAATATAATTAACGAAGAATCCGATAATTCTTAGTTGACATCCTAAATGATATTATCTTATCATATAAATTTAGTCAAACTTGAGATGCTTTGACATTCTAAGATTCTTGAATGACTTACAATTTGGGATAGAGAGTAGTAGTAAGCCAAGCTCAAATGGTTGTGTGGGAACAACCTTATAGTTTGAGTTCACTTTGGCTCAAATTTGGGTGCCTATTTTCTCTTACTGGCTACTTGAGTGCTTGATCTTAGTTTTTAATTCAGACTATGTAACCATGAGAGCTTAAAAAATGTGACGATAAAGATTTTTATTCAGGGGGGCAAGTTAAAGTTAATGACACTCAAACAAAAGCACATGTGGTGCTAGCAGTTCGGCCCCTTAGTAGTTTGTTCTTCACCTCTTAATGTCAAACGCATGGGCACCAGGCCCACAGAACACTCGTCACAAATGGACATTGATGCATGATGGTTCTTGCGTATAGTCATGATAAATGAATGATGCATCATCAACTGGTTGTTGAATAACCTCCTCCAATGGTTTCAATGCCTATGAGCAGTGGCGGAGCTCGAAGCCAAAAACAGGGGGGGCCATTTGTCAAATCTGGACCATATATACACAAGTTCCATATAAATAAGTTTTAGTCTACAATACTATAATTAGGTCACAATTAACAAAATATAAGTGATCGTGGTCTATTGTCCCTGGATACCGACTAGACTATTACAATATCATATATCATATATATTAGTATGTATATGTACCAAAAGTCGAAAATAAGTAACCCAGACTAGCACTTGTTAAAAGTCCACTCTCCTTTTCTTTACTTACTTGAAATCAGAAATTATATCTTCATAGCTGTAGTCCCCTGCGATCTCGCCTTCTATGTGTACTAGCAAGCTATTGGCAAGAAATTCGTCTTCCATCTTGTTTCTTAGTCTTGTCTTAGTGATCTTCAAGATAGAAAAAGCACGCTCAGCAGTAGCTGTTGAAACTGGAAGAGTAAGAAGCAACCGAAGCAGTCTATCAATCATGTTAAAAGTCCTATGGCGTCCTGTGCCAACAAGGCATTGACATAGCTCAGCTATGGTTGCAATACTTTTCAGCTCTTCACTGTTGGAAGCATCAACAACAAAATGCCTCAACTGATACTCTAATCTAAGCCTCTCTTGTTGGTTGAAATCTGCCGGGTAGTACTTCTCAACCACTTTGCATATCTCACTAGCATTGAAAGATGGAAAACTGTTTTTTGGTATTAATGTAATGCTAATGGATAAAAGGTCCATCACCTTCTCATTGAATTTCAAGTTCAATTCAGCTAGCTGAGTATCAATTGTGGCACGGAATATCTCCACTCGAAAATAGCAGTCATTGGTAAAATGATCTGGTTGACGACGAGCACGACCACCACGCATAATGTATGTTGCTTCCATATCTGGAATGTCAATTCTGTGATCCAAACAGAACTCAACAACCCTAGTTATAAAATTTTCCCATCCATCATCTGATCTCATTTCTTCAAGTAGAACTTTTGTGGATTGTACAAGTCGAATAGCATTTACTATATCTTGTCTTTTCTTTTGTAAAGCCTGACCTAGTTGTTCTGTGATTTCCATCATTTCTCTCATCATCAGTAGGACAAACACAAACTCAAAAGATGTCAAGTAGTTGAAGGCAGTATCACCATCAGCACGGTTTGCACCAGCTGATGAGTCAGCGGCTAAATTTTGTAGAACTGAACTGATAGGATTGAATAAATCTATAAGGCTGGCAACAGAACCTAAGTGTGAACCCCACCTTGTCTCTCCTGGACGTTTCAAAGAGCAGATCTATTTGCTCCTTGTCCTGTCTCAAGCTCATCAATAGCCAGCAAGCGTGCAAGTTCATCCATTTGGGCATCATGGAGCTCATCGTGACGCTTAGATGATGAGTCAACAGTGTTTACGATGAAGACCAATTTCTGAAAAAATTGCGTAACAGGGACCACATCCTTTGATGCAGCAACAAGAGCAAGTTGTAAACGATGGGCATAGCAATGAACATAATATGCGTAAGGACATTCTTTGAGAAAAAGTGCTTGCAATCCATTTAACTCTCCCTTCATGTTGCTAGCACCATCATAACCTTGACCTCGAAGGTTCTGCACATCAAAGCCATAGCTGGACAATAAATAAGATAATTCCTTCTTCAATGTCAATGCTTTGGTGTTCTTCACATGTATCAAGTCAAAGAACCGTTCTTGTAAAATACCTTCATTATCCACAAATCTGAAAACAACAGCCATTTGCTCTCTTTTTGCAACATCACATGTTTCATCCACAAGAATAGAGAACTTTGCATCCCCGATTTCCTCACGGATATGCTTCCTGATTTTCATTGCAAAAATACTCAAGATTTCCTTTTGGATATCAGGCGATGTGTACTTTGCATATTCAGGAGCATTCTCTAACACAACATTTGCAATTTTAGGATTAAATTCAGCAAGAAGTTTTAATATTTCAATAAAGTTCCCTCTGTTTTTTGACTGAACTGTCTCATCGTGGCCTCTAAAAGCACAAGATTGAAATGTTAACCACCTGACAGCTGCAATTGATGCTCTGAGTCGTAGACGGTTTTGTTCTTTCTCTTGATTTCTTGCCACCTCCATAATATTATCAACATGATTTGGCTGATTCAACAGGTTATGGCATTCTGTGACTGCATTGTTGTGTGTTGAGCAAGGATCAGATCCTATGTGAACCAAGAATGCACAATTTTTCCCATTATTAACTTTCTTGTAGCTGTCAAAACCTTGTGGTGTGAAGACATCAAAACCACTCCTTTTCTTTATATTTTTGCTAGACACAAAGCAAAGAAGACAATATGCACAACCATTGCTCTCTGAGTACTCCAGCCAAGATGGAAAATCACTAAACCAATTGTATTGGAAATGGCGCTTATGGCCCTCTGGTCCAAAACCCTTGTATTTCTTCAGTTTAGGTTGCATTGGGCCCAACTTCAAATATGCCCGTCGTACTTCATCTTGCTGGTTACTTGGATACTGTCAAATTTGTGGGCGTAATGCTGGATCTCGCTTTAGGAATTCAATTCCTCGAAATACAATAGCTTCACCTTCATCCGATTCAACTACCTGGTCTTGATATTGCTGCCTTGGTTCTAATTCAATTAAGTTGACAGGAATAAGTGGTTCCTCAATAATTGGTTCGGTTCTTGCTCTCTTGAAAAATGTAGAAATTTGTCTTTGTTTCCCCATCTATATACATAAAAAAATAATAGACTATTATCTAGATAGAAACCAAATGGATCCCAATCGTTACTAGTTCCACTTCTAGAAATTAGAAAACATGGGCTACAGATCTAACAAGTCTAGAAGAAAAGGAGGAAACAAATGCAACCATACCTGACTCAGACTGAGAGACGAGCGTGCAGGCTGTGTGATTGAGACGATCAGACGAGAGAGTGAGAGATGAGCGCCAGCTGCCGTGCGCCGGCCGACGGCCGGACGAGCGAGTCAATCGGGAAGGCCGCCGTCGCCAACAACTCGAGGCATCAACAGATCGTAGAGGATAGGTCTCCGCCGCCCGCCGGTCCGCCGTCTCCTAATCTTGTTCACTCCGTCTCCTGATTATTTTATTCTCTTGCTTTGTGTAATTGTGTGTTGACGGATGGAAATTGGAAGTGTAGGTGTGGATGGCCCAGCCCATCACCGCGTATATCAGTATATGCTCATTTTTTTTTGTGGCCAGGGGGGGCCGGAGCCCACTATGGCCAACACAAGGCTCCGCCAGTGCCTATGAGTTACAACCTAAATCAGTGCCAGGACTATTATATATATACTTCTACCCCATGCGGGACTATATGTCAACAGAAACTTCCATCGTGTAGTTATAAGTATATGAGGAGATATAGAAACTCTGAAATATTGGAGCAAACTAAAATACCATGTTTCAGCTTTCACTCGTAGAACTAATCTCTTTGTCAGTAACATGGCAAAGCATATCAAGATGTTGGCGGTGGTGGTGACTCGTCATGTGGTGGCAAGACACCACACAACTCACCATCAAGCTCGATCCGCACACTTGTTTTAGTTGCATTGGGCCGTTACTAGGTCTCCAGACTTGATCTTTCCTATTGTACCAACGTCAAGCACCGGCGTCTTTCTACACATTTGTTTTAGTACACCCATAGGGCAAGATGTTCTCAAAATTATAAGGAAAGAACTCTGTTCATTTAAGTATTTAGTTGATTAGGTCTTCATATGTGCTAGAGTGCGGACAAATTTCGCCTATCTGCTTTATTCTCAGTTCTAATCAGAGTGTAGCATGGTTTACTGAAAGAACTGTTTGTCTCACGCTGTGGACGAGGAGTGAGGCCAATAGGCAAGGCCTTCTCTGTCTTGGTGCTTTTGTTGTACTTGATCATGAAACTGGCTATATTTGAACTCTGATGTGTCTCGACTACTTGTAAACTTTATGTAACATGTGATGTGTGCATGATGAATCATGTACGATCTTTGTGGTATGCAGCCTGTATTTCGAGATCCTTCGTGATACTTAACGGACTACCGGATATATATGTGTTCAAGTGTGAGAGTGCGACTGTCTCGGTGTCATTACACTTGTGCTCTTATAAATTGGATTTACATGTGCTCAAGCTTTTGTAATGTGTTTAGAAATTTATTAGAATGTTTTGGGAATTTTTTAGATTTTTTTTATATTCTTCGCGTTTTTCCAAAGCTAAAACCAAAAAATTCTCAATATACTTTTAGGATCTCCTAAGTTATATTATGTTTCTCGTGTTTCAGTATATCTCTATAGACTAATAAAACTTCTCATAAATTTTCCAAGTGCAGGGATATTTTTCGTGGTTTAAAACCTTATTTACTTATTTATCAAAATTTTAATTTAAAGAAAATCAAACCGTCGTAAACATCATTTTCACGGA